>ML661889.1:1869335-2179116 GCA_007570785.1 Antilocapra americana | reverse complement strand
ATTTTGTTCCATTGATCTATATTTCTGTCTTTGTGCCAGTACCATACCCAGGAGGATGGAACTGGAGCCTATTATCCAGAGTGAAGTAAGCCAGAAGGAAAAACAACAATACAGTATACTAACGCATATATATGGAATTTAGAAAGATGGTAACGAGAACCCAGCATGCGAGACAGCAAAAGGAACACAGATGTATAGAACAGACTCGTGGACTCTGTGGATGAGGGCAAGGGTGGGATGATATGGGAGAATGGCATCAAAACATGTTAATTATCATATGTATAATCAATCGCCAGCCCAGGATTGATGCTTGGGGCTGGTGCACCGAGATTTCCGGGGGGGGGGGGGGGGGGGGGGGTGTTGGGGGGGAGACATATATAAAACCATAGGAAAAACATGTCATTAAATGGAAAAACTAATAAAAAAAAAAAAAAAAAAAAATACACAATCCAAAAAAAAAAAAAAAAAAGATGTGGGTTACTTCTGAGGTAGCTGCCCTCCCAAGCAGTCCCTGGATATCACTTTACCACAACCACCAGTTCTCTACAAATAACCTCCCATAACCAAATAAACTGTTAATTGGGGATAAATCAATTTCACCATCTCATTTCACACATGAGTAATTTAAGTCAGGAAGAAATCTGGAGGACTTTCTTCACAACACTAAAGACCACCCATGACACAGATGACCCGTGAATCTCAGACCACTCACTCACAGAGCACCTTTCTGAAAAATCTTAATCATATCTGTCCCTCCTGCCTACAGTGATCCTCCAGCTTAAGAAACACAAAATTTCACAGAACCGCTGAAGATCCAGCAGTAATACATAAAAAAAGAAAAAGTCTTCTGATCAGTTAGTGAACAGAAAGTTCCACTTAACAGAGGGGTTTAATGGTATATGCTGTGTTCCAGACATTGCTTTAGCACACTGTGTCACAAAATACCTCTTCAACTGTGACTTCTACTCCTTTCTTTCTCCCAGAACCAACTGCCAGGATAGAAACAGCACTAATTGGTGATAAATAGGATTGTAAGAAAGAACAAAAGTTGAAATAGAACGTCATTGGAAACTGCATCTAGATCTCTTCATTTTAGGACTAAATTAGCGTACTTTTATCAGATAGCTGTGAATAGTACAACAAATATTTAGTAATTATGGTTTCAACATTGTCTTGCCTGTCATATTAAAATTCACAAAGTTCAAGGCTTACCTACATAAAGATGTTGTCAGAAAAGGAAAAATTAGATGACATAGATAAAAACCTTTTAAAACTTTACCTTGCTTGCTACCCTTTGAAAACCTCGTATCTTCTCTTAAAAACTATTTAATGATACTTAAAGCCAGAGGTTTTTGCTCTAACCGCTACTTTATAGGCTGCCTTTGTGTTAAATAGCATGCTTTAAGAGTGATGTAACAATTGGATTTTGCCTCCACTTATGGGGTCAGTCTCAGACTAGAAACTAGTTTTCCTCTCAGGACGTTCTAACATGCCTCTTACTTTGTACAGACTTCATTGTAATCTACTTCAAGGAGCCACATTGTCTGGCAAAAGTTGAAGGAAATGTCTGTGTCTGACTTCATTATCACCCTACCTCCGGTAGGAGTGTTAAAAAAAAGTGGACTCCCCAAATTGGTGTTGTGGTTATACTTGAGTCACAGCCCACTGATAAAATATCATCAGTTTGCTTCCTCCTTTGGTCTAACCTGGGAGGGTGTCATCTAAGAAGATTTGGGGGGGAGGGGGCAGGAATAACATGCATGGAAGGAAAGTTGTTGCATAAAGTAGATTCCAGACCCTGTAGAGAAATACCGAACTGGATATCAAGTGACACAGTGTGCGGCAGTGCGGATTAGCGCTCTTTGAGGTCCCCAGATCTCAGTCAGTTGGGATAAAGGGTGTCAAGTTAGCACCCGTCAGACCAAAGCAGAGTGTAAGATAGAGACAGTAGTTTCTTAGGGGTAAAGGAAGAGAAGGTATAAAAATTCTCGGGTATAATTTTAATGGCAAAAGAAGAGGGAGGGGGGGAAATACACCATGATATTTACCAGAATAATGATTTAAAATGCAAGTGCCACGTATTTGCCATTGTGCACATGTTTCTCACATGTGGAGAAACAGCAACATATCTGTTCAATAAAACATTCACAATATTAAATTATGGGGCTTCCCTGCTTTTAATTCAAAAAAATTATATGAGTCTTCTAGGGCTGCCATAATAAAAGACCACAGAATATGTGGCTTAAACTACAGAAATTTATTTCTCACGGTTCTGGAGGCTAAAAGCCCAAAATCAAGGCTTTGGCAGATTTGGTTTCTCCTCAGGCAGCGCTCCTTGGTTAGTAGATGGCTGCCTTCCCACTGTGGCCTTACATGGCCTTTTCTCTGTGCACAAGCCCCCTGGGGTCTCTCCCTCTTCTCATAAGAACACCAATTATAGGGCATTAGAGCCTACCCTAACTGCCTCATTTTAACTTAGTCACATCTTTAAAGTCTTTACCCTCAAATAGGGTCACACACTGAGGTGCTGGATTTGAGATTTCTACACTGAATTTTTGGGGGGATAAGGGTGGGTGGGAAGGAGACACAGTTCAGTGCCTCCTAAATTTTAGGACAAAATATAAATTCCAGCTTTAAATTAAGATCCTCTTTTGTAGTTTCCCAGGATACTAAATGGATTCATTTTAAACATTCATTCAGCAAATGTTTATTGAGCAGGCCATCCGGGTTCTCCACTGGATATGAAATGAGTAACAGCCAACAGTCCCTTGCTGTACAAATGTTTATAATCTTAACTAGGGGACACCAATCCCAAACATGAGTAGTTCTGTGATCAGCCTAATGAGCCTGTGTCACATTCATCAAAGGCTTTCTCCAGGTCACAAATGCTGCTCAAAAATTAGGAAGAGAGAAGAGCTTCTCCAACTAAGTATTTTTTAGTTCATAAAGGAAACTCTTCATGAACAACAAATGTAGTTCAATCTTTTAGGAAACTTTGACCTATTTCATCATATTGCCTAGAGCTGAACATTCAATCATTCATTTAAGTCTTCTTTTTGTTCAACATTTATTGCATAACTACTATGTTCTAGGCACTGTATTTTTAAACGATGCCAATGCCATAAGTAACAAGTAAAATGCAAATATGGAGCAGTGTCACTGCACTAAAAACCCTCTATGCTCTACCTACTCATCCTTTTGTCCCCACAACCCCTGATGCTTTCCCCAGATCCCTTTCCTATCTCCATAGTTTTCTCATTTTTTCCAAATGCCATATAATTGGAATAATATGGTTTCTAGCATTTATAGATTACTCTCTTTAACTTAGTCATTGTCAGTGTGTTAGTCACTCAATTGTGTCCAACTCTTTGCATCCCCACGGATTGTAGCCCAACAGACTCCTCTGTCCATGGGATTCTTTAGGCAAGAATACTAGAGTGGGCTGCCATTCCCTTTAACTTAATAGTATGTCTTTAAGTTTCCTCCATGCCTTTTCACAGCTTAACAGGTGATTCCATCACTGAATAATATTCCATTGTCTGGATGCACCACAGTGTCTTTATCTACTAAACATAGTTTGTACTAGCTAACTACTAAAAGCCCTCTTGGTTGCTTCCAACTTTGGACAATTATTAATAAAGTTGCTATAAACATTTGTGTGCAGGTTTTTGTGAAGATGTAAGTGTTCAGCTCCCGTGAACAACTACCAAGGAGCCGAAATGATGAATCATACAATAAGAGCATATTCAATTTTTGTAAGAACTTACCAAATTATCTTCTGAAGTGGCTTACCATTTTGTATTTCCACCAACAACATGAGAGTCCTGTGGTTCCACATCCTTACCAGCAGCTAGTGTTATTAGTGTTTTGGATTTTGGCCATTCTAATAGGTGTACAAAAATATCTTATTGCTGTTGTAATTTGTAATTCCCTAAAGACATATGATGTTGAACATCATTTTAATAGGCTTCTTGTCCATGTGCATATCTTCTCTGATGAACTGTCTTTTCAGATATTTTTCCCTTTTTAAAATCAGGTTGTTCATTGTCTTATTGCTGAGCTTTAGTGGTCTTTATATATTTGATAATATATAAATATATAAATAATAGATAACAGTCCTTTACCAGCTATGTTTTTTCAAATATTTTCTCCTAGCCTTTGGCTTATTCATTTGACAGCATCTTTTTCAGCACAGAAATTTTTAATTTTTAATGAAGTCTACCTTATCAATTATTTCTTTCATGAATTGTGTCTTTAGTGTGTGTGTATATATATATATATATAGGAAAGTGAAAGTGTAAGTCACTCAATCATGTTTGACTTTTTGCGACCCCATGGACTCTACAGTCCATGGAATTCTCCAGGCCAGAATACCAGAGTGGGTACCCTTTCCCATCTCCAGTGGATCTTCTCAACCCAGTAATTGAACTGGGGTCTCCTGTGACACAGGCAGATTCTTTACTAACTGAGCTATGAGGGAAGCGCTGATAGCTCATATGAACTTGCACAATGCCCAATATCATAAAAGTTTTTCCCTCTGTTATCTTCTAAGAGTTTCATAGTTTTGCATTTTACTCTTAGGTCTGTAATCCATTTTGAGTTAATTTTCTGAAGGCTGTAAAATGTGTATTTTCTGAAGGGTGTAAAATGTGTATTTAGATTCTTTTTTTGCATGTGTACATATAGTTGTTTCAGAACCATTTGTTGAAAAGACTGTCTTTGTTCCATTGTATTGCCTTCACTCTTGTCAAAGATTAGTTGATTATATTTATGTGAGTCTACTTCTGAGTTTTCTATTCTGTTCCATTGATTTGTCTATTTTTTCTTCATTACTACCATATTCTCTTGATTACTGTAGCTTTATAGCAAGTATTGAAGTTGGGTAGCGTCAGTTTTCTGACTTTGTTCATCTTCAATATTTTTTGGCTATTCTGGGTCTTTTGACTCTCACTATAAACTTTAGAATCAGTTTGTTGATATTCACAAAATAACTTGCTAGGATTTTGGTTAGAATTGCATTGAATCTACACATCGAACTGATTTTTGAACAACATTGAGTCTTTCTTTCCATGAACATCAAATGTCTATTTCTTGGTTCTTTGGTTGTTTTCATCATGTTTATAGTTTCTCTCATACAGATCTTACAAATGTTTTCTTAAATTTATTTTAATTACATTACATCTAATGTAAACGGTATTGGGTTTTTAATTTCCAGTGTCACTTGTTTCCCTGGTGGCTCAGATGGTAAATAATCTGCCTGCAATGCAGGAGATCTCGGTTCAAACCCTGGGTTGGGAAGATCCCCTAGAGAAGGGAATGGCAACCCACTCCAGTGTTCTTGCCCGGAGAATTCCATGGACAGAGGAGCTTGGTGGACTACAGTCGATGGGGACACAAAGAGTCAAACACGACTGAGAGACTAAGCACAGCACAGCACATTGATGGTATAAACAAACTTCAGAGACTTCCTGAAGTTTTCCCCCAGTCGACCAGGCCTGTACTCTGGCTTCATATGGCCTCACATTCCAATGTTTTATGAAACAGAGGAGAACTTTTTTCTGCTTCAATCTTATCACTACCTGAAACTTTATGCAAAAGACACAGTACAAGGAAAGTGTAAAAACTATTATAAAAAATTTCTGCATTTTAGCAGGGGTTAGAAAGATTGACACAATTGTGTTGCTATCACTCATTCATTTCCAAAACATTGTCTGCTCTTAAAAATAAATCAATGTATATGAGATTTCAACACAATCTTTGTGACATTTGTTAAGTCTCAGAAAGAACTTGCAAACAAAATGATAGCATAACCAACTTCTTTTGCTTTTGGTATAAGCTCTCATTCACAACAAAAATACAAATATTTTTAGAAACAGGAGGATATTAAGGCAAGGACAAGCCAGCTATAAACTGGTCATTTTTAAAAAGTATCTTTAAAGTCATCAGAGAGACTTCTACTTACAAAAGGGTGGAATAGAGATCATTTCCCCTATTTTCCCTGTTGCTTACAACTAAAACCTTTAGACGACATATTGAAGAAGTAGACGACAACAATAATAGACTGGCATGGGATGTAAGACCTAAGAAACAGCACATTAATTAATTTCCTGAGTTCTTCTTTCACCTCATATATCTCATTCTAGGAGCTAAAAAACTGGAAAGCTGAAAATGTCAACTGCCCCAAGCTAACAAACAAAAAATTTCTAACAAAGCCTGCTCTCTCCAGCAAAAAGACCAGAAATGGGGCAGTCTAGTAAGATAGAAAAGTTTGACAAATGTTTTACTCTTTCCAAACACTACTGGAAAAAACTATGGCCTCACTCCTAACCACAATGGCAAACACTGAGTGGGCAACCTAGATATCTACTCTGCCAGGCTACCACCACCTGCCAGGGTGATATCAGAGAAGATAATGCAGAGAGTCAGTCTTTTATCTCCACTGAACAAATATGTTGTTGTTCAGTCACTAAGTCATGTCCAACTCTTTGTGATCCCATGGACTGCAGCACGCCAGGCTTCCCTGTCCTTCACTATCTTCCGGAGTTTGTGCAAACTCATGTTCATTGAGTTGGTGATGCCATCCAACCGTCTCATCCTCTGTCGCCCCCTTCTCTTCCATATGAGATCCTTCCAATGGATACCATTTGGACACACAGAACCTACAACCACTTCCATCCAGCAGTAAAGAAGTTCCTATTGCCACCCTTCTAAAGTAGAGTCAGAGGAAGTCTAGTGAAGAATAAGAACTGTTACCAACAAACAGTTGTAACAAGACCATTTCCCAGTGGTATCAGAGGAGGACTAGTTAGGAGCTGGAAATCTCACTCCTCCCCAGCAATAATGAGGAGCTCCTTCCCAACATGTGTGTCAACAGAGGCTGAGTGAGGAATATGGACTTCTATTCCCATTTGCCAGTAGTAGGGCAATACCTTCCATTTCCTATGTCATAGCAGTAATTGAAGAAGCCAGCTAAACCAGAAGGTATAAATCAAATTCACAGTGCTATAACATAATATCCAGGTTTCAAAATATCCAAGTTTTAAAAATGTTTAAAAATCAGTTTCTAAGCACCAGAAAGAATCTACTTAAATAAAAAAGATAATCAATAGTTGCAAATATAGATAACAGGAAATATTAAAATCATCTGACAAAGGAGTTTAACTCAGCCATCATATAAATGCTTCAGTAAACAACCAAAGACACATGTAAAACAACTGAATAAAAGAGAAAGTCTCAGCAAAGAAATGGAAACATTCAGCAAAGAATATAAAATATAAATATGAGCCAAATTAAAAAGTTAAAACTAAAAAATACAAAAACTAAAATTAAAAACTCAGTCAATGGGCTTACCAGAAGAACAGAAGGGACAGAGGAAACAATCAGGAAACTTTAAAATAGAATAATAGATACTACCCAATCTGAAAAATAGAGAGAAAACAGAATGAAGAAAGTTAACTGAGACTCAATGATCTGTGGGATTGTCATAAAATATCTAACGGTTTTGTCATTAGAGTATAAGAAAGAGCATAAAGAGAGCAGGCTGGAAAATAGTTAAAGAAATAATGGCTGAAAGCTTCCCAAATTTTGCAAGAGACATAAACCTACAGATTCACAAAGCTGAGTAAACTCCAAACAGGAGGTAACCAAAGCAATACATGTCAAGACACATTGTAGTCAAACATTTGAAAACTAAAAACAAAAAAAACATCTTGAGAGCATCAAGAGCAAACCAACATTTTACCTATGAGACAAAACAATTTTAATGCAGCAGATTGCTCATCTGAAGCTATGGAAGCTGTAAGGAATCTGTGTGAAATTTATGAAAAAAAAAAGTAGTCTCAATCAATAATTCTATCTGGATTAAAATTTATCTTTTAGATAAAGATAAAGTCTCAATCCACAATTCCATTTGGATAAAAAAAATCTTTCAAGATTAAAGAGGAATAAAGACATTCTCAGACAAAAGAAAACTAACAGAATTTGTCATTATTACATTACCTTAAAAGAATGGCTAAAGAAAATTTTATAAAGAGAAAGGACATGATAAAAGAGGGAATCATGAAACATCAAAAAAAGAAGAAAGAACAAAGGGAAGAGTAAATATAGAGATAAATACAATGTATTTTCCTTCTCCTGAGGTAAAGTCTAAATTATGCTTGATGATTGAAGTAAAAAATTATAATCATATCTAACATAGTTCTAAATGTATGTATTATAGAAAATATTTATGGTAAATATATTACTAATAAAAGAATAAAGAGACAAAAAGGGAAGTAAGTTTCTACATGTTACTCAAACTGGTAAAATGTTGACACAAGTAGACTATGATGAGTGATGTATATACAATATAATACCCAGAACAACCACTAAAAGAGCTATACAAAGAGATATTCTAATAATACTCCAGATAAATTACAATAAAAACTTCTAAAGAATGTTTACATGACCCACAGAAAGGCAAAAACAAAAAGAAAAACAGAAGTAACAAACCAAAACCAAAAAAAAAAGTTTGACTTAAGATCTAACATATCAAAAATTAAATTAAATACATATGAATCCAATGACAACCCACTGCCAGTATTCTTGCCTGGAGAATCCCATGGACAGAGCCTGGTGGGCTATAGTCCACTGGGTCATAAAGAGTCAGACATGACTGACGTGACTCAGCAGCAGCAGCATGATAATCAAAAGACAGAGCCAGCATAATGTGTTATAAAAATTACTCAACTACATAGTGTGTACAAGAGATGCAGTTCAACTATTTTGTAGTTGAAGTGCAGGCTGAAAGTCTGCCTATATAGGCAGGCTGAAAGTCTAGGGATGAAAAAAAAGATATGTCATACAAATATTATTCAAAAGAAAGCAAGTGTGGCTATATTTGAGTCAATTCACCAAGAAGACATAGCAATTCTAAAATACAAGCATCATATAACAGTGACAAAATATGTGAAACACAATGTACAGAACCGAAAAAAATAGATAAATCTATAGTTATACCTAGAAACTTCCTCACTCTTCTCTCAACAATTGATAGACTAACCTTCTGATACATACATACAGATGTACACAAGCAAAGCATGTACACACATACACACACAAACAGAGCCAGGTATAAGCATGTAAAACCTGGTGAAGTATAAAATCAGGATAGGAGAAATGAGATAAATCTTCCTATAACTCTGAGTCTTATGATGAATGCAAGCAATAGCCTCCTACAGCAGAAAGAGCAATAAGAGAGCTCAAATGGTTTCCTCATCTGATGTGTACATGTGTGGGACCTGCTAAAAAATGCAGGCAATGCAGGAAAATGAAGGATCATGCTCCAGAACTCAAATCCAAAGCTCTGATAAAAGAAGTGTATTGAACTTGCCTTTGAATCATTTGAAGACTTCACTGAACTAAATCTAATTAAACAACATATGGCTGCAACTCTACTCCCTAAAAATATATACTGACAGTCCTTCCATGACAGAAGGGGCTAAACCTTCTCTTGGCACAAATATTTATTCAATCTTTACATTTATCTTACACAGATATAGAGCATTCAATCAAAAACTGAACCATGCAAAGAAGAAAAGAAACAGTCAAAAGAATCAGACTCAGATACAGCCCAGATGTTGGAATGACCACAGAGAGACTTTAAATATAATAAATGTGTTAAAATGTTTATTAATGAAAGGCACAGATAAGCAAACAGAAAATTTTGTATAGTTTTCCATATACAAGAGATCCAGGTGGAAATTCTAGAACTAAAAAGAATATCAATAGAGGCTATCAGAATTATTTTCACTCATTCGTATCAACGGATAAGACAGAGCAGAAAAAAATAAGTGAACTAAAAGACAGGCTCATAGAAATTATTCAAACTGCAAAATAAAGAGAAACAACATTTTTAAAAGATATAGCATCTAAAATGTGTGGAACAATATCAAATGAGCTGTGTATGCATAATTGAAATTTCATATAAAGAAGACAGGGAAAACTGGGAAAAAACTTTGTGAAGAGATTATAAAATTGAGAATTTTGCTAACTGATAAATTATTACCCACAGTTCTAGAAGTACATTTCTTGTATTTATCCAAAACAGAATGAATGCAAAGAAAACTACACCTATACACATCATAGTCAAAGTGCTGAAAGCTAAATATAATCTCGAAAGCAGCCTGAGGGGAAAAAAGTCACACTTTATGCACTGGCGGACAACAATCAGAATGAAGTATGACTGTTCATCAGAAACAATGGAGAATAGGAGAAAATGGAATGACATTTTTAAGTTCAGAAAGAAAAAACTGTCAGCCTTGATTCTATATCCAGTGAAAATATCCTTTATGAAAGAAAAAAAAAGAAATTTTCAGACAGACAGTCTGTAAGAATTCATCCCTAGCTGACCTGAGCTATAAGAAATGTTAAAGGAAAAACTCAGTCTGCATGAAGAAACAAAGAAAACCTAGAAAGTCACATATATAGATAAATACAAAATATTTTTTAACTTATTCTGATATATATATACACATATATAATATAAAATATTTTACATATAAAAATATATAATCTTATAACATTATTTATATTTTATAGTAAATATATTTTTAAATTCTATGCCTTTAAGAGAAACAGGAGAGATAAAACTTTAAAAAAGCCCATTATCTCTTTAAAGCCAAAATCATAGCAATGTATTACAGGGTTTATAGCCCATGTCAAAATAAAATATAATGATAACAAGAGCACAATGAGCAGACGTGGCCAGTATTTGGAAGTATATAAGTTTAAGGTTCTTGCACTGATTATAAAGAGATAGAATATTTTTTAATGTAGACTATGAAAAGTTAAAGATGAATATTTTAATCTCTATAGTAATCACTAAAAAATAATACCAAGAGACATAACCTAAAAGTAGAGAATATCTACTACTAACATCTAAACATTAAATATACTCATTTCACTCAAAAGCAAGCAGGGAAGGAGAAACAGATTAACAAAATCAGATAAGACAAAAAGAGAGCAAACATCAAGAGAGTAAATCAAAATTCACAGATGTCAGTCATTATGTTGAATATAAATGGACTAATTACTAAAATTAAAAGGCAAAGATTATCAGACTGAAAAACAAAAACAAAGCTTAACCACATGCTGTTTACCAGAATATACTTAAGAGATTAAGGCACAGACAGATTGAAAGTGAAAGGGTGAAACATGTATAGTATACAAACACTAAGCCTAAAAAAGCTAACATGGTATATTTTTGTCAGCCAAGGAGACTTTGAGAAGAAAATTACTACCAGATAAAGAAGGAAATTTAATAATAATAGTAGAAACATCAGTTTATCAAGATATCATAACAATCTTAAATATCTCTGAACCCAATAACTAAGCTCCCAAATACATGAATCAAAAATGAAGTAAATAAAGAAACAGATCCACTGTTGTAAGTATAGCACCCCTCTCTTGGCAACTGACAAGACAAGCAGAAAAATTAGAAAGCATATGAAAAATATGAACAACGATATCAACAACGTGGCCTGATATGGTTTTATAGAACACTATAACCCACAACAGAGAAACACACGTTCTTCCCAAGTACAATGAACCATTCAACAAGACAGTCCGTAGCAATAAGCAAGTCTTAGTGAATTGCAAAGGATCAAAAGGATAGAGTATGTTCTGTTATCAGAACTGTATTTGATTAGAACTCAGTAACAATAAGATAGCTGGAAAATCTCTAAATATTTCAAAATTAAACAACAGACTTCTGAATAACCCAAGGATCAAAGAAGAAGTCTCAAGGGAAATCAGAAACCTACTAAAGACTGGTTCCAAACAGGAAAAAGAGTGTTTCAAGGCTGTATATTGTCACCCTGCTTATTTAACTTATATGCAGAGTACATCATGGGAAACACTGGGCTGGAGGAAGCACAAGCTGGAATCAAGATTGCTGGAAGAAACATCAACAACTTCAGATATGCAGAGGACACCACCCTTATGGCAGAAAGTGAAGAACTAAAGAGCCTCTTGATGAAAGTGAAAGAGGAGAGTGAAAAAGTTGGCTTAAACCTCAACATTCAGAAAACTAAGATCATGGCATCTGGAAAGAGGAGAGTGAAAAAGGTGGCTTAAATCTCAACATTCAGAAAACTAAGATCATGGCATCTGGTCCCATCATTTCATGGGAAATAGATGGGGAAACAGTGGAAACAATGACTGACTATATTTTTGGAGGCTCCAAAATCACTGCAGATGGTGATTGCAGCCATGAAATTAAAAGACGCTTTACTCCTTGGAAGAAAAGTTATGACCAACCTAGACAGCATATTGAAAAGCAGAGACATTACTTTGCCAACAAAGGTTCGTCTAGTCAAGGCTATGGTTTTTCCAGCAGTCATGTATGGATGTGAGAGTTTGATCATAATGAGCGCCGAAAAATTGATGTTTTTGAACTGTGGTATTGGAGAAGACTCTTGAGTGTACCTTGGACTGGAAAAAGATCCAACCAGTCCATCCTAAAGGAGATCAGTCCTCAGTGTTCATTGGAAGGACTGATGTTGAAGGTGAAACGCCAATTCTTTGGCCACCTCATGCAAAGAGTTGACTCATTGGAAAAGACCCTAATGCTGGGAAGGACTGAGGGCAAGAGGAGAAGGGGGCAACAAAGGATGAGGTGGCTGGATGGCATCATCAACTCCATGGACATGAGCTTGGGTAGACTCCAGGAGTTGGTGATGGACAGGGAGGCCTGGCATGCTGCAATTCATGGGGTCGCAAAGAGTCAGACACAACTGAGCAACTGAACTGACTGAATGAAGCCTAAATCATCTTTAATTTTTCACAGGAATGAGATTATCACATCATTTCAGAGAGGTTTTAATAGGTGGAATGAAAAGAAAAACTTAGTTTCACCTGAAGAAAAGGAAGATCATTGAACATAGAATACTGTTACTTACTGGCTGTGGAACTTCTTAGAACCTCTTAAATGGGAATAATTAGAACCTTCTGAAAATGGGAATAATAACACTCGAATATCACATCTTTGTGAAGTTTAAATGCAGGGCTTGCAAAACCACCTACCATGCCAAGGTTCATCCTTCAGATGCTCAACAAATGTTGGTTGAATGAAAAAGTAGATAGAAGCAATCAAGCAGAATATCCATATAACTGCCTAGAATTCAACCTAGCAAGAGGAAGACAGAAATCTTAATATTTTAGCTACATGTGCAGATTTTGAGTCATACCTAACTAGCCCATAAGCGAATTCTTTAAAAATAATTTTTTAAAGATATCTCTTTGGGGGAACTAGGAGTTGAGGAATTAGTGTGGGTGTTCATATTCTTCCACTCTGTCTCTTAACTAAACCAATGCATTCCAGCTTCTTAAACAGTATTTCCACTTCATTGTTATTTACAGCCGTAGCCTAAAGCACAAAGATCAGACTCAGCATCTGATTAAACTAAGTTTTATAAAGAATGACAAAATAATTGGTAAAAACATTTCAGCTCGAGTATGTGAAATAGAAAAAACAAAGTAGCAAACGTTCAAAGCACAATGGTTTTGGGGGAACAACTCTGTCTTTTCTCTTTGGCATTTCTCTGGGATTCCTGTCTTGGCTGAGTGACAAAAACCTGTCCATCAGCTACAAGTCTGAGCCTATCAGCCTTACAAATCAGAGTTAATAAAAGTCAATCAGTTATGGTTTAACTTGCTTGCTACTGCCTGAAGTAGGACTCAGCTCGTGTCTGTCATCTACTTAGAAAACACTTTCTATGGCCACCCATAAATTTTAAAAATTTACTTATCTATATTTCTACAGATAGGAAAAAGTGATTTCTGTAAACATGTACCAGGCCAAAACAGGTGCCCATGAATCCCCTGCAGGTAAAGGCCCAGATATAAACATAATCCTCCATAGTAACAAATACATAGAAAGATGCAGTTTTCTTGAACCAAAAACAAACAGGCAAAACAACCCTACAGCCTCTTTACTTTAGCGTTTTATCCTGTACAAACATGTTTTTCAGTATGAAAGGTATATGTCATAATCACCTTTACATATATGTTGGATTGTCACTTTTTCAAATAAATTAAATATGTATTGATATAGTAGCTGGCTAAATCCTTATGATAACCTACCAAGATTATATTAGATCTAAAAGTCACAAACTAGTAGAGCTTACATTTGCTCCTGTCAGGTCTGAGTCTTTGTCTACATCAACAACAGCAGAATTTTCTGCCTTTACTAAGCTATCTATTCTACAGCCAAAGATATGCATAGCCAAGTAACTTTCAGAGCGACCAAGTGAGAGAGAGCTGGGAGGAAACATGAATATAAAAGTGGCTGTTATGACAAATATTAATCAGAGACAAGTTCTCACCTAACCACAAATCCCATAGTTTTTGAGTCAAATTTAAAATTCAGAGGTCATGTCAAACAGAATCAAGCTACAATACAACATGTGCTCATTCATTCATTCAACAAATAGCTGCTGAATGATAACTGTGTACCATTTATGTCTGTGCTTTTAACAGTATAACATGAGTCACACATAAAACTTTCAATTTTCTAATAACCACATTTCTAAAAGCAAAAAGAAAGGAGTAAAATTAATTCTAATAATATATTTTATTTAATTCAATATATCCATGATTTATCATGGATAAATCAATCATGTATCATGATTTATCATGTCATTTACATGCAACCTATATAAATACTTATTAAAGAGATTGTTTACACCACATTTCATACTAGCCACATTTCAGATTCTCATAGCCACATGTGGCTACACTACCATATTGAACAGAGCAGTTCTAAACGCTATGGGTAGAGGAGTGAACTAAACCAAGTACTTGCCTTTGTAGAGATTAATCCTTGTGGGAAGGATAGACGGTAAACAAATAAATAGAAAATGTCAGGTTGTTAACATAGCCTAAAAGGCCATATGTGATCCGCCCTAGTCACCTCTCCAAACTCATCATCATCACCATCTCCCACTGTTTCCCTGCACTCACTGGACTGCAGGTCTAGTACCCACCTTCCTGTCTGTGAATAAGCCTGCCAAGCACACACCACCTCAGGATATTTCCTTTCACCTGGAACATTCCTTCCCAAGACATTTGAAAAATTTAAAGAACAAACTATTAATATATAATATTAAACATCTATTGAGTGAGTGCTTATTATATACATTACAAACATCTTCTCAGTAAACTGCCAACAAAATACACATTTTATACATAAGGAAACTGTACTTTACACTTAGTAAGCATATATAGCTTGTTATTATTCAGCCACTAAGTCACGTCCAACTTTTTGTGACCCCTGGACTGCAGCACGCCAGGCTCCTCTGACCTCTACTATCTCACAGACTTTGCTCAAATTCATGTCCATTGCGTTGGTGAGGCTATCTAACTACCTCATTCTCTGCTACCCCCTTCTCCTTTTGTTCTCAATCTTTCCCAGCATCAGTCTTTTCCAATTAGTAGGCTCTTCTCATCAGGTGGCCAGTGTATTAGAACTTCAGCTTCATCATCAGTCCTTCCAATGAATATTCAGAGTTGATTTCCTTTAGGATTGACTGGTTTGATTTTTTTTTTCATCATAGGGGACTCTTAAGAGTCTTCTCCAGCACCACAATTCAAAAGCATCAATTCTTTGGTGCTCAGCATTCCTTATGATCCAACTCTCACACCCACACATGACTCCTGCAAAGACTACAGCTTTGACTATCCAGACTTTTGTCACCAAAGTGATGTCTCTGTTTTTTAATGCGTTGTGTAGGTTGGTCATAGCTTTTCTTCCAAGGAGCAAGCATCTTTTAATTTCATGGCTGCAATCACCATCTGCAATGATTTTGGAGCCCAAAAAAAGTCTGTCACTGTTTCCCCATCTATTTGCCATGAGGTGATGGGACCAGATGCCATGATCTTTGTTTTCTGAATGTTGAATTTTATGCCAACTTTTTCACTCTCCTCTTTCACTTTCATCAAGAGGCTCTTTAGTTCCTCTTCACTTTCTGCCATAAGGGTGGTGTTATCTGCATATCTGAGGTTACTAATATTTCTCCCTGAAATCTCGATTCCAGCTTGTGCTTCATTCAGTACATCATTTCAAATGACATACTCTGCATATAAGTTAACCAAGCAGGGTGACAACATACAGCCTTGACATACTCCTTTCCCAATGTGGAACCAGTCCATTGTTCCATGTCCGGTTCTAACTGTTGCTTTTTGATCTGCATACAGATTTCTCAGGAGGCAGGCCAGGTGGTCTGGTATTTCTATCTCTTGAAGAACTTTCCACAGTTTGTGATCCACACAGTCAAAGGCTTTGGCATAGTCAATAAAGCAGAAGTAGATGTTTTTCTGGAATTCTGTTGTTTTTTTTTTGATGATCCAGCAGATGTTGGCAATTTGATCTCTGGTTCCTCTGCTTTTTCTAAATCCAGCTTGAATATAGGCATGTTCTCAGCTCATGTACTGTTGAAGCCTAGCTTAAATAACTTCAAGCATTACTCTGCTAGCATGTTAGATGAGTGCAATTGTGTGATAGTTTGAACATTCTTTGGCATTGCCTTTCTTTGGGATTGGAATGAAAACTGATCTTTTCCAGTCCTGTGGCCACTGCTGAGTTTTCCTAATTTTCTAGCATATTAAGTGTAGCATTTTAACAGCATTATCTTTCAAGATTTGAAAAAGCTCCGCTGTAATTCCATCACCTCCACTAGTTTTGTTTGTGTGATGCTTCCTAAGACCCACTTGACTTCACATTCCAGGATGTCTGGCTCTAAGTGAGTGATCACACCATTGTGGTTATCTGGGTCATTGAGATCTTTTTTATATAGTTCTTCTGTGTATTCTTGCCATTTCCTCTTAATATCTTCTGCTTCTGTTAAGCTAATATCATTTCTGTCCTTTATTGTGCCCATCTCTGCATGAAATGTTCCCTAATCCTTTCTAAGGCCCACTTGGCTTCACACTCTAGGATGTCTGGTTCTCGGTGAGTGATCACACCATCATGTTTATCCAGATCATTAAGACCTTTTTTGTATAGTTCTGTGTATTTTTGCCACCTTTTATTAATCTCTTCTGCTTCTGTTAGGTCCTTACCATTTCTTTCCTTTATCATGCCAATCCTTGCATGAAATGTTCCCTTGATATCTCCAATTTTCTAGAAGAGATCTCTAGTCCTTCCTCTATTTCTTTGCATTGTTCACTAAAGAAGGCCCTATTATCTCTCCTTAGTAGTCTCTGGAACTCTGCATTCAGTTGGATATGTCATTCCCTTTCTCCCTTGCCTTTTGCTTCTCTTCTTTCCTCAGCTATTTGTAAACCCTCCTCAGACAACACTTTTTCTTTTTGTATTTCTTTTTCTTTGGGATGGTTTTGATCACTCTCTCTTAAATAATGTTATGAACCCCCATCCATAACTTTTCAGAAATTCTGTCTACTAGATAAATCCCTTGAATCTATTAATCACCTCCACTATATAATCATAAGGGATTTGATTTAGGTCATACCTGAATGGCCTAGTGGTTTTCCCTACTTTCCTCTATTTAAGCCTGAAGTTTTCAATAAGGCACTCATGATCTGAGCCACAGTCAGTTCCAAGTCTCGATTGTGCTGACTGTATAGAGTCTCCATCTTTGGCTGCAAAGAACATAACCCATTTGATTTCAGTACTGACATCTGGTGATGCCCATGTACAGAACCATCTCTTGGGTTGTTGGGAAAACAATGTTTGCTATGACCAGCATATTCTCTTAGCAAAACTGTTAGTCTTTGCTTCATTTTTTACTCCAAGACCAAACTTGCCTGTTATTTTGGGAATCTCTTGGTTTCCTACTTTTGCATTCAAATCCCTTATGAGGAAAATGACATCTTTGGAGGGAAGGTTAATTCTATAAGGTGTTGTAGGTCTTCATAAAATCAACTTCGGTTTCTTCTGCATCAGTGGTTGGGGCATAGACTTGGATGTGATCCATGATTATTTGTTTAACCAAGCTCTACTAAATTTTTTTTCATTTTTAAACTTTCGTGCTTAATGAATATTGCCTTAGGATTCTTTCTTAGTGGTAGAATTGCTGGGTCAAAAAGTAGGGGCACTTTTAGGCATTAAGGATAAACTATTAAATTACTTTCCAAAAAATTTATACAAATTAAAGTTTAACCAGCATGAGCAACAACCTATTGCTCATCTCTCTCCTGTTTTTTAATTAAGTGTGTTTTGACTTTTTGTTTGGTTTTTAGTCATTCAATACAAGAAAGACAGCTTCTCAATGACGTTAATTATTTGTGAGGATAAGTATTTTTCATGTTTGTCAAAATTTTATTTCTCCCTATTTCACCTCCTTGGATCTACTATTAGTTTTTCATTTACCTGTTTGTCTCTTTTTACTGCCAATAGTGCATGCTTGACTAGGGATATAACTCTCTGCTTATTTTTTTATGGTGCAAATGTCTGCTTTCCCCTTTGTCATTTCATTCTGTTTTACTTCTGTTATTTTTTTTTTCTTTACAATTGTTACCTTTGCTGTCATGTCTTAAAAATACTTCTCCCCAAATTTTGGAAATGCTTCTCCATTCTCCTCTTTCTAACTACCCTGACTGAGCATCCTACGGGGGCCATTGTCTGGGATACTGTCTACCCCAAACATATCACTTAAGAATGGTTTATCTGCAGGTGTTCCCATTCACTCCTTTCTTCAATCTTCCCTTCTTAGCTGCCCAGCAAGCTCATGGAACCTTTGTGCCAGGGCAGCTCCATGCCCCATGTCCCTTCAGGATCTAGCTTTCACCATCTTAGTCTTCTCAGGTGGCTCACTGGTAAAGAATCTGCCTGTCCCTGCAGGAGATGTGGGTTTGATCCCTGGGTTGGTAAGATCCCTTGGAGTAGGAAATGGCAAACGACTCCTGTATTATCGCCTGGATAATTCCATGGACAGAGGAGTGGTGGACTGCAGTGCATGGGGTTGCAAAGAGTTGGACACAACTGAGCATGAGTTCCCTTCCATCAACTTTCAGCAAAGCATTGATCTCATACATTCACCTTAAATTACTGCATTTTTGAGAACTGACAGATTTTTAAGGAAGGAAGAGAAATAGAGACAGGTCTTAAGTAGAGGAGAAAAAGCACTAAATTAGAATTCAGATCCCTGAATGCTAATTCTGGTTCTGTTATTAATGACATACTTCTTACACTTAAGTTGTTTGGACCCACTCTTTCTTATAAGACAAAAGTGTTAACATAATGACCATCAGATTCATTGTATTCAAAGGCCAACATTTCTCACTGAACACTAAAATATGAGTCTTCCTTTTTATCTGGCTTTATAAGAAACATATTCCCAAGTACTATTGACAATTATATTACCTGCATAATGAGAGTTCCAGGCATAAATAATTTTGAATGAGGCTCAATGATCTAACCTTCTGCTTCTTCAGGTCATTTATTGTATGATAATACAGGAAAAATCAGCTTCTCAAAAAATGTTATTCATCAGTGAAGAGAAATGATCAAGACTTGAAATTTCTTTACATGGTCATCAATTCAAACAGGAAATTACTTCTAATTCAGAAATATCACAAGTAATAGAGTTGACTTTTTACCTGAATTAGAAATAACAAATTTTATTGGGCTTGGAATTATCAGTAAAATATTAAGCTTCTCTTTCACATCCTACCCAATGAATAATGAACTGCTTCACTGGACTTGAACTTGTTTTGGACGTGAATTTATTGGACTATTTTCTGAGAGTAGACTTCCAGGCCAGAATTATACATTAGTAACTGAATACAGAAGTTGGCCTTCTTTGTCTAGTGTAGAAACTGCCACCTCTTCTAAAATACAGAACAGATTTTCCAGTTCGTTTTGCAGAAATGGCTTTCATGGGATTTGACAACACAAGAGTCATTCATTAATCTAATTGTCTTCTGCCATGAAATTATGCTTAATGTTAGTAATGTGGAGACAGAAATATTATAAAATATGAACTGCTAAAGTAGCTGGAATGCCCTGGCAATTTCCAACCACTTGATGGATTAATGCTCAATTCTGGTAAATTTTAGATACTGATTGATGAAGTCATTTAAAAGCAAATGTAATTAGTTTCAAACTTTATTTACCATTAAATACCACATATTTAAACACTAAATATAATAACAGGTAAGGATGAGAAATTCTTATCAGAAATCACTATCTTTAAAATAAGCACTCATTGAAATTACTGCAGTATTTCAGAATCCAATTCTAATTCATATTTTCTCCTGTACCATTGGTCTAACTGATATTATCTTGATAGTATAAATTATAAAAGAAATCATCTACATACATCCACATGCATACATACATTTTCACCTACTCTCTTTCCCTTTTTTTAGAAACTGCTAATGTCAGAGAAAATCTGGAGTCTTATTTTCTCAACATGTATTTCCCCTATAGGGGAAATATGTATCTTCTTAATTTACTAAATAAGTCTGACAAAGCCCAGGTATTTTGTCTTAGAACATTTAAAGATTTTGAGCTGTTTAAATATAATTTATATTAACCTATAAAATTTAAAATTATCTGTGTTTGAGGTGTCAACATTTCTGACAAAGGTCTCAGACTAAAGAATAATACTTGTGATTTTTTTCCCTGATCTTTAGCTTTTTTAGAAGCGAGCCCACAGAATATCCTGATGCCAGTTATAGTGACATCTAGTCTCAAAGAACCAGAAACTTTTGTTTCCATGGTGAAAAATGTGGAAGTATTTTTTGTGCAGTGTCCATTGCTCCTACAGATTCCCTAAGTGGGAAAGTACTCCATGCATTTCACAGGATGGTTCCACCAGTAGCTCCATCTCTGACCTGCCCCTCCCCTCAATACTCCCTCCTGTCATAAATGAACCACAAAGTCAAAAAGTATTAGCTGAAAAGCTTTCTAGGACTCTTGTCATGTTCTTCCCTTCTCTGACAGTTACTCTACTTAAAACTTGATTTACTGGGAAAATAACACCTAGTTGTTACATGCTGTGCAACTCAGAGTATCTGAAATCACTGTGCCTTGGTTTATCTTTTAAATGCTGCCAGCACCTCACCTTAAAGGAACACTGCAAAATAATACATCTTGGAAAGGTCCTTAAAAGCCAGCAAAGCCTAAGCAGAACAAAACACATCTGGTAGAGAGCAAAATGTTACCAAGGGTGCACAAACACATGAGGGCAATAATGAACACTGGTGTAGGGTTCCCCTTGGATGCATATGGCTATCCAGGAAGGAGCAGGCTCACTCAGCAGAACCCCACAGTTTGTTATTTTGTTGTCTTTATTCTCTCTTTGCCACCTGAGGAGCAACTAAAAGAGCTCACATCCATTTAGTGCTGAGTTAACTAATATACGTCTGTTTCCTGATGATTCCTCACTACACCTCTAGGAAGTTACAGATGAGACAACTAGAGTTTAGTCTAAGGTCATGCTATTAGCAAGAAAAGGAACCAGAAGTCAAACCAAGATTATTTGGTTCCAGGGTCTCAATTAGGAAATGTGTGCTCAGTTGTGTCTGACTCTGCAGCCCCCTGGACTCTAGCCCACCAGGCTCCTCTGTCCATGGGATTTCCCAGGCAAGAACACTAGAGTGGGTTGCCATTTCTTTCTCCAGAGCATCTTGTCAGCACAAAGATTGAATCCATGTCTCCTACATTGGCAGGCAGATTCTTTGCCACTGAGCCTCCTGGGAAGCCTATATAAGAAGTAAAAAAATTCAGAACTATTTTTTCCTGTCCACAGGTGTTTACAAAGAAATTGGCAAAGATAACCTCTCACTGAGTACCTGTTCCTCCTGCGGCTCCTGCATTGCAGGAGGATTCTTTGCCACTGAGCCACTGGGGAAGCTCAGGTTCCAAGTATGAGTGTAAGAAAGGAGTATACCTGTCATAGTGCTCTCTATTTTCTTCAGTGTCCAATAAATGGTATTTTATTTTAACACAGCAAGAAAGGTAAAAAAAAAAATTGTTTTCTTGAAGTGTTTAGTTCATCTTTATGAAAATTTGAGATTGAAGGGATTGAGAGATTGAGGTTCATTGTAACCATTAGGTCAAAGTGTTATTTTGAGTCTGAAGTATGTGCAAAATTATCGTATATCTCCATTTCAGCTGACTGTGAAGAACTAGCCATGTTTTTTAAAAAATATTGTTTGCCAGCCTTCAGCCCTCCATGATATCTTGACTGCACCTATCTCGTAAGTCAGATATTGAAAGTCAAGATTGCAACAGAAGTAAGAAATAATATTGGCCAGTTCCTACCTTCATTGGACTTTTGTTGACTGTACATTTCTACTTTACTTTCAATGTGGAGACTGAGTGCATTGAAGGCAGAGAACAGTGGCCTCAGTCTGATTTTTAATAAGAAAATTATTTTTAGTCTTTTTAGCACAGAAAGTTTGGAGAGGGGAGGTTCTGATATACTAGTACTGGACATATAAACTGGTAATTTGGCAACAGCTAATAAAGCTGATGATGTGAGTACTCTTTTATTGTTGTTGTTCAGTCTCTCAGTCATGTTCAACTCTTTGTGACCCCATGTACTGCAGCATGCTAGGCTTCCCTGTCCTTCACTATCTGCCAGAGCTTGTTCAAACTTATGACCATCGCATCCTATGAGCCATTGAGTTGGTGATGGCTCACCAACTCAACAATCATCTCATCTTATGACTGAGAAATCTTGTCTTTTTTGTACAGGTCCTACAGAAAAATCTCATACTTGTGAACAAAGACATGTGTCTAAGATTTAAATGTATTTATACTATGAAATATTATGCCACAGTTCAAATGAGTAACAAATCTACATGTATCCACATTGGTAAATCAAATTATGTAGATAAAACAAGCAAGCTGCAAAAGGATGCATAAGAGATAAAACCATCTTCAAAAGGTTTAAAAACTTTTAAAGTAATATATGTGTTGGTTGTAGTAGCAAAAACAGGCAGCAAAAGTAAAGTTTGAAAAATAAAGTATTTACATGTATAAATTCACAATAGTCATCCCTTTGAGGATAGAGAATGGAAAGGGATACATAGGCAACCTCAACTGCATTCATAAGATTTATTTCTTTAAAACACACATACGCACACACACGTACATCTGAAGTGCAACGTTAAGATTTGATAAAGTTGTATCGTGGGTCCATGGATTTTTATTATATTATTCTCTATACTTGTCTGCATGTTTGAAATATTTCATTATAAAATATATATTTTTAAATCACCCAAGCACAAGAACATTTCTCAGAGGAATCACCACAGCAAGGAAAAATGAAACATCCCTCTCAACTTCCTTCCCCTATACGAAGCCATGAATTATGAAGCCAAGAATGTCTTGTATTTATGAGAGGGATCTTTTTAAAGGATACCTCACATTTATAAGTGAGTATCCATGTAAAGATCACTGCTTTTTCATTCTGAATTCCAGACAAGGATATCCCACATTGGATTCAGTACAAGCTCATGATCCCCAAAGTATTAAGGCTAGCTCTGCTTAACATTTTATTTCTTAGCAGAACACTTCAGGAATTCAGAGAGGATCACCCAGCTAGATCAGGGAGGGCGTTACCCTGCCCTTGGAGCACAGAGGAGATAAGATAACTACAGAAATAAATGATGGAATGAACTGAGCCCTCAGTGGGCTATGATGTTTATCACACTCGTAAGACCACAGCCATCAGAACATGTGTATGCATTTTTCCCTTAAAACATCTTTTGAGTGGTAGTTGTGTGAAACAATGATCTGTTGAATTTAATTCACAGATCAAAGAGGGAGGAAATTAACCAACACAGTAAATTGATTATTTCATGGGTGACATAACCAAGGCAATGATTTATCTTAATAAAGAGCAACTTCCCTCTAGTCCTTAACTGAATTCCAGCCAATGCAATAATACTCGGCTGTTAATGACTTTGATGTTGATGTGGAAAAGTGAATGACTGCATAATCACTGAAATGGGACCTCATCACAGTTGGAAACGTTTAAGCCAAATCATTTTGGACTGTGAAAAGAGCCCTGAGTGGTGGAGATTGGCTGGGTCCCAGCTCTTCAGTCTTAACTAAACAGGGCCTGAAAACTTTATCATGTTGCACTGCTCTGGGCTGGACCATAACTCTGACAGCTCACAGGGACTGGAGTTTAATGTATATGTCTGTGGCCTCACAGAGGAAGAAAGAATTCCAGGGCTTATAGCACCGATAATAAATACATGTCTATCAGCATTCAGCTGAAAGTGTAATTAGTTAAATCCGTCTTTGGGAGAGGGAATAGAAGAAAGGAAACAGAAGTCTGCTTAAAAAAAAAATTGAACCAAAAGCTTATTTTTATACGCCATGTTACTAAATATGGCTTAAGAGCTTGCAAGATAGCATTAGTCATAGATGGCAGCCACCCCCTCCTTCCCTCTCCACTCCCCATCTCTAAATAATAAAATGAACTAAAATTAGAGCTGCTTTCACGTTTGGTCACTTGATTATTATTATTTGAATTACAGCGGAGAAGTCTATAAGGAGAGGAAGCACTCTTGGGAACCTAAGTGACTCCCTGATGCCCACATTTTTTACTTTCATATGAGGAAAAGGAAAACATCTTCCATCTCAGTCCAGTCACCATCAGCCAACCCAATAGATTTCCTCTTGTGCTAATCAGATTCTAGATAACATCAGCTTCCTAGAGTAAAATTATTACATCCATGTATTATAATGCCAGCCTCTAGCAAGCCCTCTAATACACCCTTTTTTTCTCCTCTTGTCTCCACCCACCCACCCTCCTCAGCACCTCCCATTGTCCCCAGATACTCCTAAGCAGAAGTTCCAGGGAATCGTTCAAGAGAGCCAAGACCAGGCTCTGCAGCCAAAACTTGGTGACCTAGCTTTACAAGAAACACAGCCACAGGTAGAACTGGAGGAGTGCCAGGCACTTGCATGTTTAAATTCTGCAGGGCCCCCAGGCTCAAGAAACTCAAGATGTCCCATTCTGATCATGTAAAAAAAATTAAGAAAAAAAAAATCTTTGTTTAGAGGCAAGGATTGTTAAACTGCTCATCCAGGCCTGCAGCTGGGGTTGACTCAGAGTGCAGAGCTGGAAAATGCCCGGGTGGCAAGATTAGAAACTCATTTGTGTGGTTTGTGTGGCCTTGCCAAGAGCCTCCTCTTTTCCTCTCCTCTCTCTTTCAGTCTGAGCCTTGATCAGTTTATTACTTTAAAGGCATCCTTTTTCTGCTGGGAACCTGGTCTGGCCATGTCCCAGCAGCTTTTCTCCAGGGCATTAATGACCCTTGAAGTTTCTTTCCTGTTCATCCATTTACTTATGTGAGATCATCTGAGAAATTTTCAATAGTCTGTACTTTTTTCTTTCTCTTTTTCTTTTTTAAATTTTACCCTCCCCAAACTGTCCTCCCTCATGCACACACAATTCTTTTGTTTCATCCCCTCTCCTCAAGTTCGATCTGAAGCCAAGTGCTTTTAATTTTTAGCTGCATTTTGCAAGCCTGGACTTTCAGGAATATATGTTATGAAAGCAGGGAAAGAAAAGACTTTCTTGTCATCAAAACCATAATAATTATGTGTCAAAGATAATTACTGCTTGGTGTGTAATACATCTAATACCAAATGACAGAAAAAGTAGTCTACCGGCAGACGAGGGTAACTGCCGGCTGGCTGAAATCTGATATAAAATTAACCACCAGGCTCAAGCTCTCTGCCCACTGGAATTTTACCAGATAAAGGCCAACTCCACCCCAAAAAAGAAGTTCATTGCAACGACTATTTGTACTTACTGTTGTATTTTTAAAAGTGCATATATTTACATATGTAATAAATACTAGCTGGGTGTCTCTAAAGATATCAGACTATATTCAAGTGCCTGAGAGACTATTTGAGAAGTAAAATTATTGTTAAAATAGCTAAGGAGCACAAGCAAACCCTGGGAAATAAGAGTGAAAGCCTTCAGAGATATACTAGTAGTTCTGCTCCCTAACACTTAGATTTAGAACCTGAATTTTATCTGGGAAACCAAAGCTTTAAAGCAAAGCACTTGAGATGTTTAGAAAATGCACACCACCACCACTGGAACAGAGAGGGGTGAAGAGAAGTCTGGAGATGTTACTCAAATAAAATGTGATATTGTCTGAGAAATTTCCCTACATTAGGCTGGGAGTAAGAGTTAACTATTAAAATAGATCGGCAAACACAGGAATTCTGCTCAAATGTTCCTTCTGGACAACTCTGTAGCTGAGGATGAGGCCCAGCTTCTTTTGGCACCATGATCCCTCTGCCCCATTTCACCATGAACACAATCAGCTATGCTGGGCAGAGCTGGCTTGAGCCCAGCAAAAGCACATGTTGTTTGCCAGTAGGCAGGGCTACAAGGTTTATGCATCATTTGGAGTGCATCTGAACGTAACCCACTTCATCAGCAGCAAAAACTGTCTCTGTGATAGTACGAGAGGCCAGAAAGTTAGATAAAGAACTGAGTGCTTGGAAACTCTTCCCTGATTAACTGAGACCAGTCATCAGCTTGCAGACCACCATCACTCTGCTTACTCATGCTATCAAAGGGCTTGGGTCCAGTTCGTAGACAAAGGCATAAGTGCGGAAGTTTTTAGAGAACTTCAGTGACTCTCTGAGGTCTCAAGGTGACTGGTGTCCACCTATCCTTTCTGTCAAAACTAGACCTGAATCTAGCATGACATCATCTCCTGAAGTCTTATAAATGAATCCTCAGGGGCTTATCGAGTTCATACTCATCTCCATCAAAAATCCTGCAACTGCTTTATTGGAACAGATCATTCTGATTTAGTGCTAAACTGCTCCTGTACCATTTGGCCATTCTGCATCAACTACACAGGAATCCCTCATTAACTTTGGGGGGTTACCTTCTTGGAAAGTACTGAGGTTGGCAAAGCTACATATGGCAAAACCAAGAATCAGGAAATAATTTAAAAAGTATTAAGGACATATACCTAATAACAATGCATAAAACTTCTAGAAGCCATCTGACTTCAGAACCTAGAATAATTAGCATTAGACATCTGCTTCAGTTGGTAACCATTTATTTGTTTAGGAAATACTGCTTCATCATCATGATTGGCTGAGGCAGATCTCTTGTAAATTTTTTGCAACTCAAACTGTACCAGCTCAAAAAAGCATTTTTTTAAACTATTTCTTACTGGATTAAAAATCAGTGCCCTTTGCACCTAAATCCTTCTTTTTGTTTTTTCTACCTCTGAGAATTTCTACCTCTGAGAATATTCATTGGAAGGATTGATGTTGAAGCTGAAACTCCAATACTTAGGCCACTTGATGCGAAGAACTGACTCATTTGAAAAGATCCTGATGCTGGGAAAGATTGAAGGCAGGAGGAGAAGGGGATGACAGAGGATGAGATGGCTGAATGGCATCACAGACTCAATGGACATGAGTTTGAGTAAACTCTTGGGAGTTGGTATTGGACAGGGAGGCCTGGCATGCTGCAGTCCATGGGGTCACAAAGAGTTGGACATGACTGGGCAACTGAACTGAACGGAACTGAACCTCTGAGAAAGTCTGAGATAACTGCCTATCCTTTCCTTAATTATTAGCTTGTTTAAGTGTACATATTCCTCCTTGATTTGAGGGGATAGAATATGAAGGATTTCCCTCTACACCATGTTACAGACCCTAGCATATGGTCTGCTACAGAGGTAGTGAGACAGAGACGAACTGATTTGAGTTATGCATAACGAAACATACTTTTTCTAAAATATATTTGCTATGCAAGAACAAAACTGTGCTGATCTCAAATCAAGAGCTAGTGAAGGATTGCAAATTTACTTTCCCTCCTCACCTCTAATATTTTGATATGAAAAGTAAAGCTGTCTTCCAACCTGGCTGCTCACAAGAGAAACCAGGGATAGTAAAAACTGAATTGCTGAGATATCAAAAGAATGACACAAGATGTTCTCAGGAAATAAGGAAAGTCGTCATATTGCAGCTTCCATGTTAATGTTTCATAATTTTTCACAAAAGTGTATTTCTACTACAGTTTTCTCAATACAATACTGTCTTGAGCCCACAGTGCTTTTCTGAAGACTGTTGTATGAAATGGAATAAAAAAGTTTAATGCCTGATCTAAAGATATTATTTTTGCCAGCTAAAGAAAAAGTAAAATAGCATTTTAAATATATATGTATACATATAAACATATTCTTATTACATGAATATTAAAAATCAGTCCCAATAACAATCTGAATAAACCATAAGATAACAGAATTTGTGGTAAAATTTAAGATAGAAGGTAATGGCAAATATAGACTCTATAATTCCAAAACACATACAAATAAACACAAATACAAAAGCAGTGAAATGGCATTCACAGAATAAGTTCTCTACTTTTTATCAAATGGATTATTTAAAATCTTAAATAAAAAAATAACCATCAAGATTCTGTATTGTGTGGCAAAAGAAAACTTCTCTAAGCTACATCTCTGTGACCCACTGAGGGTAGATTTCTTTCTGGAACTCAAAATAATATTTAAAACTTGTCTCAGCCATACATTTATTTATAATCTGGTTTCCAATGCACCAAGTTATTAGATGTCAGTTCTCAATTTGCCAGGCATAAAGTATTATTTCTATTGGAAAGCCATGGTATACTTTAATGTTCCAGCATACTCCACCTACATTGAATTTTGATCCCGGACAGGCTTTAGTGATTCATCATTCCTGGCATCTACTTCCTTGAGACATCTGATTG
This sequence comes from Antilocapra americana, assembly GCA_007570785.1. NCBI lineage: Eukaryota > Metazoa > Chordata > Mammalia > Artiodactyla > Antilocapridae > Antilocapra > Antilocapra americana. Next base: position 2,150,377 of record ML661889.1, on the reverse strand, counting down.
GATCAAAATGATGTAAAGAGAAAGGCAAAATATACAAACCAGGGAAATTCACCCAAAAATACAACTGGGTTTTTCTTATCCTCACTGTTACTGAAGAAAAGTTTTGAAATGAAACATATTTATGTTCAGCCACACAAAAAATAAACAACCTTAGAAAATTGTTAAAGAAAAGCTACCAAACAAGGTTCAAATAACAAATGGTTAAGATAGTTGTTTTTACAAATTCAGCATCACAGCATACAGCAGATAGGCACAGATTCTCAAGACATGCTAGCCATGATATTGCAATAGCAATGGCTCCTAGAATAAAAGAGGGAAAATGACTACGGCTGGTGTGAATTGCTTTGTTCAGTGCAATGAATGTGTGAGAAATATTTCTGGGTGGCCTTGAAGTGTGACCTGGGCCATTCATTACTTGTGTGCCTTATTAATACTTTTCCTCTGTGATATTAACATTAAAGTATCTGGTTTACCTGCATTTAACTATCTGAGGAGTCACAGCAAACCCTAGCAGCTTTCTGTATTTATTTTCTAGGAGTAAGGGCTGCAATGATTCCATCTAGTAGCTTTGTTATTAGTTCTGCTACCCAGCTTGTGATATATGCAAATTCCCTAAGGGTCAAAAGAAGCTTTAAATGCTAACAAAATCCTCTGGATTTTGTGTAAGGAAGCTAGCACAGAGTATCTACTCACACGCTCTCTTCCTCTTTGTTTGGAAGTGCTTTTGTTTAGAGTGATGTTAAATATCATTTAACCAGACAGTGACAGGAGCATTGATCTGCTTAACCTTGCAGTGAACTGAACATGGTTCATCCAGTCCCACAACCAAAAACCTGGGCCAAATGGGCGAATGGCTCTGACAGGGAAAAGTGGGAGCTTCCCTGATTAATAGCCAAGATGCAGAGTATTTGCAAAAGAAATTAGAAGAATGCATTATCTGGAGACATTTCCTGCCACCAAATCAGCCCCACTTAGGCCGCTGACTGAGAAATCCCAGAAAGCGTTCTCCTCTGAATGTGGCCTGCATCAATGGCACATTTCTGAATTGTCAGGCTGAAAGCCATCAATAGTCATAAAGAGAAGGATGTGTCTTCATTGGGGGTGTGTTGATGGATCTGATCCAGAACATGAGAGGTGATTCCCGGGTTAGCTGGATGTTGGACATATTTGGGTCTGGTGATGGTGCTTCTGATTTTAAATCAAAACCATTCTCTTGCTTCATTCAGTACATTACATAATGTGAGTAGGGCTGTCTATATGCATAATTATCACCACTCATGAGAAACAGGCCCAAAAGAATTCTCTGACCTTGTGCTGATAAATTGTGCTGAAGGAACAAGGGGCTCAGAACTGCCAGTCTCAGTTACCGAATCTGAAAAATTAAGTTGGACTGAAAGGAAATCAAGCTTCTGCATGGCACATTTCTCAGTAGACTGATATGCTAATCTACTGAAGTCTGTTCCTCAGGACCTCAGTTCAAGCCCTACCTCTGCTTGCTGATCAGCACATCATCCCCGGCACTAAACAACATGCTTGTAATTTCCAACCTGACTAGAATTAGCTCCCGAGAAGAGCAGGGAGGGGAGGGGTTGAGGGGGAAGGAAGTTAGAAAGAAATGGTTCAAAAAGTACTCTCTCTAAATCAGAAACATCTGGTAGAGTCATAAATGGTTTTAGGTAGACACAAGCGACAAGGGGGTCCACGTAGGAGAAGCATAAAGGAACAAAACCACCCCTCACTGAAAGTTCCCAGGTAACCAAAACAAACGATTTCAGCACATATTAGAGCAAACTTTTGAACCTGCTTGGTGGCTGACATTCCAGCATTTTGAATGTGGTTCCTATTACGAAGAACCACGTAATACTAAGGATCTCTGGGTGCCATTCTGAGTGCCTGAAATTCATGTCTTAAGTGCTTTATATTATTTGCTGCCCATCAATCTCATTCTCAAAGACCTTTCTTATTATAATTCCTAAGGGGACTTTTCTAGAAGAAGCAAGAACAAAAAAGGATGTTCCTCTCCCTCAGTTCTGATAAAATAGACACTCTGACTTACAGGATCTTTCTAAAGACATGGAAAATATGGGGTGTGAAAAGGAGTTTCTGTCTCTATGGTGTGTGTCAATGTGTACTTTAGAAAGATCTTACCATTGGACATTCTAGAAGGAAATTAGAAACTACTCAGCCCTACTTGTCTTCTCTGTGAAGCCCTCCCAAACCTGCCTTGAGAAACCAAATTTAAAATTTTTAATGAAAAAAAAGGCAGTGTGAGTTCTAAAGAAGTGTGGTCACCAGCATAGAAATTCTTTAATCATACTTTTAATAAACTCAGTCTCATCACACACACAAAATATTTAAAATTTAGAGAGTTTGGCTAACACAGAACCAACCATACTGCAGATGTTGGCCTAAAAGAAGAATACACTCAAAGAATTAACCAAGTACCTCAAAAGCAATAGAAAGTTTAGGAGTAAAAATTAGACAAGACTTTGTCACAATTTACACTACCGAAACAATGTCGAGTTACTAGGAAGAGGAGAATAGGAAGTACAGAAAACACAAACCAACTTTCTTTTAATCCAGCCCTGGAAGTCTGAATAAGGTGAGTACTGCTTTGCTATAAAATATCTGGAGGAAAGGGAGAGGGATAGGAAGGGAGTAATGGTGAAATAAAGAATTTCTTTAAAAGCAAACATCAAATTGCAACCACATCAATCATCCCCTGATTTAAAAAAAATAAATGAATGCTTTTCTCCACAGTTGGAAATTTCATTACTTCTGTACGCTCTCCTCTTTGTTTATAAGCTGACTAAGAACTCCTGGAAGTTTTGCTTTCATTTGGGAAGAGGGGTCAGATTTTTGATGGCCCCAAATGTACCCCAGGGATTCTGCCCCAAGACTGAAGTTTAACTTTATTTTTCCTTCTCTTCTTGGCTTTTTCTTGTGGGGGAACAATAAATATATCTTTCAAATATACCATTATAAAACAGGCTCCCTGCCATGCTACAGTATCCAAAGAGTCACTCACATTATGGGGTCCTAATGAAATACAGATCTTTTCAACTCACATCTAAAATGTCATTTTGCACCAGACTATTTTATTGCATAGAATGCAGTGGTCAAGCAGACAAATGAGTTATTACACTAAATTAAAAGACAGGAAAACATGAGAATGCTTTTTGCTTTGCAAAAAATTTGAAATTAATAATTGACTGTTTCCCTTGAAAATTCAAGTTTTCAGAAGGCACAGGCAAAGTCCAGAGATGAGCAAGAACAAAAATGATTAATGAAAATGGTATTAGTTTTTGTAAAAAGAATAGATGAAAATTCTGGAATTAATTATCTCTGAAAAAATACAGTAAAAAAAAAAAGCACAACTTGGAAATGACTTCATAGTAAAAAAAAAAAGTTCTTACAGAATGGAGGCAGAGAATGAAAAATAAGTAGGATAATAAATGATACAGATGAACACCAGCTAAGTATCTTATCAAAATATGTTCAGTAAAATTTGCAAGCTTTAAAATCTTACTTTAAGATACAGGTGGAATATCAAGAGAATGAAAAGTAATTTTCCTTTACATCAGATGATCTGCTGGTATTACATTTTTGTAAGAGTATTTAAGGTTGATTTTTGCTGTTTAGTTGCTCAGTCAAGTCTAACTTTTTTTTTGTGACCCCATGAACTGTAGACTGCCAGGCTCCTCTGTCCATGGGATTTCCTAGGCATGAATACTGGAGTGGGTTACCATTTTCTTCTCCAAGGGGATCTTCCTGACCCAGGGATCAAACCCATGTCTCTGCACTGGTAGGCGGATTCTTTACCATTGAGCCACCTGGAAAGCCCATTTAAGGTTGAGGTTGGCCTTTAAAGTACTATTCTAGTACCCCATTATAACAATTCATAAATATATTGAGATAAAACAAATAGACACTCTTCAGTTAATGTAAAAGATATGCATGTCCTAAATCAAATTCTGCTCTCAAGGAAACTCTATGTAATTAAATGCACTTTGAGTTGCATCTCACCAGATAATGTGGTTTGATAGCTGAGGTAACTTGAAAAACAAAGCAGTAACATCACCACTAAGGGATTTCTTGTTTACTTTTTCACTTTAGGGAATTTCACTGAAGATGCCAGTGTAGTGGAAGAGGGAAGGCAAATATCTAATTCTCTGCAAATAGCTCTAATTCTTCTCAATGACCTCACTCTGAACTCATGTCCTCAGTTTTATTCTCTAGAACTTTGCTGTCATTTGCTTCCTGGAGTTGTTCTCCTTCCTGCTGAACTCTATGCAAATCATGGAGTCCCTCTTCATCACAGCTATTGATGTGTTTTTAGCTACAGCTATAGCTAAAATGTTGCTAAAGGTTTGCACAGAATGAAGTACAGCATGGAGAAATAAGTCACAATAGCAGGTTCCATCACTGGGCCTTAAACAACAAACCCCAAGACCTGCATACCCATGGGCCATCATATTAACCAAGATAGCCAGGTGGGCAAGCACCAAAGGACATTTTCACAGAAACCAGAAGAAATAGAGGACATCATGGGTCCAAGGACCTCTGTTCCTTGAGGATGAGTCAGGCTGCCTCATATACTCAGATCCCATTTGGGGAAAGAGGAGAAGAGGGAAGTGAAAGACTGTACATTCACCCAAATGAGATTGAAATTACCAGAGGAGACTAAATTTAGGCTTCTGCTCCACCGTCCATTCCACTGTTTACCTAGCCAAGGAGAGGAGAGGCAAAATAGATCAGTGAATAAAAAATAAAGAAGCTGTATCTCTCTCTCGCTCTCTCTCGCTCTCTTTCTCTCTCTCTCTCTCTCTCTCTCTCTCTCTCTATATATATATATATATATATATATATATATCCAATTAATATAAATATTTTTTCCTATTTTTATCATTAATTATACATAGAATTTTGTCCTCTTGCTTCATTTTATTAACAATTTCTTTTTTTTTTTTAACAATTTCTTTTTAAAAGCTTTCTTAAAGCTGTGAAAATCCTTTGAAGTGAAAGCTGCTCCTTCTCCTCCCAATAATGTTGAAGTAAGGCAGGTATTTGTTATTTCTCTTTCCTCCCCTTCTCTCTCTCCCTCTGTCCTTTCCTTTCTCCCTACCTTCTTTCTTTCCTTCCCTTTTTTCTCTGTCTCCCTCTTTATTTTTTTCTCAAGCTAATTATTTTTCCTTTTACACAAGATAGTGTTATCATTAAGGCAGCATATTTTCCAGTGTGAATCAGCCTTACAAAATGGATCTGGGGCACGCTAGCAAATATTTTAAATTCTTTGCTCATCATGAAGCAGATTTCCCAATTCATTATTTAACAGGTAAATACATTTTCTGCCTTTTTTTAAAGGTATTTCATGAGTTGTTATTTTTAATATAAAAGGCATTTCCATGACAGAAACCAAGGAGTAACTAAGGAGGTTCTTAAAAAGTTAATAACGAAAGACTTCTCTATTCTATAACATTAACATACAACCTGTCAACTTCTAAAGGAATAAAAGGATACAATGACTCATTCCTATAAATTCTGATGTCAGAGAACCAATGAGAAAGTCTAAAACGCACAAGTTGATTTTTGCTTGTATTTATAATTTTAAGAAACCACATTCAAACTTAAATACCATCAGAGTAATTCTGGCTGTCTTTGCCTTCTCTCTCCATGTTACTGCTCCTGCAGAGGCCTCAGTGTTTCCTTTGCACTCTGTTTCATTAGGAAAGAGCTCACCTGCTCTTACTGCCTCTGGCACAATAAAACTTTTGTTTGCAAAATATTGGCAGCTCAGCTAGACAAAGCTAGCATTATGTTCCTTAAATATCAATGCTTTTTGAAGGAAATTAGCTTCTGGTTTTGTGATTTTTTTTTTCACAACTAACCTTGTATTTACATCACACATTTCCCTGAATGACATAAAGTGATTTACAGGTGTTAACTGATTCATGCTAAAAAAGGAGTTGATGGAAGATGCAATAGCTTAGTCCCGTTGTTAGAAATAAAGAGACAGGGAGATCATCACTTGCATCACTTGCAGAAAAGTGGGAAAATAAAAATCTGCCAGTGGAATCACACTTTGCCCTCATTCACTCAGTCACCAAGGAGAGGCACAGTGTGGAGAACATATCAGGAATCAACGATGTCAGCTAAGCCAGCTTTACCGGATCTCAGTTTTCTATCTTTAGAAAACATAGTGCTTGGTTATCTTGTATGGAAGCCCATTAAACTCAAAAATGATCATTGCATTTACTCAGCTATGCATGTGCATGTACACACACACACACACACACACACACACTTGTGTAACTTCATTAAGATGAAATTCTACCCTCAATTTTGTTTTAAAGAAAAAAGTCATTTGGTCACATTAAGAATGGGTAAAAACACACTGCTCATTGATTCCTGGAGAGAAATATTTTAAGTCAAATACCTAAACTTTGCACAGGCCACAGTTTCTTTCACATTTCTTTCTATTCCACTCCTGCTCCCCCCAGCACAGAAGCATTAGCAATATTTATTTCCTGCTAAAGTACTGATGTAATAAACTAAATATTTCACAACTTTGGCAGTGAGTTGTGTTTCCATCATTGAAATTCTGAACACTCATCATTTTAATATGTCCTCTCATACGCCCATTCTTTATCAAGAAAATATGTGAAATTTGAGAATTTCAATGACAGAATTTATTGTTTTTACTTTTTACTGCCTATGGCCCTTTATTTAGTTCCTGAATGGACCTGTGAGTGTGTATGGTTATACAACCTACACTATTTCCTCATCCCTTCTAGCCTTTCTCGCTTGGTTCTACATGGAGTAAACCGACAACATGATACCCTGCTCTGCTAGTCAACTTTGACCACCTTCCTTTCCACTTTGCAACAAAGCACTACCATTGAGAAGATTTTTGAGAGTCCCTTGGACTGCAAGGAGGTCAAGCCAGTCAATCCTAAAGGAAACTAACCCTGAATATTCATTGGGAGGACTGATGCTGAAGATGAAGCTCTAATAATTTGGCCACCTGACGTGAAGAGCCAACTCACTGGAAAATATCCTGACACTGGGAAAGATTGAAGGCAAAAGGAGAAGAGGGCAGCAGAGGATGAGATGGTTAGATAGCATCACTGACTCAACGGACATAATTTGAGCAAACTCCGGGAGATAGTGCAGGACAGAGGAGCCTGGTGAGCTGCAGTCCACAGGGTGGCAAATAATCAGACAAAACCTTCATCATTGAGAGATGAAAGAGGCAATTAATGACAGAAAAATTAAGTTTTTCTCTTTATTGTAAGACTGAGAAACCTGCTGGACTATTATCCTTCCTGGGGCCATATTAAAAATGATGAAAATGTGTTGCAGTTGGTACAGATGTCAAATTTTTCCAAAGGCACAGAATTAATTCTGTACTTCCCACACATTTGAACAGACTGTTTTTATTAGCATGAACTATTTTGTTGTATGCCCAAGAATGTCTGGGGTATCATTTACAATCAAGGGGAAAACTAATCAGAGTGATAGATCACATGGAAGTTACTTTTAACCACAATATGGTAACTGGGACGTGAAATATTGGAAAAGTTATTTTTTAATTGTTTTGTTTTGGCTTTGCTTTTAATCTTTTCCATCTCAACAGCCTTACATTATACCAAAATGAGATCACAATCTTGGTCAACTTGTGACTTAAGAAGAATACTGAGAGAATCTAAATATAGTTAAAAACAAATGACTGTCACTGATATCCAGGATAAAATATTTCAACCTTGTTTTTTAGAGGATAGGGTTATTTTACATATCCCAAATTAACCTCAACAGGAAAACTGCCTTATTTTGGGTAAATCAGGAAAACAGAATGAAATTTATGAATAGTAAGAATACGTAGTCATTCAAGACAATGGACTTTCTTTTTTGAGGAATTTTTAACATCCATTTGAATCAATTAATGGGAAACAGAGGTAGAACAGAGCCTAGATTTGGGGATTCCTCTTTCCCAGGCAGATCTATTCTTCCTGTTAGCAGGGTCAATGTAAAGAGAAAAAATAGCAATGAGAAAATAATTCTTCTTTAAAGGATCATATGCATTATAATTTAATACTAAAAGATGATTTGTCAAATAGAAGTCCTTCAGTAATTTTTCTTTCCAGAATGATATAACTTTGAAAAATGAAGATTATTAAATGCAGGAAGTAACCTAACTCACAATGAATTCATTCTCATCATTACGGATAATGATAATCACTCACAAAACATATCCCGATGTCTTTTGCATATTCATTCATTAACCAAGCTGGCAAATCATCACTTTAACACATGAGTTATCCATGATTATCGGACACATGGCTCTATAAGTTATCCAGCTATGGATCCATATTTTATCTAAAGAGTAGAACATTGGTTGAAATTTTTATATACTGATAATTTGGGGGGCAAAGCTTAAATCATCATTATAACTTCTAGGCACTTAATTCTAAATGACTCAGAGTTTCTCATAATGTGTTATGCTTAAAAAATAAAAAGTACTTTTGGTTATTTATAAAGTTCAAAATTATGAAATTTGTGAAATACAGTTCTTACAGCAATGATTCATCCTCTAAGAAATAATACAAATAGGGTTGTCCATTATTTTAAAAGTTAACACATTCTACTGGCATGCATGTCTTCTTAAATAGCCTAAAGTTCTTTCCTATTATGTTAAACAACTATTATCCTCCGAATCTGAACTAGACAAACCAAGATACATTATTGAAAGTCTTGCCATGAGTCATTTGGCAATTATCTGGGAATAATTATCCTTGGAATCCTGACTCACAAATAATTTAGCCATTCAACCCACCTTTTTTATGCAAAAGCTTAGTGTGAAATGGGAACCAAGGAAATAAAATAAACGTCTGTCTCCAATATTCAGAACATCTGCATGAGTAAAAATTATTCAAAAAGATACCATGAATTTTTAAAATGAAATGCAGCATGTAAAAATTAAGCACCTGGTCTTATCCTTTATATTTCATTAAAAAATTCTACATAGACTATCACCAGCTGTACATTTTACTACATTTTATATTATGGCAGGCAGTCAAAGCAACACTGCATTCTTTCTCATCTGAATTCCACATAAAATTAATGTTAAAAAGGGTAAAAAGCAGAGCATGCCTTTTTTCAGATGCAACAAAGAGTTAAGGATGCCACACAAACTGAGAAGAGACCACAAAAATGATTCAAAAACAAACTTGATTCCAAATAGAAAGCTTGAGATAAGTGATTTTTTTTTATTTCTTGTTAATTCAGACTTCCTAAAACAAATGGGAAGTTGGATAAGAAATTTTATTTAGCTCTGGAGAGAGGATGTACATAATTTATAAGTGAAAACTAACAAAATGGAGAAAGTCATCTTACTGATTATTTTTTGTCATGTATCCTGACGATTCATAAACCAAGAATATATATACAAGTTATAAGTCAGGAAGTGACAAATATCAATCAAGTTTCCATATTTTTAAAAAAACAAAGACGAATTAGGGAAAACATGGCTAAGACAAGCAAAATTTTTCTTAGTGGGCAGATCAAACAATATCACGGAGGTTCCAGTTGGCATTTCTAATCACTTTATATAAACTGATTATTCAGAGGATTTGAAAAGCTTGCCTCCTTGATTTAAAAATATTCATTGTGTTAAAAAGTAAGAAAAGCAAGTATGGCCCACACCTTTAACCTCATCTGTAAAATGAAAAGTAGCATTGAAATGGCATCTCAGTAAATGTTATTCCCTTCCCCATTCCATCTGCATCTCACGTTAATGGAAAGTCACAGACCAGACAGAATGCACACCAGATAAATAAGATCCTTTAGATAAGTGACGTCAGGTGTCTACTGTTAGGCTTTTGGAAAATGTTGGTTGCCTCTAACAACAACAGTGCCTGTCATATAATAAGAAATGAAAATAAGATCTTACTGTATTTTTCTCTTTTGAAAAGCAGTTGAACTTTTAAGATAGAAGTGTCATGTTCTTGGATGATAAAGTTAACTTATTGTGGTGATTTTAGCCATTGTTTCAACCACAAAAAAATTATATAAAATTTCTAATCAAAAGACTTCAACATGATTTAAACTCATACTCATCTGAAACAAGTCAGACTTTTTCTACTAAACAACTCAACTATTGGTTAAAAGCTTTGAGACTTATGGTAAAATAAAAGGTCAAGAAAAACTGTTCTTTTTTTTAGAAATGCTATAGAAACACTAAACATTACTAAAGTGTACCATAAAATTCAAGTATATTGCGTATGTTCATTTTAAGACCTATATGAATGCTGTTCATGAAAATAAATCAAACGTTCTATAATATTTGCTTTTTAAACTGAAACCCAGGGTGGAGAGAGATGGGAAATAAGAGCATAGATTTACTTCTTTGATACTTAGCTATGGCTGCTCTTATATTTGTAAAGGAAAGTAAAATTATGATGTTAATGTTGTAGAACTGATAACACTTAAAAGAATATAACTCTACACTGTTTTCTATTGTCTATGAAATCCTAAGAAAATAATTCGACAGAATTATTGGTAGAAAAATTATAATAATAATTGGCAGTATTTTCATGATTTCTTCTACTTACTAGGACAAAGTAGAAAAAAAGATAAAGCATGTAATGCCTTTATTTAATATCACACTACCTCACCTTAGCATATGACATCATAAGTATTGAAAAAATTGAAGATTTTGATTGGAATTTCACTTAAATTAGAATTTTCTCATGTGTTCGATCTTATTAAATTTACTAACATTTAATCTTCACTTCAGTAATTGATCTTTTGTTTTCTTTTTTGTTGTTGTTCTTGTTATGACTCTTGTTCAACTTTTACTATAATAATCCTGAAAAAAATTCCTAATATTTGGGTCTTTAAGAATAAACAGTTTTGATGAAAAACAAATCTAATCTTCCTATTTAATTTACACTATAACTTCTGATTACCCTCCAAAGAAGGGTAAAAACGTTTTCAGGGAAAAAAGCTATTTTAGTGACCTTTTGTCCCTCCCTAAGAGGAAGAAGTCTGACAGGTAGATATATGGAGAGTTTGTTATTGTAAATTCCAGATCTTGTGATTATCTCTGACTCAACTTCTGGGGTTTTATCTGGAATTCCTGTGAAGGGTCAACAAGTATATTACTGCCTGTCTTCACCTTCTTGTGACCCTAATTTTAAAACTACACCTTATAGGACTCAGAAAGTAGATTATAGTGCTGCATTTCAGCAGACAGACTTTGGAATGGGATACATTAGAAAATATATAATTATCTCAAGCAACTAGAAATTTACAACTTTTTAATATACTTATGTATATCTACTTTTGTTTAATTGTAGAGTTTAAGGAAAAAAATCTAGTAACTTTTTGACTCCAGTACTTTTTCAGAGCCAAATGTCCCATTGCACTATTTCTTCCTGGGGCAAAATTTTTTATAATATTTTTTAATTAAATGATTTCCAATACAGATAGATAGATATAGATGTATTTACATAGATATACCTTAATAGATAAACCATGGTGTATATTCATATTAAAATTTTGGAAAACATACAAATGCAGATAAAGCAACAACTGATAATATAATTTGTCTGCATATTCTAGAAAACTGAAATGAGCAATTTCTGTGTAAATTTTAAGTATAAATGTAAATTCAGTGGTCTTAAGCCTACAATTATTGCTCCAGAGACCTTCAGCACTGGTTAAGAAAAAAAGAAATATTACTATTATAGGATGGTAAAAATTGGTTTACTAAAAAGAACACATAAAATAGGTAACAAATGATGGAAACAAACGTACAAGACGAGAGGAAATTAAATATGAATATATAGAAAATTTCCTGCAATGGAGATACTGCAGTGTAATGCTTAGAGAATATAGTTTTGATGTTGTGTAATGAGTATCAGACCACGTGTTAGATGTGTGATCTTAGGCAAGACATTTAACCTAAATCCATTTTTTTCCATCAGTGAAAAAATATAAAATTGTGCCTATCTTATAAGTCTGACATGAGGATTAAAAATTACACTTTTGGCACAATACCTAGCATATAAGCCTTTGTTGTTATAGAAATATCTACTGTAAATTTAATGACAAAACTGGATGATAAATAAACTCATCCAAATATTTTAGATGATCCAAAACATTATTTCTAAAACGTAAGGTCCCAATTAATCTCAAATGCAGTTATGGGATAAAATTAAATTCTTATATCAGAAAAGGAAAAGAATTTCAATAAAGAATTAAGCTATGAATTTGGTTTATTGTCTGAAACAGAATAATACACGGAAACCATGAGCTATGGGTGCAACCGTCTTTTGTGTCATGCTTTATCCCATGACATTGTTAACAACTTACGACTAACAAAAAGTGGAGAACATCTGAATATTAAAAGCACAAAAAATATCCCTAAAAGTAATGATTATGTGAGATGAAGAAATCTAGCTAATTCATATTTTCAACAGCAATTTTTCAGTTTCTTTTGAGAAAAATTTCTGACACCATAAACATTTTTCCCTGTAGTCATTTAAAGACAAACAAGACTTAAAAGTAAAAATGTATGGGACCATTTCCACTTATTATCACATATAAAATGTGAGTGGGAGCTTTTCCTTTTGATCAAGTTTGGATGACAAATTTTGTCAGTTTATGTCTAAATTCCCAAACATGATTCTTATTCTTTCTTCACATGTACTTTTCCAGTCATTTTGGTTTAAATGGTTGCTGATACCCTTGTAGTCCTAAAAAAGGTCAGTCAACATCATCAAACTGGGTATGTATTTAGAAATGATCATAGAGAGCAGGACAGTGTGCATGCCACAAGTGTGAACTTGTCATCTGGCCACTTCTGCCTGGTGTGACATTAAATACCACTGACCTATTTCTGTAATGCTTCTTACTTGTGGTCCTAAGCTATTTATTATCTAAACATTATAGTTTTATATGTTTATTTCATTTTTCAAATGTTTACAGGCAAATCTTTTGTAAATATCTTGATGAAGTAACTTCACCATCTATCTATAGATTTACTAGACAAAATAACAGATAGTAAAAAGACTTTTTAAGATCTCTGATTCTCTGTGTAGCACTGATAATGTCCTATCAACAGAAAATAGAATCTTGATCATTTATTAATGAAGGTATATTGTCTGTGACAGGTAGGGCCCAACTAAGCCCAGACAGAATCTGTGTTTTGCCTTTTTAGTTCCTGTTTGATTCATTAGTTCATGTACCCCAATGTTCCAGTAAGGCATTGCATATAGGCTCCAAAATATAAAGTAGATCATGATTTACACATTTCTTTTATGTAAACTGAATTTTATTATCAAACATTTGTAAAGAAGCACATATTTAACATACATGCTGCCAAAACAAGCACCATGACTAGTTTAAAGTGTAGTAATAAAATGCATACCAGTGTTTCCATTAATCAATTTATGTCACTGGGGCCTTGTAGTTTCTAAAGCTTCTTATTTTTGTTATCTTTGCTTGCAGTTTCCCCCATCAGAAATAGCCAATATATTTCATATTACTCATTTTCTCTTTTCACTATGGATTTTGCCACATGTATCTCTATACTTCTACAATCTGTTCTTTTGGCCCAAATTTGAACTTAGCATAAATGAAATCATATGGAAGAAACTTCTATGACATGATTTGACACTTAACATTAAGTTCTGAGATATGTTCATGCCTATCATTGTGCATCATTTCATCTTAATGTGACTCCATTGTCGAAATATTATCAAGTTTTATTTATGTACTGCTGACAAATGTGTTGAGGGTTATGTTCTAGTCTGAGCCTCTTACCACTATACAAGAGAAATGTTAACTGATATACTGCTGGGTCATAGGGCACATTTTGAAACTTACTTTGAAAAGGCAAACTGTTTTCTATAATACATGAATTTATAATTCTCACAGCAGTGTGTTCGATTTCTCATTGTTTCCCATGTCTGAAAATATGTCATCTTATCATACTTTTAAATTTATATCTGGTAGATACATCATTGGACCTTTAACTAATATTTCCCTGAGAACTAACGAACTTAAGCATCTTTTCATACATTTATTAAAATTTGTGTTTCCCTTCTAAGGGAATAGCTGTTCATAACTTTTCACATTTTTTTCACGAGACTGCTGGTTTCTATTTCCTTTTGATTCGTGGGAATATATATGGTATAGATATATATGTGTGTGTGTGCTAATCCATTTTTATTTTTCTTTTTATCTTTTTTAATGAGTTCTTAATTTTAATGTGAACAAAACTATCAACTTTTCAACATCATGCTTTTGAGTTTTTGGTTTTTTTTTTTAGTATTAAATAGTATTCTCTACTCCAAGGGCATCAAGATATTCTCTATGATTGATGCCAAGGGTTTGAAGAGCTGTTTTTCAAAGTTTCTGTCCATCTAGAATTAACTTCTATGGATGTTATGAGCTTCTCTTATTTTAAATGAAGGTTCCTTAATTCAATGAGCCATTTTTTCCCAATGCCAACTCCTGCCATAACAAACGTTAATATATACAAGAGTTTATTTCTGGGCACTGATTCATCAGTCTAACTTTTTATCTCTGCACAAATGCCAAACTATCTTACTGCAGGTTTATTTTGTCTTAGTATGTCCTAGAGCTTAGGTTTAACAAACCAGATACATTGCTCAGAGATAGAAGGGAAAATGTTGTTACCCTCTTTATTTCTAGAGATATTTGTAACTTATAATTTATTTCATCCTCTTTTCAATACACTTTGTTCTGTATTGAATGTGACTCATATATGTTTCTTTGTATCTTTTATTTTGAACCTTTATTTTTATATTTTACTTGTGTCTCTTATTCAGAACATATACATAGCCAGATTGTCTTTGTATTTCCATCTTGAGAATGTTTTATTTTATTGATGAATTCAGTCTATTTATATTAGTTGTGATGAAATGTAAATTTCACATAAAATACTTGGAATTATTTCTATCAACTTTTATCTATGTTTCTTATTACTTTTTCCTCTACTAGTTTCATAACCCAGTCTTTAACTCCTATTCATTTAGTGGTTATCTTAGCTATTTATGTTACTTAAAAGGTTCTAAGTTTAATAGTATCATTGACTTGAATAATAACAGCATATAAATTGGAAGGGGACTGATTAGAATAAAGTAAGCATTCTACTTGAAGAGGAAGTTATGTTTGGAAAACCAGAAATACTGGGTTTGCTTGGGTTTTCCCATAGGATGCTACAAAAAAAAAAAAAAAACCCAAACAAACTTTTTGGCCAACTCAATATGTTATCACAGGTTCCCTGATAGTTCAGTTGGTAAAGAATCCGCCTGCAATGCAGGAGACTCCGGTTCAATTTCTGGGTTGGGAACATCCATTGGAAAAGAGGTAGGCTTCCCACTCCAATATTCTTGGGCTTCCCTTATGGCTCAGCTGGTAAAGAATCTGCCTGCAATGCGGGAGACTGGGTTCTATCCCTGGGTTGTCTATCTCCAGAATTCTGGCCTGGAGAATTCCATGGACTGTATAGTCCATGGAGTCGCAAAGAGTCGGACACGACTGAGCAACTTTCACTTTCAATATTTTATACTGAATTTTTGCTTTTTTTGTGGAGCCACATAGGTAATACAGCTTTTCAAGGATGGGAAAGAATTGTTATGGATTCTCATGGGAGGCTTTCTCCATTCCTCCAGAGCTAAAGTATCCTCATAATGTCCCTCTACAGAGCAGATTTACATTGATATGATTTATTTTTCATTATTTGCTTTTCCTTATTGTTAATGTAGCTTACCCACTGAATATCCACCTTTGCAAAAATATCAGATAATATCTCCCAATTTTTATAAACCCATAATTTTGTCTTCCACCTCTGAGAAGTGGGAGACAGCAAGCCAATGTTTCTCCAATTACCTGAGATGAAGAACCAGGTTTTTTGGTTTTGTTCTTTAATTTCCAATCCTTCAAAAATCAATCATCTAGTAAAATACATTTAAAATATTGAAGCAATGTCAAATTATGTAATTTTTTAACACAAAATCTCTTTCAAAGATATTCTACACAGTGAAATTTTCAAGTTCCTTGTGCCTCACAAGGCCAAATGGGAGCTCCACATTTCTTTCCCTATTCTTGAAGGATTAATTTATACGAAGAGAAAGTGGACGTGTTAGTCACCTAATTTGTGTCCAACTCTTTGAGACTCCATAGCCTGGAGCCTGTCAGCCAGGCTCCTCTGTCCATGGAATTCTCCAGAAAAGAATACTGGAGTTGATAGCCATTCCCTTCTCCAGGGGATCTTTCTCACCCAGTGATCAAACCTGGGTCTCCTGCATTGTAGGCAGATCCTTTACCATCTAAGCTATCAGGGAATTATTTACATTCTGAAGTTAACCTTAGAAATTACCTCTTTTCTGAAAAATATTGTGCTGCTGACATCCAAACCTAAACTCACTTCTATATTATTTTCATAATAAAATAACTAGTACTTCTACATTTTAGTATTTATAAAGATTAATACTTTATTTATCAATGCACATGACAGAGATGAAGCTTTTACCTTCAAGATAATACTTTTCAATGTGATAATTATACAAAAGTGCTGTATATTCACATATACACATAGAATCAGGTTTATAAATTTAATTGTGCTGAAAAAGTATGTTAACTACCTAACTATCCCTAAACTGCCTTAAATTTAAATTATACTATTTTACATACTATTTGCTGTCAATATTGTTTTCTACTTAATAATTAAATGGAAGGGCACACATATGACAAACACATACTAAGGTTTGTGTATTCTAACTTAGACACAGTCAATAACTGTTATATACAAAGTATGATCCCAGTACTACATATGAGAATTTGCTATATTGGGCTTGGTGTTAGAAAATGCAAATCCAGACAAAAAATAATTTCCTCCTGATACTGCACTTCACTGAAGAAATTAAAGAGTTATTATGTCATGACTGCTGATAAAAAGTGCAAAAATTCAATAGAAAAATAAATAAACCTTTGAAACATGCTATCTGTCAGCTAATACTGAACCTGTATAATGAAAGGTTAAAGATATTTAAGGTTATTGCTGATAATGGAAGAAAGTAAAACAAGCAGAGTTACAGCTTTTAAATATATGATATGAATCAGGAAGGAGGAGGGAGGGGGGGTTCTGGAAGGGGAACATATGTATACCCATGGCAGATTCATGTCAATGTATGGCAAAACCAACACAATAATGTAAAGAAAAATTTTTTTAATTAATTAATTAAAATAAATAAAAATTTTAAAAATATATATGATATGAAAATAAATCTGACTTGTAAGAGTGATTTGCAAACCCATTTCCATCTTATAAAAAATACAAACTTCTCAAAAACTTTTAGACATATTTATGTTTGTTATGCATTTATGTTCTGGTTATTTTGAAATTATATAATTATTACCTAACACAGGGATGAAAACAAGAAACATTGAGACTTTATCCAAATGAACTCATCATGGCTAATGTGGGTGGAGGCAGTGCACATTTTTCCTGCTAAATTTTACATTTAACCTCATGTTCTCAAAATCATTTGTAAAAATGACTGAAAAAAATTACTTGCTAATGTTCGCCTTCCATCATCCCTTCATGTGTCATCAATTACAGTTTTTCATTAGACTAGATCAATAAATACATTTCTACCAAACTATGTGTTTGTTTTTATCGCATTCCCATAACCATTATAACAGAATTTTAAGGCATTTTAGTAAATAAATCAGAATGAAAATTCATCAGTGCCTAAAAATACAGATCTTTTATAATCTACTAAATGATCATGATGTTATGAATATACAATTCCACAATACTAATATCTATTGAAATAAAATACATAAATGAATAATCATGCCATAAGCATCTGTACATTCATCCAATGAGACATGGAAAACAGCACTATACCATTTCCAAGAAAGCTGATACTCAGTAAAAATCTTAGAATTAATAAAGACACCTCAGCTCATGTTGTTTAAATATTCTGATAATGGTAGATGTTCCATTCAAAAGCAGATGTTCGTCTATTCATTCACACAGACTTCTAATAGAATATATCTAGTAAAATAGGCTTAGTATATCTATCAATATTTTCTCACAAAATTTCATTTAACAATTGAATGTATAAATGCCATGCTTTAACTCTATAGTTTTGAAAGGAGAATTCTTCAGTAATATTTTGTGTTATGAAATAATCAAAACTTATATGTGTTAAAATGGTAACATTTCATAGACTGTAAGTTGAGGTAATAACTAAAAATATTATATTCAAGAATTATTAGGTACCATAGTTAAGAACCCCTTACTCACTTATTTTATGCTAAAATTTTTGTGTGCATATTAATCCAGAATAGAACCTGTAGAAAATGTCTAATATTAGTTACTTGTATTCATTATACACAAATGGATTAAAATTGTTCTGAATGTTATCTCTGAGATTGTGCTGTACCTAAATTTTAAAAAAGAAACTTTTAGATTGTTGCTAGAGGCATTTAATATTAATAAAAAGAGGTAAATTATTAAAGTTGACTTTATCACTTTCAAATAATTTTGAATTATGCATATAAATAAAGCAATTATTTATTGGACACTTTCTATGTGTTCAGAAATTTAAATTCTATAATTGTTTAAGTACATCTTACTTCACCTCTTCAGCCTCTGCAGCCAAAATTATATCTTCCCACTGGAAAAATATCCTGAGTAACATTCCTCAAAAGAGAATTATAGAATATAATGAAATACTATCTTTTCCAAATATGAACTGAGTACTTTATATAGCTAACATGACATGAATTTCTCTCTGTATAAAGCATTGCATTTAGCTCTTTGTATTCATAATTGAAGCTCAGTTTGAAGAAAATTTCCTCTGTTTAAAAAAAGAAATAATAATAAACACCTGTTGATGAGAAAAATTGCCTAAAAATAATTAGGCATGTTTTCATAGCAATTTTGGCTCAGCTCTAGGTAACAAAATCTTTTTCATACTACTGAAATCTCTTATTTTCTTACTATCTTCCAGTGTCACCACATATTATAAGTTCCAAGTCATGACATCAGAAAAATTAAACTCAGGACATTTTTGCATTCTGCATCCAAGCATACACTAGCAAAGCAGCAATTTGACCTTTGAGAGAGGACAATTCCTGTGCACATATTTCATGCCTGTCTGCCTTCCATATATTTAACAAGATGATGATTGCTCCCAGCTATGTTGATATACTTCTATCCACTCGACTGGCTGTGGATAGGAGGCAAAAGATCTATCTGTTAAGAGGTGATCTTCTTTGCAGATGTCTCACCTAATCAGAGTAGGATATCAGTAAGCATAAGCAGGTCTGATACTATATCTAGTCCCACTACAACCTGCATTGCTTTCATTTGCCTTATACACAAAAAGTCACTGCAAATTCCATTGTGAAATGGCCCAAGGAATGAGTTCCTTCAACAAGTTACCTGTGGCAATGGACAATAGGAAACCCCTTCTGAGAAATATATTGCATGTCTTTATAGATATTTGAACTATAATGTTGGTTTACTTTTGCTCAAGAAAAGGAATATTTTCCACTACATACTAGATTAAACTATATTAAACTGCCAACCTGCAAACATTTCAGTACATAAAAACGCTGATTTCTTATGATGCAACACAATATATCCTATAATATACCGCAGAATTTAGGAAAATTTTTCATCTCTATTTTTCTTTCAGATTTATATTATTGAAAATAGAAATTTCTCTCTGGAGGCCTACATCTCAGCCTGAATTTCCAGAAATGTTAAGAAATGACCAATGGAGCAGAACTTCTACAACATTTTCCATCAATACTAGTGGTTTTTTAAGGTGCAATGCAAGATTCACTCAGGTAAGGAGAATTTTGTGGTACACTGATAAATATAAGCACTATGAGAAAACTCATAGCTAGCATCTTAAATGAGCATACTTTGATGAGTAATGCTTCATAAAACAGTTAAGCTTAAGTCTTAAAAAGTGAGTCATTGAAAAAAAAATTAAGTAGACAAATGGTACTTACCCAGATGACAAAAATGTTCTAAGCATTGGCCTACACAACTATAACTTTCCATATCTTACCACATATTATAATCCTGATAGTCTCAAATTTCTCCAGAGATGACAGAAGAACTTATATTTGAGCATATCATATGAACTGGTCTCTGTCTTTGTTCATTACAAATAGACTAATATAAGCAATTTTATATGGTTTGACCTTAGTATAGCTCTTCCAACACACAGCATTCAATGACTAAAAAGTATTAAGTAAAAATTAAATTTTGATAGAATGAACTATATTTAACACAATTTTGAGTTTTTCATATCTTAACATGAATACAAAATATATCACCAAATTTAAGAAAACTTGCCTATAAACAAATGCCAACAAAACATAAGGAAAGAAGTCAACATGTTTAACTCATTTGTAAATATTAGAGTTGCATGGGTTCCTTTTTACAATGCTCACCCCTAACAGCAACACAAAAGTAAATACTTACCCCTCCTAAGAACTCATACCTTTGTTGGTCTACATCCAAATTGGATCAATATCAAGGGTAAATTAATTTCTCCATTTTCTCTGAAGATGTGGAATCTAACAAATTGAGGGGAAAAAAACCCCACAAACCCAGAGAGCCCTTATGTCTTTCTCACTAGAAAATATAGAAGCAAACATTCAAAGTCCAATAAACAATTTAAGAGGACTAAATCAAGCATATCTTTCCCCCAAATTTTCCTCTCTAGACATTGGGCACATAATAATGTAATGATGTAAAATATTTAGTATGGTAAATTAACTTCAAAAATTAGCTTTGTAACAAATATCATATGATATCACTTGAATGTGGAGTCTCAAAAAAAATGGTACAATTAGGCTTATTTACAAAACAGAAAAAGAATCACAAATGTAGAAAACAAACTTCTGGTCATCAAAGCAGAAAAGGGAGGGGAGGGATAAACTGGAAGATTGGGACTGACAGATACACACTACAATAAGATAGATAACTAATAAGAACCTACTGCTTCCCTCATAGCTCAACTGGTAAAGAACCAGACTGAGATGCAGGAGACCCTGGTTCAATCTCTGGGTTCGGAAGATCCCCTGGAAAAGGGAAAGGCTACCCACTCCAGTATTCTAGCCTGGAGAATTCCATGGACTATGCAGTCCATGGCGTCGCAAAGAGTTGGACACAATTGAGCAACTTTCACTTTCACTGTATAGACAAAGAACTCTACTCAATACTCTGTAATGACCTATATGGGAAAAGAACCTAAAAAAAAAAGTGAGTATGTGTATGTGAAGTGAAAGTTGCTCAGTCGTGTCTGACTCTTTGCAACCCCAGGTTCCTCTGTCTATGGAATTCTCCAAGCCAGAATACTGAAGTGGGTAGCTGCTCCTTTCTCCAGGGGATCTTCCCAACCCAGGGATCAAAACCAGGTCTCCTGCATTGCAGGAAGATTCCTTACTGTCTTAGCCACCAGGGAAGCCCAAGAATACTGAAATGGGTAGCCTATCCCTTTTCCAGTAGATCTTCCCAACCCAGGAATCAAACCAGGGTCTCCAGCATTGCAGATGGATTCTTTACCAGCTGAGTTACCAGGGAAGACTTGGATATATGTATACGTGTAACTGATTCACTTTGCTGTAGAGCAGAAACTAACACAACTTGTAGATTACTTATACTCCAGTAAAAATTAATTTTAAAAATTAGCTTTGTAAATGTCATCACAATCCAACATCCCAGCCTGTCCTAGCAGATCTCTCATTAGTTCTCTGAGAAAATAGCAACACTGTGTATTAGTAATCTCTTTAATAAGCAATTAGAAATCTAAAATTCTCTGGACATTACTTGTTTGTTACCAGGAATAGGAATGCAGGCCAGAAGGAATGTTGAAGGATTACCGGAGTCAGCAACAAGTAAATAGCTTTCAACACACTTTTCACTAGTGTGTTAAGTGTATTAACACAATAAAATTGTCTTAAGTGTTAAGCTATATATTGTCACCCTGCTTAATTAACTGATATGCAGAGTACATCATGCAAAATGCTGGGCTGGTTGAAGCACAAGCTGGAATCAAGATTGCCAGGAGAAATATCAATAACCTCAGATATACAGATGACACCACCCTTATGGCAGAACTAAAGAGTCTCTTGATGAAGGTGAAAAAGGAGAGTGAAAAAGTTGGTTTAAGACTCAATATTTGGAAAACTAAGATTAAGGCATCAAGTCCCATTGCTTCATGGCAAACAGATGGGGAAACAATGGAAACAATGAGAGACTTTATTTTGGGGGGGGCTCCAAAATCACTGCAGATGGTGACTGCAGCCATGAAATTAAAAGAAAATATAATTTTCTTGGAAGAAAAGCTATGACCAACCTAGACAGCATATTAAAAAGCAGAGACATTACTTTGCCAACAAAGGTCTGTCTAGTCAAAGCAATGGTTTTTTAAGTAGTCAAGTATGGATGTGAGAGTTGGACTATAAAGAAAGCTGAGCACCGAAGAATTGATGCTTTTGAACTGCGGTGTTGGAAAAGACTCTTGAGAGTGCCTTGGACTGCAAGGAGATCCAACCAGTCCATCCTAAAGGAAATCAGTCCTGAATATTCATTGGAAGGACTGATGCCTAAGCTAAAACTCCAATACTTTAGCCACCTAATGCAAAGAACTGACTCACTGGAAACGACCTTGATGCTGGGAAAGATGGAGGTGGGAGGAGAAGGGGACGACAGAGGAAGAGATGGTTGGATGGCATCACCGACGTGATTGACATGAGTTTGAGCAAGCTTCGGGAGTTGGTGATGGACAGGGAAGCCTGGCATGCTGCAGTCCATGGGGTCGCAAAGAGTCGGAGACGACTAAGCAACTGAACTGAATGCTATTGTATGGTTTCCCTCTTGCTTATTCCACTAATCTATTATACTCTTCTAGCATAGAATTTCTAACTATGACAACAGACACATAAAAAACGTAGGAAAAAGCTCCCTTATTTAGAAATGCACGTAGGCCAACAATATCGTTGTGTAGTTGTTAAGTTGATTCTGACTCTTTTGCAACCCTATGGACTGTAGCCTGCCTGACTCCTTTGCCCATGGAATTTCCCAGGAAAGAATACTGGAGTGGACTGTCATTTCCTTGTCTAGGGGATCTTCCCGACCCAGGGATCGAACCCATTTCTCCTGCATTATCAGGTGAATTCTTTACCACTGAGCCACCAGGGAAGCCCCAAGAATATAGAAACATGCTCTATAAACAGATGTAGATGTTATTGTGAATTACGTATACACAAATAGTATAGTTTAGAAAAGCATTACAAGTTTGAATTAAATTGCAAGAGAAGAGTACCTGCATTTTTATGCCTTTGAGAATATTTCATTTCAAATCTAATGCCTGAATTTATTAGTAGATGCTAGTTCAATAAAATCCAGAAAGCTTAAAATAATTAGGTTTGCCAGGTAAAACACAGAATACCAGTTCAATTTCAATTTCAGGAAAATAACAAATAATTTTTTAATATAAGTAGGTCTCTAATATTGCATGGGAGCACTTAAATGAAATTAGTATTCATATTTTATCTAAACTTTAAATATAGCTAGACACCTAGTAACTTTTATTTCCTGAAGCTGGCAACCTTAAAAATAATACATATGGAAAAGGAAAACAAATCCTTTTACTGAACAATCTAAGGGATGAAGAAGTATTCCTGGGTTGGTGGAGGTGTCAAAGAGTGAGAAATTTTGATTGTTCCCAAAGATAAGAAGATCTCCAAAGCTTCTTCCAATAGGTCTCCCTTGGCTCTACCATGTCTAGAAATTATTGGCTCTTTCATCTCTTCCCAGGCATTTTCTTTAATATTGGTTATAGATTGCATTGCTTCTTTCTCAGATGTAAAATTCATCAAGTTTGCCCTCATCACTTAGATTTAAAATTATGTACAGATTTATATATTTACATGAAGTCAATGAAGACCAACATTAAAAAGTACTACCCATAGAAAAGTACTACAGCCCTACAAAGTAATTAATTATAAGGTTAGAAGATAATATACTTTTGCTAATTACTCACAGCTTGGTGCCTGTTTTTTCATGGCAGCCCACAACTGCATGTTTTCAATCTCCATAATAACAATAATGGCATACATCATTAACCCTATTTTATTCTTTTTTTAATTTTTTATAATACCAATAACAAAGATCATTAACCTCTGTTATGTTTAACATCTAATCACCCATTTTAGTTAAATAAATATCATAGAAAACATTAAATATCACTTTGCTATGCTACACTGGCTCTCAGGAGGGGAATTCTTCCTAAAGCATAATATTAACATCAGTGTACTCCACAAGTGTCAAGCCATGAATGGTACAAGGAAATAGATAATAATTTATGGCTTTAATCAAATTAGTTCAAAACTATCTTTTCCAAAGTAGTTTTAAATCTTATTTGTATAATTGCATTGTGCTTATGAAGTTATTTTCTGAAGCTATTTATAGAATAGAGCCACCCCATTATTGAGATAGTCAGGCAATAGCTCATGAGCATGCCAAGAGAGTGAGATCTAACTTGTTTTTCAAGGGAATTTTGGAGAATAACTGCTCTCTGAAGAATGGAAATCTGTATAGGACTGCTTGTCTTGGTAACAGTTACTCTAAGTCAAGATTCTTTTTAAGGGAAATATACCTGCTTGCCATAGCATTTCTGAGTTTATGACTTACCATTTCACACAATCAGTGACATCAAAAGAACTAAAACTGTAAACAGACTCCTACTTAAAATGGTTAGTAAAGCTTTGTCACAAACTTCAAATAAATAGTTTCATTCCTCTATACACAAGACTGTATTAGCTTCATTATGAGAATAAGTCCTTAACTCGGGCAGTCCTACGTGACCCAGTCTACCTGCACTATCGGGCTTGATTTAGGGGACAGGTGGGAGAAAGATGGGCCAGAATCACAGAAAAAACATAATATATACAATTTTAATAAAATCATCCCAATTTTTTCCCTTTTATAGTATTTAGAGAGAAAGAGAGAGAGAGAGAGAGATCTCTTAGCAGAGGCTTTTAGGGGAAAGCAGTACTTACACCTTGATAAATGGCAGTATTTGTAAAATATTATACTGCTATGCCTCCCCATGATATCTGAGCTCAAGATTACAGGTTAGCATATCTCTTGAAAAACAAGCAAAGATATTATGCTACACTGATTAAACAGGAAAAAAAAAAGTGCTATCCTTTGCCCACATACATTTTAGCATCCTGTCTAATTTCCTATCATATGCACACCCTAAACAATTCAGACGGTGCCCCCACCCTCCATTGTCTGACTCAGTGCCAGTTAATCCTCTTCCAAACACTGTTTGGCTTCTGGATGCCATAGGCACAGAACAGAAAACACAGGGCTCAGAAAACAGAAATTCAAAACTGGTTTGTACAAACACATGGCCTAAGGGAAGAAGCTAGAAGAATTAGGGTTAGTTCTTCCCCCAAAAGAATAAGCTAAAAGAAAACCTAGCAATTACTTGATTTATGCTCTTTTCCCTGAGTACATTTAAACCTTTGCTTTGCTTTCTGAAGGAAAAGGTACATGATTAGAGAATGACTTCTCTTTGATTGATTTATTCTTTGACACATTCCCAGAGCCCATTCTGCCATCAGAATCAGTCTTCGTCTCCTCTCCTCCAGATGTATCAGAGAAGTGGCCTGATGAACAGGATGCGCCCTGGACAGGCCAGTGAGTGTGGCACAAGGTTCAGGAACAGCAGGCCGTAACAAACATGGACACAGTTCTGCACCCTCCTTTTTGGACTTCGTGCACTGCTTCCTTAGTGCCAGTAATTCAACGGCACTTATTCTTCCTGAACCTGCCTTTCCACTGAAAATTATAACCTGGATCATATAAAACTGAATGATGATGGTTAAAAAATGCTTTGGAACAGTACGGAGATTCCTTAAAAAACTAAAACTATAGCTACGCTATGACCCTGCAATCCTGCTCTTGGGCATATATCCCAAGAAAACCTGTCCAAACGGATCCATGCACCCCAGTGTTCATTGCAGCATTGTTTTCAATAGCCAAGACACGGAAGCAACCTAAATCCATTGATGGAGGAATGGATAAAGAAGATGTGGTACATGTACACAATATAATATTATTCAGCCATTAAAAAGGATGAAATAATGTCATTTGCAGCAATATGGGTGGACCTAGAGATAGTCACACTGAATGAAGTCAGACAGAGAAAG
Organism: Antilocapra americana; assembly: GCA_007570785.1. Taxonomy (NCBI): domain Eukaryota; kingdom Metazoa; phylum Chordata; class Mammalia; order Artiodactyla; family Antilocapridae; genus Antilocapra; species Antilocapra americana. The sequence goes on along the minus strand of ML661889.1, from coordinate 2,124,085 downwards.
AGAAATATTATGACATCCCTTATATGCAAAAGCTAAAGAGAAATTATACAAACGAACTCTACAAAACAGAAACAGACTCATGGGCTTAGAGCAAAAACTTATAGTTACTAGGAGGAAGGATGGGAGGAAAGAATAGTCAGGGATTTGGGGATCAACATGTACACACTGCTATATTCAACATGGATAACCAACAAGATCCTTCAGTATAGCACAGGGAACTCTGCTCACAGTTATGTGGCAACCTGGATGGGAAGGGAGTTTGGAGGACCATGGATACATGCATATGGATGTCTGAGTGCCTTTTCTGTCCACTTGAAACTATCGTAACAGTGTTAATCAGTTATATATTCCAATACAAAATAAAACTTAAAAAATAAAATAATGTCCTAAAAACTTTGGAAAAGAAAACACTTTGAATTTTCTATACAATGATGTCAGAGAAAGTGAAAGCCTTCCTGCATTTTGCTATGCCTGATTTTGGCTAAAAATCTTGGTTCCCTAGCTCCCACTGCAAAACAATTGATTTAAGACACAAAATGAGCTATACTGTCATGTAAGATTTGTTGACATCTCACACTGTCTTTCAAATAATTTATAACCAGTACACAGTTCAAGGGAAAAAAATAATGATTAAAATTTAGATTCATCATAAATTAAAAAGTGATTCCTTTGGTTATAGCACATTAGAATATCGAAACACAGAAACTATTTGTATTTTAAAATATGAAGCGTCAGTGCAAAGCAATATCTTTACATAACTCTTGAGTTTGATAGCATGGGCTTTGGTCTAAGAAGAAGTACATTGTAAGTAGAAAATATCACTACACGGATGTATATTTATATGATTAAATGTTGAAAACATTTATCACAATAAGTTTTTTGCATGGACAACCATAAATATATTCTTGCTACCTATTCAAAGAAAATTATTGTTGCTATACTGTTACTATCATGGTGAGTTCTAACAGGATTGATCAATAACAATAAAAATGAACAATTTTAAGAGTTATATTAGAAACTCTGCCCCAGCTACTATTTTGACATTTTTAAATTAAAATGTTTTCATCTCAAACAAAATGTTATTGTAGTTAAAAATATAGATAAAAATTCAACAGGTGATAACTGATGAATTCATCATAAATTTCTGGACCATTCTGAGTCTTTCATCATTAGTCAAGATTCATCCCATTAACCATGCCTTCAAACTTTTTCAGGAACCTGCTCCAATTTGACTCTTCTTGTTAAAGTGTGACCTAAATCCCTCCTTAGAGAAGGTAAATATTTTCCTTAATAAAACTTTTTTAATTACATAAATAGACTTCACTCTCCTATCCATCTTGGAAAAACTCATATGAAATTTCTGTTTTATAGGTTTAAAAAATGGTCAAATATTAGCAGTTTCATACAGTTCAACCTAACGTTTCCTAGACAGGCTCAGTGCTCCTCATAAAAGTTATCTGTAAAACAAATATGTTGAAATCTAATTTTCCTGCATCCCTTCATTAGATTTAAAACAGAAAGTACTACAGGTAGGCTATTTTCCAACTGGAGAAATTGTATATTCCATGCTGTAAAATTTTCTGAGACAATTCTTGATACCTAAACTCAACATTTCAATGAACATATTTTTCTGGAACCAGTTATAAAAATCTAAGGATATTTGCAAAACTAAAAACAATACCACTATTTTAACTTACTTGTGCTTTTGGAAAGCATTATTTACTATGGAATATATAGGTATTACGGCTTCCCTGGTGGCTCAGGGGTAACGAATTCACCTACAATGCAGGAGATGCAGGAGATGTGGGTTCGATCCCTGGGTAGGGAAGATCCCCTGGAGAAGGAAATGGAAACACTCCAGTGTCTTTGCCCGGAGAATCCCATGGCAGAGGAGCCTGGTGGGCTGCAGTCTATGGGATCACGAAACAGACATGATTTAGCAGCTAAACAACAACATTGTATTTGCTTTGGAAAATATGCTTTTATGCTATTTGCCACGGGTATGTAATTATTTTTAAATGAATTAAAGAATATTTTAACTTCTCAGTTTTAAGATTTAATGGAGTAAACAGCAATAGATATAACCCACAAAAATCAAAGTTCTGTGGAGTTTTCAATAATTTTTAAGAGTGTAAAATGTTTCTTGGACGAAAAAGTTTGAGAACCAGTGGGTTAATTAAAGGGATAAATCAGAACAAGAGAAGAGAAAAAACAGATATAAGACATATTATAAATCAGACCATCCATTCAGTGCTAAGGGATCTGCTTCAAATAAGCAAGTATCTAACTGGCAGAATAGCTGAGGACCTCATCTCATTTCTCACTTGGGTGGGGTTAGAAGGGAAGTCAGGACTGAGCACGAGCACAGCTTTTCACAGGCATATTTCTAAGCCTAATCCCATGCAATTTTTTTACTGAGCACAGGTGCTACAGAAAAACCTCTGGGCAAGAACAATCCTATCCATTAATACGGCACAGCAACAGGTATTCTCTTGCATGACTCATTGAGTTTAGATATAATTTCAAGGGTCATCAGGTTCTTTTTCCTTATCATAGCAATCTTGAGAGGTTAAGAAAAACAGAGGTGTTTTACTCTCAGTTTACAGGTGGGGAAACAAAGACAGGTTTCAGGGTCTTACCCGAAGGCACAGAGACTGTGTTGGAGCACGCTGCGGAATTTAAGGCACCTGCTTCTAAGAACAGTACTTTATCCTCCTAGGTCCCTGTCTTTAAGATAGTTTTTTAACACTAGAAACTTTTTAAAGTGAAATCCTACACCTGAGTCTCATAAGAGAGCACAAGAAAAAGAACTGTTGCAGGGCAGAGAGAGCTGGAGATCTAGATTCCTACCCAGTTTGCTTCCCATCAGCCAGTTCCTCTCCCTTTGCTCTCCCCATCCCTCACTCTTTCACTTCTTGGGACATCAGTCTGCCCAAGACCTTCTCTTTTTCATTTTCCCCGATTACACCAATATCCTGTTTCCATTACTCTGCCTTTTTTAGGCTTCTACTTAAATATGCTAACTGTACTTCTTCAAATGCATGTATTCTTATAAAACAGATCTTGCTTTTTGTGTGTACATGTTTCAATTATACAAATGGTATAATGCTATGCATCATACAAATTATGTTCTCCTTTTTACTTTTGTCCTTTAACATTGTTCTACTCAGATTTTTATCTCTATGTCTAGCTTACTTTTGTGTGCATAAGGTTCTATCATATATATTAATATATCATATTTTACTTGTCTATTCTTCTATTGATGAATCCAACATCCATGAGAGAAAACTGAAGATGTTTTTGACATATCACCTTGGGGTCAAAGGGGAGAGTTTCTCTGGGATAGTCACTGAGTTGTTGGGTATACAGACCCAATCTTACCAAATGTTATCAAACTGCCCTGCAGAATGGACCTCCCACCACAGATCACAAGAGCTCCTCTCTATACATTAAAACTTGCCACTTTCAGTACTATTTGCAATAGCTAGGATGTGGAAGCAACTTAGATGTTCATCAACAGATGAATGGATAAGGAAGTTGCAGTACATATGCACAATGGAATACTACTCAGCTATAAAAAAGAATACATTTGAGTCAGTGCTAATGAGTTGGATGAACTCAGAGCCTATTATACAGAATGAAGTAAGTCAGAAAGACAGTATCATATATTACAGCATATATATGGAATCTAGAAAGATGGTACCTACAATCCTACATGTAGGGCAGCAAAGGAGACAGACTTTTGGACTCAGCGGGAGAAGGAGAGGGTGGGATGATTTGAGAGAATAGCATTGAAACATACACTTTACCATATGTAAAACAGATAACCAGTGGGAGTTTGAAGTATGATGCAGGGTCCCCAAAGCCAGTGTTCTGATACAACCTGGAGAAATGAGGTAGGGAGGGAGGTGGGAGAAGGGTTCAGGATGGAAAGGACACATGTATGCCTATGGCCAATTCATACTGAAGCATGGCAAAACCATCACAAGATTGTAATTATTCTCCAGTTAAAGTAAATAAATTTTTAAAGACTTGCTGCTTTCCTTTAATATCTCATATGCTGTTGAGTGTAAGGCATCATCTCATCATTGTTCTAATTAACATTTTTCTGATAACTATTGATATCAAGCATTTCTTCAAATGTCTGTTACTTTTTTGAGTTTTCTTTCCTGTGAAATTGTGTACACCTTCTGTGCATTTTACTACAGATTTTGTCTTTTTGAGATTTCCTGTTTTCCACTGCAGGCATTAATTCCTTGGGGGTTTTAGTTGTTTCAAACATCTTTGCCCAATATGTGAACTTTGTTTATTGCATCCTTTATTCAGCAGACCTCCTTCATTTTGCTATTGTCACATTTCTCTCTCCCTATTATTTTTCTTATTTAACTTTCTGCTTCTTGTTTTTCAATTTTATTTGAAAAATTATTTTTGTTGATCCCTAGGTCACAGAGATAGACCACAACATTTTATTCTTTGTTTTATGTCTTGACTTTCACATTTAAATCTTTAATTTATTTGGTGTCCACCTATCTGCATAGTATAAGGTAGGAATCCAGCTTTAGTTTTTTGCTTTTAATGAGCTAATTTTTGGAACACCTGCTGTCTGTCCTTTCCTTGTGGTGCCTTATTTATCATACATCATATATTTTAATCCAATCACTACTTCCATGTTTCATTAGTAAATTTTATTCATTTACTGTTACATTCTGGAAAATGAAATGGCAACCCCACTTTAGTATTCTTGTCTGGAAAATTCTATGGACAGAGGAGCCTGGTGGGCTACAGTCAAGGGGATTGCAAGAGTCAGACATGACTTAGTGACTAAACAACAACTGTTACATTAGAATGTTTTCCCACACTTCATAGTTTTAATCATTCTATATGTTTTCAATTTTTATTTTTCTTTCATTCTATTAGCAAGTACAAAATTTCTTCCAGTCTTAAAATCAGGCATGCACATACTCTTCTTCTGTTCATACCTCATTGCTGGCTTCTGGTGTAGACGCTAAGTTGTGTCTGATTCTTGGGACCCCATGGACTGTAGCCCACCAGGCTCCTCTGTCCACAGGATTCCCCAGGCAGAAATACTGGCTTGGGTTGCCATTTCCTTCTCCATTATAATGGAGACTCTATGTATTAGAGTTTACCTGACTCTAATAATTTTGTAAATGCATCTATATCTTACCTCCCCCCTTAAAACAGACAAATTTTCAGTCTCTTCCTTCATCCCCATTCTAAAATGGTATGTCTAGGTTTTCAATTCTGCATTGTTTAGGTATTATTTGTGTGTGTGTTTCATTTGTCTTGCTTTAAAAAAAAAAAACTAGCACTCGGCAAGATATTCACTGACACTCTTACTTTTCACTTACTGCTCCCTCCTATATTTATTTCTCATTATTATTAGTGCACCCTCTCTAGTACATTCACAAAGATGTCTCTGTGCAATACATTTCCTAATTTCTGTATGCATGAGAATATTGTATCTTTACATTTAAATGAGAGTTTGTATATTTTTTAAAATCCAGTTTTCAAGTTATTTGACTTCAGTATTTTAAAATAAGGGCCTCTTTGCCTTTATATACCTTTATTCATCTTTTTTTCTATTTGTTGCCACTGAAGGCCTAATGAACCCACAGAGACACAGGAGGAAATAAAGGACAGGGAAGGGATGGAGTGGGCTTCCCTGGTGGCTCATGAGAGCACATGGGGTGAAAGGAATATAGACTTCAGAGTTACAGAGACATGCATTTGATTTCAACGTGACAGAGTGTTACCTGGAGAGAATAAAAAAATCCACAAACTTGGGCAGTGAACAGGGTTTATTAACTCCAGAGAAATAAATCCCCCAGTTTTTTCAATATGTTATGATAATCCATGAACTTCCTCACTATATTCATGAGTTGTATTCAAGAATCCACTTGAATTTCAGGAGCTGATGGTCAGATCCAAGTGTTTCACATGACTTATTATACCTAGGGATTTTGTGGCAAGAAACTGAAAAAATGTAAATACAAAAATTGAGGAAGCTTTCTCCATAAGTTCATTACCTAGTTAATATGAATTTTGATGCTTTCCTGTACAGTATATAAATGTTGATACCAAATTTTCAATGAATACCATACTTTTATCATTATAAGATGCTATGCATTTGATTCAATGTGGTCTGATATTATTATACTACTTCCTGGTTTTTGTTTTGCATTCACCTCTTACATCTTTGTTTATCCTTTACCTTTTAGCTTTCTCAGTCACTTTGACACAGATATGTCTTTTATACATCTAATATATCAGGAAACATGGAATCCATGAATAGAGTGATGAATACACTAAACACATGCGTGCTTTCATTGACCCAATGTTCCCCAGGAACAGTAGACATGAAGGCAGGTACCTCTCATCTAGAAACTAGCACAGTGCCTGGCACATGAATAAATATATATTGATCGAATGAACTTCTTTTAAAAAACAAAATAATTACTAAGGAATTGAAATGTTTGTCCACACAAAAACCTGCACATGGATATTTATGGCAACTTTATTCATAATTGCCAAAACCTGGAAGCAACCAAGATATCCTTCAGGAGGTAAATGGGTAAATAAACTGTGGTAGACTCAGACAACAGAATATTCAGCACTAAACAGAAATGAGCTATCAAGCCATGCAAAAACATCAAGGAAACTTACACACACATTGTTAAGTGAAAAGTCAATCTGAAAACCTACATAATTCCAACTACATGATATCCTGGAAATGACAAAACCAAGGAAACAGTAAAAAGATCTGTGATTGCAGGGGGGTGGAAGGATGAACAGGCAGAGCACAGAGGACTTTCAGGGCAATGTGAATACTCTGTACATGACACTATAATGGTGAATGCATCTCATACATACTTCCCTATCACAGTTAGGACACCAAGAGTCAGCCACAAGATAAACTACACACTTTGGAGGATAATGATGCATCAGTGTACCACTGTGGTGCTGGATGTTCATAGTAGGTAGGTTATGAATGTGTGTGGACAGGGGTATATAAGCACTGTCTGCACCTTCTCCTCAGTTTTGCTTTGAACCTAAAACTGCTCTAAAAAATGTAAAGTCTTGATTTTAAAAGGGGATTACTTAATCAAAATCCTACTAAATTCTGTGAAGGAGAATTACACAGAGCTAAAGAAACATTTTAAAGAGAGACCTTATCTAGGGACCAGAAATCTCCCCTGATAAGTAACTCGTTAGCTCAAAGATGCCACACAATAAAGCAGTGGAAAGCATTCCATAAGAAGGAACAGAATTTTTTCTGTTTTCATTTAGCTATATTTTCTAATTTTGTATAAAGAGTAACACTTACAAAGCAAGTAAATACATATAGTGGAACAAGTGCTATAAATAAAATTTCTATCTCCTATAAGGCCCTATGGTAGATAAACAAGGTAAGGGCAGGCAATCAAGAAAGGCTCCCCCAAAGTACCATTTAATGGATTGTTTATGTAAATATAAAATGAATAAATAGAGCTTTATGAATAAATTAGATCTTTTCATCATTCTTAAAATGAGATTTCCATTTTCAGAGTTGCTATGAAAATTAAAGAGTAGTTAAATTAAGCTGCTTTAAATCTCATTTCAAATGAGGCAATAAATAATCACATAAAAAACATGTAAAGCTCCTAGTACAACACCTACTTTACATTAGGCAGTGAATAAATTGTTGTTGTTGTTGTTGTTGTTGTTGTAAGTAGATGAGCAAAAATGCACTTTCTTGTGTAGAATGCCATAATACATATGGGATTATAAGGCTCTACTGAGAATTAAGTTAAATCAGAAAATGTGCATAAAGCATATATTACAGTTTGGAATTTCATAGGCATCAGAATTATCATGTTTCACAGATAAAAATACATAAATAACTGTTAGGTATGTAAATAGATAGGCTTCTTAGGTGGTGCTAGTGGTAAAGAACCCTCCTGCCAATGCAGGAGACTTAAGAGACGTGGGTTCGATCCCTGGGTCAGGAAGATCCCCTGAAGGAGGGCATGGCAACCCACTCCAGTATTCTTTCCTGGAGAATCCCATGGACAGAGGAGCCTGGCGGGCTACAGTCCACAGAGCTGCAAAGAGTCGGACACGACTGAAGTGACTTAGCACAAGCACGACAACATGCATATAGTCATAGATAGTGGTAGTGTAAAGAAATTAAATGTGTTGGAGAAATAAGTCAACGTGTGCTTGGAATTGTAAGGCATCTCTGACAAAGTTTCCAGAAGAAACCAGGATCCACTGAAATGAAAAGAAACTGAATGAGGAAAGAAGACTTGTAATGCTCACAGCAAGGACTCTCCAGGGGACAGGGATGCTGCCACTTGAACAGAGCCTCAGAGCTTCTTATCACCCAAAACTTGAAAACCAAGAGATCTCCAAATTCTGTAATGTAGCCAGGCCTTTAACAGAAACAAAGTAAAATTCAGTTATCTATCATTTCACTTCTGCACTGGGAGAGATCTTAATTCTATGCAGAAGAGCAAAACCACCTACTTTATACAACTGCAAATTTGGAATGAGTCTCCAATCACAGTTCATAGAAGGAGCTCTGGGTATCTTGTATTAGATATTTTACACTAGAAAAATAAGGCAACATATCCATACTTTCTGGGATAGCCATTAAGATCAAGACATAGAATGTTTTCACACCTCAAAAATCATGACTTTGAAGGCTTACCGTTAAAGGTAAAGAATAAAAGACATTAAAGAGGAGAGAAATGAAACAATAGTTCAGCTGCTGGCCTGAATGTCTTATTATTTCTTATTAAGATAAAAAGACCACAGAAAACATAATGGATAATCTATAGTGGAAGCCCCTTGATAGATTTACTGATGGGTGGGGAAAGGGTGAACCTAGAAAAAAGGAAGAAACAGCCTGTCACAATAGAAGAGGTGGTGAGCATCTCAGCTAAACGTTCCTGCAATCATTTCTTACTGAGAAGTTAAATCAGATGGGCTTCCCAAAGTTAGCAATAAATACCCTCAAATGCACAAACATCACAGAATTCCAAATAAAAATATGTGTAGGAGTGTCTATTTTTATTGCGATATCTCTATGGGAGAATGCCACAGATAAAGTGAAACTGGTTGGATACCATAAGCCTCTTAAAATGATCGCTTAGGGTTTGCTGCACACATACACTGTGGAAATAAAATGCTTCTTGGATTTTATTGGTTCAATCTATCCAGGATCATAAGTATGTAATCAGGTATGTTTCAGGATATTACATTTTAAAATAGCATTCTTATTTTATTTGCCTAATCTCTTATTGCCCTTCAAATCAGTTATTTGTGCACTTGACTTGGGCAATATATAATACGGTGTTTTCTTCTTGGATTCTATAATCAGTATAACAAAGGAAACAATTTGGCACCATCAACTAAATACAAACTGAATATTTTAAAGTAGAGTTTTTCTCACTACTATATAGATTATCTCACACAGTCCTGCCCTGGAGGCAGCATATATTCTAAAAGCAGGAGCATATTCAAATTTAAAATAAGTTCTATTAGAATAGACTGCTAAGGCAATTACCAAGATGATTCAGGATAAATTTTACTTTCACCCAAGTCTCAACATTATGCTCAGACGTAAAGACATTCTTAACCTAAATCAGCTACAATATCGTCCCAATTCTCCATTTTATCCAAACACCAGAAACGTGATAAAAAGTGAAACAGAAAAGTGAATAAAAGTATATGCATACATTTGAGGATATAAAAAGTGTTGCTTGAAAGTGATTACAGGATGCAGTTATAGAGAAAAATTGTCATAAATCCCCAATGTTTGCTTATGTTTCATTTTAGATATTATTATTTTCATTTTCCCAGTACAAAGTTTCACATGTGGAACAATCATTTGAGGGGTGCCTTTATGCTAGGGCCTGAGATCTGGACATTAGATATAACAACAACAACAAAAAGATAGAATATAGTTTTCATCCTTGACAAATGTATTAGTGAGAAGTTGCATACAGCTCCTCATGACAGTTCAGTTCAGTTCAGTTCACTTGCTCAGTCATGTCCAACTCTTTGCGACCCCATGAACTGCAGCACACCAGGCCTCCCTGTCCATCACCAACTCCCGGAGTCCACCCAAACCCATGTCCATCGAGTCGGTGATGCCATCCAGCCATCTCATCCTCTGTCATCCCCTTTTCCTCCTGCCCCCAATTCTTCCCAGCATCAGGGTCTTTTCCAACGAGTCTTTTCCAGTGAGGTGTACCTAAAGTAGGTGAGCAGCCCAAGGATTATATGATGGCTTCTGAAGTCACTAGGTTCTCAGGCTTGTTGCATCTTTCCCCTTCACTGTCTTCTATCCTCAAGGTCACAATCTGGCTGCTAGAGCTCTAACAATAAGAAGTGGGTGAAAAGTCCATCCAACTTTCCATTTACGGAAGTTTCCTCTCTGTCTCATACAGTAACTGTAGTTTATATCTCGTTGGAGAAAACTTTGAAACATGGCCATGATCTTGGTTTTCTGAATGCTGAGCTTTAAGTCAACTTTCTCACTCTCCTCTTTCACTTTCATCAAGAGGCTCTTTAGTTCTTCTTCACTTTCTGCCATAAGGGTGGTGTCATCTCCATATCTGAGGTTATTGATATTTCTCTGGCAATCTTCATTTCAGCTTGTGCTTCATCCAGCCTGGCATTTTTCATGATGTACTCTGCATATAAGTTAAATAAGCAGGGTGACAATATACAGCACTGACATACTCCTTTCCCAATCTTGAACCAGTCCATTGTTCCATGCCCAGTTCTAACTGTTTCTTCTTGACCTGCATACAGTTTTATCATGAGACAGATAAGGTGGTCTGGTATTCCTATCTCTTTAAGAATGTTTCACAGTTTGTTGTGATCCACACAGTCAAAGGCTTTAGCATAATCAATGAAACAGAAGTAAATATATTTCTGGAATTCTCTTGCATTTTCTATGATCCAACAGATGTGGTCAATTTGATCCCTGGTTCCTTCCCTTTTCTAAATCCAGCTTGAATATCTGCAACTTCTCAGCTCATGTACTGCTGAAGACTAGCTTGGAGAATTTTGAGCATTACTTTGCTAACATGCAAAATGAGTGCAATTTTTCAGTAGTTTAAACATTCTTTATCTAGTGAAGGTGATGGAATTCCAGCTGAGCTATTTCAAATCTTAAAATATGATGCTGTTAAAGTGCTGCACTCAATATGCCAGCAAATTTGGAAAACTCAGCAATGGCCACAGGACTGCAAAAGGTCAGTTTTTATTCCAACCCCAAAGAAAGAAAACATACTAAAATATGGTAATTTTTCATTAAATAAGATTTATTGCTAATAGACTGAATGGTTGTTCTTGTCTTTGCATGGAATGACAATCCCATTAACTAGGGATTTTGACCCACCCAAAGTCCTGGTATAACCCAATTTGTTTCTTAGAAAGAAAATATTGCCTAGTGTAGTGAGATTGAAATTGTTATCAGAACAGTTAAGAGGACATTTCAATTGAGATAATGACATTCTGAAGTAAAGTCAAGGAGCCTGGCTATATTTTAAGACTCTTGATGATATTGCTGAGTTGTTTATTAGAATGCTAGTAATTTCAACTACTACCAAGGTAGGACGTATACATCACAGAAACTTAACAAACACATTCATTTCTTCCTTTAAAATTTTTACCAATTTATTAAGCAAAATGGTTTGTTTTATTATTTCTTTGAGTTGAAACTTCTCTCCAAGTCCCAAAATTCTCCCATTTTTAGCAAATTCTACCAAGTCCCAAAATATTGTGAAGAGTAATTTCCTTTGCAGAGAATATGAACAATCACTGAGTCCTGCCTTGAAGTCAGTGAGGAGTAAAATCAGAATTTGTTAAAGGGGTAAACCAACCATAGGCTACCCTTATTAAGGTTATTCTCATGCATTTCATAAAATTGATGCCATTATGAATTGAAATATTTGTCCATTATGATGACTTCTCAGAGGTTGTTTCTGGCATGCAGAAAGGCAGTTTTGTATAATTTTAATGAATTCTTAGAAATACTGAGTTTTCCAATTGATTGTCTTGAGTTATCATGATGATTTTAGTGAATATAATTCTTGATTATACTAAATCAATAAGAGGAATATTGTTTAGATATATAAGGATCAAGGAAAAAATAGTATTTATTAGGAAACTCATAAATTTTTATACCAGGCATATAATTCCCTTATTCTCCTTGAAATATTAATGTCTTATGTCAACTTAGAACTTAAATGAGGCTTTGGAGAGCTGTAAGTATTACTCTGGTCACATATCTTCATAACATTTACCCCTAAATTTTATTAAATATAGTAAGTATATGAAATATATTCAGGTTATTTAAATTGAAAAAAACTCCCTGAAAACAAAAGCCCAGGACCAGATGACTTCAGTGGGGAATTCTATCAAACACACAAAGGAGAACATATACTGATCCTTCTCAAAGTATTCCAAAAATTGAAGAAGAGAGAGCACTCTCAAATTCATTCTATGAAGTCACCATTACCCTGATATCAAAACCAGACAAAGACATTGCCAAAAAAGAGAATTACAATTAGTAACCAAATTCAGCAACACACACACAAAAAAATACATACATTTTGATGAAATTGGATATACCCCAGGATAATAAGGATGTTTCAACCAACATACATAAATCAATCAATGTGATACACCACATCAACAAAAGAAAAGACAAAAACCACATGATCACCTCAACAGATGCATAACAAAGCATTTGGTAAAAAATCAACATCCATTCATGATAAACTTTAAAACCAAAATAGGTATAGAGGAACATATCTCAGCATAATAAAAAGTGTTTATGACAAACTCATGTCAACATAACACTCAATGGTGAAAAGCTGAAAGCCTTCCTGCTAAATCTGGAATAAGACACGGATGCCCACCACTTTTGCCACTTTTATTCAACATGTATTGAAAGTCCTATCCACAGTAATCATACAAGAAAAAGAAATAAAAGGTATCCAAATTGGAAAGGAAGAGGTCAAACTGTCGTTATATGCAGATGACGTGATACTGAATACAGAAAACTCTGAAGATGCCACACAAAAACTACCAGAACTGATAAATGAATTTAGCAAGGTATCAAGATATGAGAAAACATACAGAAACTTGTTGTATTTCTTTACACTAATAGTGAAATATCAGAAAGGGAAAGTAAAGAAACAACCTTAAAAAACATCAAAAATAAAATACTTAGGAATAAAGTTGATCAAGGAAGTGAAAGACTGACATACTGAGAGCTATAAAACATTGGTAGAGGAAACTAAAGATAATTCAAAGAATTGGAAAGATATCCCATGCCCTTGAATTGGAATAATTGATACTGTTAAAATGGTTACACTATCCAAAGCAATCTACAGATTTAATGCAATCCCTATCAAAGTACTCATAACAATTTTCACAAAATAGAACAAAGAATTCTAAAATTTATACGGAACCAGAAAAGATCCTGAATTGCCAAAGTCATCCTGAGGATAAAGAACAAAGCAGGAAGCAAAACTTTTCAGGCTTCAGACAATATTACAAAGCTACAGTAATCAAAACAACATAATATTGGCACAGAAACAAACATCTAGATCAATGGAACAGAACAGAGAACCCAGAAATAAATCCACACACCTATGCTCAATTAATCTTTGACAAAGCAGGCAAGACTACAGTGGGGAAAAAGTTTTCAGAAAGTGGTGTTGGGAAAGCTGGACAACTGCATGTAAACCAATGAACTTAGAACACATCCCCATAACATACATAAAAGTAAACTCAAAATGGCTTAAAGACTTAAATGTAAGACATGACACCATAAAACTCCTAGACGAGAACATAGGCAAAACATTCTCTGACATTCATAGCAATGTTTTCTTAGGTCAGTTTCCAAGGCAACAGAAATAAAAGCAAAAATAAATAAATAGTATATAGTCAAACATAAATGCTTTGCATATCAAAGGAAACCATAAACAAGATGAAAAGAGAACCTATGGACTGGATGCAGCCAAAAGGGCTTAACTGCCAATATATACCAACAGCTCATACAACTCAATAACAACAACAACAACAAAAATTTTAAAATAGGCAGATTGGGTCAAAAATACAATGAGGTACTACCTCACACCAGTCAGAATTGCTATCTTCAAAAACATGTACACATAATAAATGTGGAGAGGATGTAAAGAAAAAGGAACTACCCTACTCTGTTAGTGGGAATGTAAATTGGTGCAATTGCTATAGAAGACAATTTGGAGGTTCCTTAAAAAACTGAAAATAGAGTTATATGGTTCAGAAATCCCACTCCTGGGTATATATCTGGAGAAAACAATAATTTGAAAATATACATGCACCCTAATGTTCATTGCAGCACTATTTTTCAATAGCCAAGACACAAAAGCAACCTAAATGTCCACTGACAGATGAATGGATAAAAAAGATGTGATAGATACATGCAATGGAATATTACTCATTCATAAAAAAGAATGAAATAATGCCATTAGCAGCAAAATGGATAGAGATTATGATACTAAGTCAGAGAAATACAAATATCATATGATATCACTTATACGAAGAATCTAACAAATGATGATACAAATGGCTTTATTCACAAAACAGAAACAGACTCATAGACATAGAAAGTTGTAGTTACCAAAGAGGAAACAGGGGAGGGATAAATTAAGAATTTGGGATTAGCAGATACAAGCTACTATACATAAAACAGATAAACAACTAGGACCTACTATATAGCACAGGAAACTGTATTTAATATTTTGTAATAAACTATAATAGAAAAGAACATGAACAAGAATATACCTATATATGGATATATAACTGAATCACTTTGCTGTACACCTGAAACTAACACAGCACTGTAAATCAACAGTAGTTCAATGTTTTAAAAAGAGTAAAATATATTCAGATTAAAAAACCTGTTTGGTGAGGCCAAGGTGAGATACCAAAAGCAGGAATTAAAGGAATAACTACTTTTCCCTACTAACAACATTTCTGGTACAAAATGTATAAGAAGTTATTCTGTTTTTTTTCTCTTATATTAAACAATTCTGACACTAACTGAATAGAGTTAGCATAGACTCTAAAAGTTAAGGGCTCAGATCACAGGATTTCCTGCACCTCATATTTCAAACACAAATCCCAGGTTATCACATGTGCTTCTGACTGAAGCTGGGGTTCTCCTGAGCTCTTCCTTGGGTTTGATCATTCGCTACAATGGCTCATAGAACTCAGGAAAGCATTTGACTGACTCACTTACTGTTCCTCTTTTATTACAAAGAATATAATTCAGGAACAGCCAAATGGAAGAGAAGCATAAGGACAAGGTATGTGGAAGAGAATGGAGTTTCTATGCCTTCTCTAAGGACAGCATCTTCTGGCATCTCAATGTGTTCACAAACCCAGAATCTCTCTGAACCTCTTCAGTAAGGGTGTTTATGGAATCTTTATTATATAGACATAATTAATGGAAAAACTCAATGCTAGTTATAAACCCAACCTCCAGCCCTTCTGCCTTCTCTGGAGGCAGGGGTTGAAGGTTTCAGTCCTCCAATTATGCGGTTGGCTCCCCATCACAGCTAGCACCGTCCCTAGGAGTATTCCAAAAGTCATATACACAATGGAATATTACTCAGCCATTAAAAAAAATTCATCTGAATCAGTTCTACTCAGGTGGACAGAACTGGAACCTATTATCCAGAGTGAAGCAAGCCAGAAGGAAAAACAAAAATACAGTATACTAACGCATATATATGGAATTTAGAAAGATGGTAATGAGAACCCTGCATGCGAGACAGCAAGGGAAACGTAGATGTACAGAACAGTCTCATGGACTCTGTGGAAGAGGGCAGGGGTGGGATGATATGGGAGAATGGCATTGAAACATGTTAATTATCATATGTGGAATCAATCGCCAGCCCAGGTTTGATGCTCGGGGCTGGTGCACTGGGATGACCCAGGGAGAGGGAATCGGGAGGGGGGAGGGAGGGGGGTTCTGGAGGGGGAACATATGTATACCCATGGCGGATTCATGTCAATGTATGGCAAAACTAACACAATAAAGTAAATTAAAAAAAATAAATAAAAAATAAAAATTAAAAAAAGTCATATCACTAACATAAACACAGGTGTGGTTGAAAGGGCTTGATATGAATAACAGAGAGGCTCCTTTCAGTTTTCAGCTTTAAAGGCTGTTTCAGGAGCCAGGGACAGAAACTAAATGTAAGGAGAGATTCTCCTATTGCTCTTATCACTTAGGAAATTACAAAGATTTTAGGAGCTCTGGCTGAGAGCCTAGGGTAAAGACTAAAGAATATATTTCTTATCATATTACAAAATTCCAGTAATGAAACACAGATAAGTTGAGCCTTAAGCAATAAGCATTGGTCTGACTCAACTGAATTTTCACCTTCAGAAACATAAGGAAATAAAAACTGAAAAACAGCAAAATTTAGCAGAAATATCATTTGTCCAAAAAGAACAAGACTATGTAGAGTTTGACACATTGTGATTAAAAATACTTAAATTATTTGAAAGAACAGTCTATGTTCATTTTGTTGTTGTTGTTTAAAATGACTTTTGTTAAATAAGGAAAAAAGACAGGAAACTAGGCAATATGTGCAATTCTAAGCATGTTTACATCTTAAAAGAGATGATCTCTAGAAATTCACAGGTAATGGGCTTTGTTTCCTTTTTGTTCATTTAGATTTTTCAAATTTTTGACAATAAATAGCTGAAACTTTCTACATGAGAAAAAAATTAGATTCAAAGTGTTAAAAAAACAAAATTCAACAGAGTAATTCTGTTAGGGGAAACACACTGGCTTAAACTGCCCACCCTGGCCAGGCACCATAGTAACCATTTCTGTGAGTTATTTTACAACAAGAAGTCCTGGTAAGGAATACGGTACTCGCAAGCCACCACGAACCAGAAAAATCTGGGAAAGGTTAGAAGGAGACTCCATGTGTGCTACCCCCTCCCAGACTCCTTCTCGCTGGCATCCTTCTTGGCTGAGCAATGCATGTGCCACTAGAGAGGACCCTTAGTCAGACTAACTGGCCAAAGATAACCCAGAAACTAACTCCATCACCATAAAACCCAAGACTGGGAGCCGTATGAGAGAGCAGTTCTCCTGGGTCCCCTTACCCCCGCTCTCCACCTGGGCACCCCTTTCCAATAACGTCTCTTGCTTCTTCAGCACGTGTGCCTCCTCCGACAACTTGCTTCTGAGTGCTAGACAAGAGCCCCGTTTGGGGTCCTGGAAGGGGTTCCCCTTCCTGAAACAAATTTGAAGATCTTGTTGATTTGATTGGGCAGGCAATTCATGAATTCGGCAGTATCTAGCAACTACAAGGACTCTCTGAGGGTTGTACAGAATGGAACATGTTACAGGAAGAAGGCTGGGGAAGGGAGCTCTTAGCAAAACAGGACATCTTTAAGGAGGGAACAAAATGCAAGAGTTTTGTTACACAGATTGCCTCTTCTTCTTACACAGACTGAGAGGACCCATGGGACAGATTCCCTTTTTCATACTTCACCAGAAAATTATAGACTGTTCAACTGAGATTCCATTTCTGGGAGAGGTTAAAACTGCAGTTAGGTTAGGTGTTAAATCTAGGTTTGTTATCATGGGCTTTTAGCACAAGTGATGCTATTTCCCTTTTAAAAGAAAACCAACCATAATGTCCCATTTCAGTTTCTATAAGTCTATATTACAGGAAGAATTTTGGATAGACTTAGATAAAGGTAAATTAGACCCTGCAGGTGAGGATTTCTTATCAGAAAAGGCCCACGCATTTTGACAAAACATTACCATAGTTAAAATTGCATATATATTTTAAAATGAGTCAAAAATTTTGAGATAATGGGATTCCTCATGAGAGAATCTTCATATCCTTTATTGCCTTGGATCAGACAAATTGTTCACCAGAGTTGCTTTTCTGGCAGTTTTCTGGACAATTTATTGACAGTCCAAGATGTGGCCAAGAAAAAATTGAGTTAAATGAGGAGAATAATAGAAATCTTGTGTGTGTGTGTGTGTGTGTGTGTGTGTGTGTGGTGTTCAAGGTATGGGTCATCTGTTGCTTCATTTCAAATTTGTTTATCTAAATCAAATTCCCTTTTGGGTTTTCTTTAAATATTTATCCAGTTATTCTATCTCTGAATTTTTATTTTTGTTTACAGTTTAAAGATTTAGAAAACTTAGATCATGGTATCTGATCCCATCCCATCACTGATCCCATCACAAACAGATGGAGAAACAATGGAAACAGTAAGAGACTTTATTTTGGGGGGCTCCAAAATCACTGCAGATGGCGACTGCAGCCATGAAATTAAAAGACGCTTGCTCTTTGGAAGAAAAGCTAAGACCAACCTAGACAGCATATTAAAAAGCAGAGACATTACTTTGCCAACAAAGGTCTGTCTCATCAAGGCTATGGTTTTTCCAGTGGTAATATATGGATGTGAGAGTTGGACTATAAAGAAAGCTGAGTGCTGAAGAATTGATGCTTTTGAACTGTGGTGTTGGAGAAAACTCTTGAGAGTCCCTTGGACTGCAAGGAGATCCAACCAGTCCATCCTAAAGGAGATCAGTCCTGGGTGTTCATTGGAAGGCCTGATGCTGAAGCTGAAACTCCAATACTTTGGCCACCTGATACGAAGAGCTGACTCATTTGAAAAGACCCTGATGCTGGGAAGGATTTGGGGCAGGAGGAGAAGGGGATGACAGAGGATGAGATGGCTGGATGGCATCACTGACTCAAAGGACATGAGTTTGAGTAGGCTCTGGGAGTTGGTGATGGATAGGGAGGCCTGGTGTGCTGCAGTCCATGGGGTCACAAGGAGTTGGAAACTGAGCAACTGAACTGAACTGAACTTCATTTCCTAGCAGTAAAGTGGTACATGACTTTAAAGTAAACACAAAACTTTACTTATTTATAGCCAGTTACCCAAGTATCTTTTAGAAAATAACTTTTCTTTCTTTATCCAGCATTTCATGAACCTGGGATATAACTTCAGGAACATTCTCCTTATAATCTCTCTTTTTTAAAAAATATAGAACTTAAAGTCATATGGGTTGATCAAACAAAAGAGGAATAATCAAATAAAAGATTAATTCCATAGCTATTTTGTTTTTCTGTCCCCTTATTTTGGTTAAATCCTGAATTCAAACGTAGAAAGTCAATGCCTTCTGGTGTCTATTTTAGAATATTGGTTTGTTTTTGCTGGGGATATTTGTATGTCAATTGTGGTGTAAGTTATATTCATATACAGTCACTTCATTTAACTAAAAGGGACTGAGCACTGAACTCAAGTCTTGTGGAAAACAAGACCATAGTGTAATTTGAAAATAAACATTAGCCTTACAGGTGTTACATTAATTAAACAAGGAAGCTATTAGAGTGAGGTGGTTCTAAAACCTTAGCAGTCTGCTTAAGCAAACTAAAACCTAAACCTAAATGCCTCAAGGTTAAGAAATCAAAACCTAAGGATGACCAATCACAAACAGCCAACAGAGCTTTTTCAAATAAGGCAAATGCTTAAGTTACAGCCAGTCAAATAATTTCCATGCTTTGCTTCCACCTTTTTCACCCATGGCACACACTCCTAACCACTTCAGTTTGATGCTGGCTCTTGGAATTAATTTTGCTTATATAAATTCTTGGTGTTTTTGAATATGCTACAATTTATCATTTAGCACAGGTGAAAGTCAACTTCAAACTTTAATATTAGCTATAACCTGAATTAATACAGTATTTTTTGAAAGAATGAACACAATCAAATCTTTATTTTTATGTCATTCAAATGTGTCCAAAAGTTTAAAAAAAAAACTATAAATAAGCAACTATATCTGTGCATTGATATGGAGATGGATATCCCAGGTGTTTCACTGGGCTAATTAAGGGTCACTCACATTAATACATTTTTAGTGTAAAGTATAGTGTGATGTTATGGAGAAGGCAATGGCAACCCACTCCAGTACTCTTGCCTGGAAAATCCCATGGATGGAGGAGCCTGGTAGGCTGCAGTCCTTGGGGTCACTAAGAGTCAGCTACAACTGAGCAACTTCACTTTCATGCATTGGAGAAGGAAATGGCAACCCAATCCAGTGTTCTTGCCTGGAGAATCCCAGGGACGGGGGAATCTGGTGGGCTGCCGTCTACAGGGTTGCACAGAGTCGGACACGACTGAAGGGACTTAGCAGCAGCAGCAGCATAGCATGGTGTTAAGCCATTTTAGCTTTTACACATATATGTTGCACTGCTGGCTGAAAATCAAAAAAAAAAAGGGTGAAATATTTCACCAATTTGCATGTCATCCTTGCATTAAGGGTCATACTACTTTGCATATTAGTCCAAATTTAGTATATGTGCTGCTGAAACAAGTTCAATATGGCACTTTTTAAAAAAGTGAACTTTGAAATACTTTAAAACAGTGCTACATTATTATTCTGAGTGACTCAGTGGTTAAAGCTCCCTTTCTCTAGAGTGTATTGTGCATACTTCTTCTTTCTCCACATAAACATTCAATTATGGAAAACTCTGAACAACAAAATTGCTGGGGAGTCCATTTTTGCCCCTTCATCTCTGATAAGCACTGCATATCAGAAGTCTAGAGCTGGCATTTCTGAACCACAGATATGAAATGGCTGTATAGACAATTATTCGATTCTTTGAGAGACAAAGACTTAGTATCTTATCCTTAATGGGCAAAATTACTGCCCATATCTAGCTAATGGGAATTCATTTGCCCAAATCCTAAAAGGTCTGTGAACTCACTCAGGACATAAAAACACATTATAATGGTTTTAAGGCAGTGGAATTCTGAGTTAGGATAAAGTAATGCTTCAAGTTTTTTCTACATCTTAGAATGCACACATCCTGGTTAAAAATTCAGACCTCTGGACACAATTAAGGTTGACCAGTAGGCTTTTTAGCTGACAAATGACTAGTTGACTTGGAAATCAGTTCTTAAAGCCTCCAGAGAGCAACATACTCATATCCCTGAGCTTCCAGCTCCTGGATTTTTCACATAGTTTTTACAAAAAAAAAAAAAAAAACCTCAGGTGTATCAAAGCTTTGTGTAATGAAATCTTTCAGAGCAGCCTGAGAAATATCACTTCCCCACCTGGATTCAGTTGTGGGTTAGAGCGCATTTAATTTCAAGTCAATAGATTCCCTGCACATCAACACTTAAGGGATTAAAGACAATTCTAGTTTTGTTGCCCTAAATGTATTGTTATTGTTATCAATTCATGCAGCCTTGAAATAAGTTTTCAATAAATCTAAGTTTAACTATTATTTTCTTGCCTATAAATAAAATATAATCATCTTAAAAATCAATGAAGGGAAAACCATCATATCTATTAACCTGGCTCAGAATCCCTCCAGGCCCTTACTATGAAACACAGTGCCGTGGATCTTTCATTTTATTGAGCTATATCTCTTTGTATGGCAACCAGCAGGCAAAACAAAAACAAAAAAAAAAATCATATCTAAAAATCAAAGACTACATTTTTTGTTCTAGAAACCACTGAGGCAGGAGCTGAATATTCTTTTTTGCCTGGAGTTAATTTTTTCCACTTTAATTTGCAATCAGATGCAATAAAAGAAAAAATAAAATAAGGACATTGCCTCAAGTACCTAGTGGCTTTATTACATCTCTACTGCCAGTCTCCACTTTTTATCACTTCTAAATCCTTTGTTTTTAAAGTCACCTGCACAACCCTGCAATGTTATAAACACCTTTAGTTGTCTTCACCAACTGTCATTTCATACCATCTGCTGTTACAGTCTCAAAAGCAGTAATGCATGGGGGGTCAAGGCCATTTTCTCTCAGGAAACTAAAAAACAACAGAGCCAAGTCATTTAGTGGTTTTTTTTTTTTCCTCCCTGTCAGCTTTACTACACCCTGGAGTGGACATTTTCTTTGCCTTTCACTTGTGAACGTTCCTCAGAAGACATGAACTTCACAATAAGGTAACCATACAAAAATAAGGTTTTATAGACAACCTATTATCAACTAGCAGAAGGGGGTGATTAGTCATCTGCTCCACTTGAAACAGATCCAAAAACTTCAAGCCAGCACTGCAAAAAGAAATGCTTTTATCTCAGGATTCTAGAATTAGATGTGAGGGGCATCTGAAGCAACCTTTTGAAAAGCTGTAAGTCATCTCAAAAGCTGAGCAGTGAGACATCAACCAGCTCCCCGACTACCCGAGATAGAGTGCTCTCTCCTCCCCCATAGCACCTCACCTTAGATGATCCACACTTTTGACCTGTCTTTGGACTAAAGTCAGAAAGGATCACCTTTTGTTTCTGCTTTGGGTGGCTACTAATATGATCTATTCAATTAATCTAATTCAACCACTTTGTCCAGGTAGGTTCTCTAAAGTCATAAGCGTCTCTTAAAATGAGAGATGAGAGAAGTATTTATAGCATATTCTTCTCTCTTTATTTAAAGCCATTACAGATTCACATAAGACTTTTCAACTTTGAGACCTAGTTTACCCTCAAGACAGTTCACATGCAATTCCAAGTTTCCCCCATATAAATAAAATATAACTGCCTTAAAAATCAATATGAGAAAACAATCAGAACCATTAACCTATCTCAAAATCCCTTTAGTCACCTGGATGAACCAAACAGTGCTGAGTCTTTTGTTTTACTGAGCTGTATAATTCTTTGTACAGCAACCAGCAAGGGAAAAAAAAAATCAAAGACTCAGGTGTTGTGTTCTGGAAATCAGAGAGAAGTGGGAATGTGAAAATAGATTTTGACCTTTTTTTTGATAATATTACAAAAATAGATTGTGGAGACTCAGGAAACAATGGTTTTGAGCTATTGGAAAAACATTAGCTTGGTGTGGATTCTGTCTTTGACAGTGCTTCAACATGAGCAATTTATAAACCTGGGCATCAGTTTTGAAAATTGTTGGACACATTTCTTTAAGGAAAAAAAAGAAGGAAGAGAAAGGAAAGATTGATTTTAAAAGTGGAACTGTATGCCAAATACAATGAAAAGACAAGACTGATTTAGGCTCAGACCTGTAACAGACGAGCTGAAATGTAATAGATGAGCTTAAATACTCATATAAACTCAGTCACTATCACCGCTTAATGGCTACCTGTTCTCTCCTTTCCCACTAAAATTTCTTGGTAAGTTTCAATAATGAGGAAGAAATCAGAAACTGCACCTGGACTTTAAATACTTATCATGCCTGCAGAATGTTATATTATATCTCAATGATAGACTCTAAGAAAATATCCTTCCTTATAGTCCGCTGTTCCTTTGAAAAACAAATTCCTTTTCAATTAATTCAATGATAAATAATTTTCTAGCAGTGTATCTAACAAGCTATGTACATGTTAACAACATAAATAAAGGCATTATTCTAAAATCCACATAATAACAACTCTGCATAAGAAGAGAAAGGTGTAACTTAGTCATTGGTTATTATAAATATGGAGTAAAAAGCCAGATTTTAGTAAAATTTCAGAAAAATAACCTCGTATTTTTAATATTTGAGCAAAACAGAATTTAAATTTAAATTATTTAAGGATATTTGCTCAATATCCCTAAAATCCAACAAAATAGTACTATATCTGACTTTCACAGGAAGAATGTAATAAAAACAGAATATAAAATATAAATGTTATTCTAATAACTAAAAGCATAAAAATCAACTTTGTTTTAAAGTTCTAAACTGCATTCTATGCCAGAAAACTAAATGTATTAAATGAAAGAGAGTAGAAAACACAGTATTCTCTACCAGCACCTAGCACATGATGAATTACTCAGTTCACTTGATCTACTGAGATGGTTGGCTTTATTCCTTGCTGTTGTTCAGTCATAAAGTTGCATCTGACCTTGCGACCCCATGGACTACAGCATGCCAGGATTCCCTGTCCTTCACTATCTCCCGAACTTTGCTCAAGCTCATGTCCATCGAATCAATGGTGCTTTCTATTTCATCCTCTGCTGCCCTCTTCTCCTTTGGCCTTCAATCTTTCCAAGCATCAGGATCTTTTCCAATGAATCAGCTCTTTGCATCAGGTGGCCAAAGTATTGGAGCTTCAGCTTCAGCATCAGTCCTTCTGATGAATATTCAGGGTTGATTTTCTTTAGGATTGACTGGTTTGACCTCCTTACTGTCCAAGGGACTTTCAAGAGTCTTCTCCAGCACCACAATTTGAAAGCATCAATTTTACGGTACTCAGCCTTCTTATGGTCTAACTCACATCCATTCATGACTACTGGGAAAACCATAGCTTTGATTATATAGACTTTTGTCAACAAAGTGATGTGTTTGCTTTCTAAAAGGCTATCTAAGTGTGTCATAGCTTTCCTTCCAAAAAGCAAGCATCTTCTAATTTCATGGCTGCAGTCACCATCCACAGTGATTTAGGAGCCCAAGAAAAGAAAATCTGTCATCGCTTTTACTTTTTTGATTATAGTCCCATCCCAAATAAAGATAATATATAATATACATTCCATTAATATGTCAATGTTAAAAAAAGTTTATTGCAAAAAAGGGTCACAAAAAGTCAGACACAATTTAGTAACTGAACAACAGTCTATAATTTTTAACTTCAAGCTATGATTGTGTTACCTCTTTCACTGTTTCTCTTTTCATGTAACTAATCTTTACTTTATATAATAAGTTCTCACTTAATTTTTAATCACTTGAATTCAGTTCAGTTCAGTTACTAAGTCATGTCCAACTCCTTGCAACCCCATGAACCGCAGCTCGCCAGGCCTCCCTGTCCATCACCAAGTCACGGAGTTTACCCAACTCCATGTTTATCACAGAGAAGGCAATGGCACCCCACTCCAGTACTCTTGCCTGGAAACTCCCATGGATGGAGAAGCCTGGTAGGCTGTAGCCCATGAGGTCACAGAGTCGGACACGACTGAAGCAACTTAGCAGTAGCAGCAGCAGCATGTTCATCGAGTCAGTGATGCCATCCAGCCATCTCATCCTCTGTCGTCCCCTTCTCCTCCTGCCTTCAATCTTTCCCAGCCTCAGGGTCTTTTCCAGTGAGTCAGTTCTTTGCATCAGGTGGCCAAAGAATTGGAGTTTCAGCTTCAACATCAGTCCTTTCAATGAACACCCAGGACTGATCTCCTTTAGGATGGACTGGTTGGATCTGCTCACCGTTCAAGGGAATCTCAAGAGTCTTCTCCAACACCACAGTTCAAAAGCGTCAACTCTTCAAGGCTCAGCTTTCTTTATAGTTCATCTCACATCCATACAGGAGCACTGGAAAAACCATAGCTTTGACTAGATGGATCTTTGTTGGCAAAGTAATGTCTCTGATTTTTAATATCTTGTCTAGGATGGTCCTAACTTTCCTTCCAAGGAGTAAGCGTCTTTTAATTTCATGATTACAATCACCATCTGCAGTGATTTTGGAGCCCAAAAAAATAAAGCCTGCCACTATTTCCACATCTATTTGCCATGAAGTGATGAGACCAGATGCCATCATCTTAGTTTTCTGAATGTCGAGCTTTAAGCCAACTTTTTCACCTCTTTTGACTTTCATCAAGAGGCTCTAAAGAGTTCTTCTTCACTTTCTGCCATAAGGGTGGTATCATCTGTGTATCTGTGTCATCTGTGTATCTGAGGTTATTGATATTTCCCCCAGCAATCTTGATTCCAGCTTGTGCTTCATCCAGACCAGCGTTTCTCATGATGTGCTCTGCATAGAAGTTAAATAAGCAGAGTGACAATATACAGCCTTGACATACTCCTTTTCCTATTTGGAACCAGTCTGTTGTTCCATGTCCAGTTCTAACTGTTGCTTCCTGACCTGCATACAGATTTCTCAAGAGGCAGGTAAGGTGGTCTGGTAGTCCCATCTCTTGAAGAATTTTTCAGTTTATTGTGATCCACACCGTCAAAAGCTTTGGCATAGTCAATAAAGCAGAAATAGATGTTTTTCTGGAACTCTCTTGTTTTTTTAATGATCCAGTGGATGCTGGCAATTTGATCTCTGGTTCCTCTGCCTTTTCTAAAACCAGCTTCTGGAAGTTCACGGTTCACGTTATTACTGGAGCCTGGCTTGGAGAATTTTGAGCATTACTGTACTAGCATGTAAGATGAGTGCAACTGTGCAGTAGTCTGAGCCTTCTTTGGCATTGCCTTTCTTAGGGATTGGAATGAAAACTGACCTTTTCCAGTTCTGTGGCCACTGCTGAGTTTTCCAAATTTGCTGGCATATTGAGTGCATTTTCACAGCATCAACTTTCAGGATTTGAAGTAGCTCAACTGGAATTCCATCACCTCCACTAGCTTTGTTTGTAGTGATGCTTCCTAAGGTCCACTTGACTTCACATTCCAGGATGTCTGGCTCTAGGTGAGTGATCACACCATCGTGATTATCTGGGTCATGAAGATGTTTTTTTGCACAGTTCTTCTGTATATTCTTGACATCTCTTCTGAATATCTTCCGCTTCTGTTAGGTCCATACCATTTCTGTCCTTTATTGAGCCCACTGTTGCATGAAATGTTCCCTTGGTATCTCTAATTTTCTTGAAGAGATCTCTAGTCTTTCCCATTCTGTTGTTTTTCTCTATTTCTTTGCACTGATGACTGAGGAAGGCTTTCTTATCTCTCCTTGCTATTCTTTGGAACTCTGCATTTAAATGGGAATATCTTTCCTTTTCTCCTTTGCTTTTCGCTTCTCTTCTTTGTGCAGCTATGTGTAAGGCCTCCTCAGACAGCCATTTTGCCTTTTTCTTTTTCAACCATCTAACAAGGCTTAATTATTCCAGACTTCTTATCACTCTTTCCTCCCCTCCTTATCTTCTATTATCTTGGCATAAATGATTGGAATCATTTGGCAAAAGGTTGGAATCCTTCCTTGAGGATTTTCTTCAAATTCATGCCTGAGTGGTATATTCGCAAATGCTTTAACTTTGTCTTGCCCTGCCAGATAAATGATCTTGTATAGGTATCTTGGGTAAGAAAATAATCTCTGGCTAGCAGTTCTTTTTTGTTTTCTTTAAAACAAAAATTGTGTTTTCCTTATAAAGAATGATAAGAATGTTGATACTAGATTGATTCTCATTCATTATCCTTTATAATTTATCCTTAAAAATTCACCAGCCTGGTGAATTATTTGTAAATTTGTAAATATTTATTTGTAAATTTGTTTTCCTTAATTTTCTTTGGGACTGAATGAGCCTTTTCAATCTAAACATTCAAGTCGTTTTCAACTCAAGAAAATTGAACAACAGTATAATCTTCCACCTATTGCTTTTCCATATATTCTATTCTCTGTTTCTAGAAGTCTTGCTTTTCACACGTTAGATTTTCTGAACATTGCCTGATCCCAACAGTCATGTTTCTCTGTGTGTTTTTTGATTTGTAAGTTATTTCTCTCCCTTGATCTCTTCAAACACTAATTCTATTCTCAGC
This sequence comes from Antilocapra americana, assembly GCA_007570785.1. NCBI lineage: Eukaryota > Metazoa > Chordata > Mammalia > Artiodactyla > Antilocapridae > Antilocapra > Antilocapra americana. The sequence goes on along the minus strand of ML661889.1, from coordinate 2,096,611 downwards.
AAACATTATGCTCCTTTTCAGTTCAACTATGACATTTTTTCATTTGGAAATCAGTTACAGACTGAATGTTTATGTTCCCCTAGATTCACATGTTGAAGCCAAAACTCCAATGTCATGTTACTAGCAAGAGAGGCCTTTGAGAGGTACTTAGGTTTAAATGAAGTCAATAGGGTAGAGGCCCCAGGATGGGATTAGTGCCCCTATCAGAAGAAACATCAGAGGTTTTCCTCTTCACCATGTGAGGTACAGCAAGAGAAGAAAGCTGTCTGCAACAGGAAGAGGGCCCTGACCAAGAACTGAATCTGCTGACAGCTTGATCTTAGATTTCCTAGACTCCAGAACCATGAGAACTAAAAGTTTTCTGTTTAAGTCACCCAGTCTGTGGTATTTCATTTTAGGAACCCAGGCTGATTAAGCCAGTTCTAAAAAAATCCCTTTTATACTTTAAAGGTATCTGTTTGAGAGTCACTACTTTTCTGCTTGATTTCTCTTCCATCTTTTCATGAGCTCTAATTTGACAGAACTCTTTCTATCCTAGTTGTTCTTCTTTCCTCCCCAAATTAGTTGGGCTCTTTCTTCCTCTCTACAGGATTGTGCTTTTTCCTCAATGTTCCTACAGGTCATGCTGTTTGTCTCTCTCAGGGAGTGGCAGTCAGAGACTAGTGGTAGAAGGCTCAGAAGTTTCTGTTTTTATGACCTAGCAGCAGAGTAGCATAAATTGGGGAATTTTTAATTTCTGCTGATACTTGACAGAGTCCCCACCTCTCCCAAGTCCCTTTGGCAGTCATCATCCAGTTGCAAGACCCAGAGGTGCTTTGGCACACTGCTGTCCTTCAGGGCTCCCAAGTTAGCAGATCTAGCAGCCCCTCCTGGCCAAATGCAGTGAGCCAATAGGTGTGCATCTTTCTGAGGAACCTTGAAATGGAGGCTCTTACCCTAGATCCTGAACAAAGGCAAGCCTTCACTCCCTACGCTGGTCCCTAAGTGTCTGCTAAATTATACCACAAATCCCTACTAACCAATCTGGTAGCCACGGACAACACATGACTATTAAGCACTTGAAATACGGCTGCACTGAGTAAGTGTAAAATATAAGTGGAAAACATGAGCAAGTTTTGAAAGGTTAGTACCAACAAAGTTAAAGTATCTTATTAATATTTTTATATTGGTTACATGCTGAAACAATAACATTTCAAATCAGAATAAATTTCTCTTTCTCCTTTTTACTTCTTTTTAATGTGGCTACTAGAAAATTTTAAATTACGTGTATAACTTGTAACATGGTTCACTTTATTTTTCAACTGGAGAGTGCTGCCATGGAGAGAGGGCTTCCCAGGTAGCTCAGTATTAAAGAACCCACTTGCCAGTGCTGGAGATGCCAGAAATGCGCGTTCAATCCCTGAGTCGGGCAGATCCCCTGGAGAAGGAAATGGCAACCCATTCCAGTATTCTTGCCTGGAAAGTTCCATGGACAGAGGAGCCTAGCAGGCTACAGTCTATGGGGTTGCAAAGAGTATGACATGACTGAGCACACATACATGCCAAGGAGATGAAGGCTCTGTCTTCTCAGTCTCTGGTAAGAGCTTTAGGTATAGATATTTTTATTTTCACACTCAGTAACTCAGAGTCACATTTGAATTTTGACATTACCCAACCTATTAACTTAGGTACCACCAACATAATGGAATAAGGAGGCAAGGGATGTCAGACCAATTTCTTCACAATGTCTTTGTCTTAAAAATAAGAATAAATTGCATTTCTGTCCATAAGCATTATTCTTAAAATTATTTAGGATATCTATTTTCTCAAATGGACATTTCATCTCCAAAAACAAAATAATGCCTAGAAAAATAATGTAAGTTGAGGAATTCAGCTTTCAAAATATTTCTAATTAAGAGAGATGAATGAAAGATTTTCAACATTCAAACACATTTGAAGTGTTAATAAAGATTTCCTTAAACACTCAGAACGTCCAATCTTCATTTGCACAGACTTATGAAGGCATTTATTAATAATGTATTTAAGATTTATATAATGAAATCTATGTCCAGTAGTGGCTACAAATGTACTCCTAATACCTAGAATATTTGACTAGTTCATCCTAGATCAGAGAATTCCTAAATTTTAGAAGACTGAACAGTGTGCATCACATCATTATGGCCTTAAATCATCAATAAAGAAAAATAAAGTAACCAGAGCTGGTTGGTTTTGTTTTCAAAATTGAGTCTTCCAAATTCATAGTAGCTCACAAATTAGAAAAGTAGATGTTTGCATTATTTAGTAAGTTTCAAGCAGTGAGTGTTTACACAACTCAATCATCTATAAGCTTTTACTCACTGCATATCACGAGAAACCCAGGACCACACGTGCAGATTAACAGCACAGACTGTTTAAGGAGAGGATCTTGGTCTTCATCTATCCCTGTCTCAGCCTTCTTTTGCCAGCAGTCAAACACTTCGTAATATTTTCAAGCTACGGGGTCTCTTTCCTTCTCATTCTGCCAAGTTCTTTCTCAGCTTTACTTCTCCTGAAAAGGATATTACTTCTTAAAACTTGATCCTTCTAACTTTCTCTCAAAAGTTTGCCATCCTTCTGTCCCCCAAACCACACTTGTTGTTTATGTAAACATGTTGGGGTACTGTCAAAATTTAAATGTGATTCTGAGTCACTGAATGTGAAAATTAAAATATCTTTGATTTATGTGATGCATTTTATAGACAAGACCTGTAATTTTAGGCAGCTAAAATTGACAAGACTTATCTTAGTCATGAACTAAAATTTTAAGTACTTCCTACCTAACAAAAATGTTTAATAAGAACTGTGAGGAAAACAAAAATTGTAAGCTATAGTCAACTCCAGAAAGATTTACATGGGCAAGTTTAAAATAATAACTTTGAACAAACCCTCACTTCTAAGCAAATTGGTAAACACTCTCTTTTTACTCAGATGTTTAGCAGACTACAAAATCCTAAACTATAAGTTTACCAGAGATTTGCTATTATTTCTTATCCATTTATTATTTATTTTATAAATTAATTAGAATTCACTTTAACTTACAACTCAGCAATAAAGACTTAACTACTTTGCTCATAAGCTAATGAGGTTGTGATATCCAGGAGCATCTATTCGTCTTTGGTCCCCAATTTCTATTAACTAGCCCTACGAGAGAGAGAGAGAGAGAGAGAGAGAGAGAGACAGAGACAGAGACAGAGACAGAGACAGAGAGACAGAGAGAGAGAGTGTGTGTGTGTGTTAAGTCCTTTAGGTATGTCTGACTCTTTGCAACTGTCATGAGATTCTCCAGGCAAGAATACTGGACAGGATTGTCATGCTCTCCTCCAGGGGATCTTCCCGACCCAGGGATCAAACCCACGTCTCTTATGTCTCTTGCATTGTGAGGTAGGTTCTTTACCACTAGCGCCACCTGGGAAGCCAGTCCTATGACTAGACATTCTATTTTACTGCATGCTCCAATTCTGGGTTCAAATACCAGCTCTGCAATTTTGCCTCAGCTGTGTCACATTGGTCAAGTTGCTTAATACATCGCTGAGCTTCAGTTTTCTCATCGTCATAGCAGAGATAATCCCTGTTTAAATTGCTGTGAGATTTAAAATGAGTGTGCAAATCATGTAGAATCCCGCCTGTCAACAAAATATGTATACAACCGAAGTTAGCTAATGCAATGGCCTGTTATAGAGATCCCTGGGTCTCAATGCTGGATGCACATTCAAAGTAGCAAGGGAGGTGTTTAAAAAAACAGTGATGCCTGGTCCCCTGCCTAGTCTAATGAAATTACAGTTTTGGTGTAAGGCCCAAGATTTTGTATTTGGTAGGACTCTAAAGACAGAACATTCTTTAAAATAGTAAGAGAGAGAATAGTTATTTTTTGAGTGCTTATTATGTGTCAAGCTCTTCTTTAATCACTTAACTTACACACAGGAAGAGGGGTGATGCACATAACATAGTTCTATAAGCAGTCACAAACATGACCTTCTTCAGTGAATGAGCCCCATTAAGATTAGGCTGGTGATGTGCTCTTTTATAAGGAGTTCTGAGGACTTTGTTCCTTTAAAGCTAGGAGCCAGCAACTTCAAGAGTAGAAAGTAAAACCCACAACCCACATGTGATACATGGACCTGGGAGTCTAGCCTCCTATGTAGAGCTTTCCTAGCTCTCCTAGTTTGTGGATGAAAAGCTTAAATGTGGGCATGGAAAAAGAGAGGAAGAGACTGTTCACCAAATGAAGAACTAGACTCCTCCTTGATTTTCTTTCCCAAACTTCCCACACTTGCCCCTTTTCCATATTGGGTGGATTTATAAGCATAAATTATATACTTATATATTAATGGTACTATAAACTAAATATAAAAGCCCAGTGGTTACCCTGGCTATTAAGTCTTGCACAGACATCAGTATGGATACTTTAGGAAGAAATACTAATTTGAAAACTAACTTATAAACACAACTAAAAAATTAATTTCTTATAAAAATTAATATAAACTATGACATAGTAGAAAATACATTCTAATATATATGATACATTGTAAGTGAAAAAAGCAAGATATAAAACAGTATAAACATTATGATGATTCTGTTTCTATAAATAATATTATTTTCTATCAATATTGTACACAGATGTAGTCATGCATATTCAGATCAAAATAATATCAGCCAGGCATACACATTACAACTATACCATTAACATCATTTTTAATACTAATTCAATAACAAGAATTCTTTAAATAAAATATGATATTAAAATGATATTTCCATGACATAAAAAGACCAAAATCAAGGCCATCATAATTTTTTCCAAACAACTACAGGATCAAAATGTCCATGGTATCTTGAAAGCTTCTTTATTTGCATAAAATCATGCTGTGTCACATTTCTACATTTTTATTGACCTTCTATTTAAAATATATACAATCCAGATGTTCCTTGATTTCATAAAGCAATTTTTTCTTAAATCTGAATTTATTTCCATTACAAGAGAGTCTTCTTTTTAATAAAAAAAAACAGAGCAATGTTCTTTAAAAGCACAAATTCTCTGTGAATTTATGATTTTATTAAAATGATTTATTTAACTCATCAAATGTTCCTTTAATATAAATTATATTAGGTGTTCACATTATTTGCTTCTAAAATATAATGACTAGGTTTATGTCCAATAATTTGGGAAGAAGGTCATTTCCCCAGTGCCCAAAGAGTGGTGGCCAACCTGTACTGTTTCTACTGACCAAGAAAAAGGAATGCCATTCCAGGCTGTGCCTCCTCCATCTCTCCTCAGAGCTCAAGAGTTGTAGTTCCTTACTCAGAAGTTTTAAACATCAACTTTAACTGTGGATCCAATTTCTAAATGTCACTTTCCTAATGAATACATGTACTTTTAACTCATTTAAACTTTTTACGTAAATGTGGGAAATATCATTATAAAATAGTGAATTAAAATAAATAGCATTTTTTCTTAATACTTGCAATGCATTTTAGAAAGCTCACTCCAGCAGACTTGATGTTAATAACAAGGATAATAGGTGGTAATTCAGGAGTCTATTGTAACAGCTTATGCCAGACTGGATAAAAACCTTAACTCCAGCAAGAGTTGAGAAACTAAGGGGAGGAGCAGGGGATGGAGACCATGACAGGCACCCAACAGCCACTTTCTTACCTTCCTTCCTTCTTGGCAGAGCCCACCTCTAATTACAGAGGCTTAGAAGGCCAGATAGGCAAAGAACCTCAGTGCTGGGACCCAATCCTGACCAACGGACCTGAGGGAGAGCTGGTGTGTGTGTGTGTGTGTGTGGGTGTGTGTGTGGGGTGTGTGTGTGTGTGTGTGTGTGTGTGTGTGTGCGCGCGCGCATGCGTGCTAAGTGGAGGATAGGGAGGAATTCTTAAGGGAAGGTTTTTCCGCCCTGAAAAAGATACGGAGAATTTAAAGAAATAACTGTATCTCTTGGCCTCTGGATATGGTTGTGTGAAGGGTGATGCTTACTGCTATATGCAACCCAGCAAAGAAGATCAAGGACACTGCAGAAAAGCCACGCTACAGCTCAGATAGCTCCAGACTATCTAGACTGCTAAATAAGAGCTGGAAATAGCTTCACTCAAGTACCTCAGTTGTGTGAAATTCCAAAATCCTTGATGTTTAAATAACATTTAGTCAGATTGCTGTTATTATAAACCCAGAAGAGTGTACGGATTAAGCATTAAGTGTACGGATTCAGTAGGTGGGATCTACAGTACTCAATAAATGACATTATAGATGATGATGAAAAGAAAGAAGTTGTAGATTGACTCCCAGGAAACCTAGGTTGAAGGGCTCAGGGTGACATGATCTATGAAATTAAAAAATGGAAATACAGGAAAAGTAAAGATGGCAGAAGAGTGGGGAGCAGTTAATGAAATTTGGGACATGTTGGGACATGTTATTATTTGTGTTTATCTGGGAAATTCAGATAAACAGTAGGTGGTTGCATTCCCAGATCTCAAACATTAAACAAATGGAAGAAATAGAGTAGGTAAGATTTGGTATTTGGTGGGCTCTAGGCTATTTAATCAACATCCAATGGATCATCAAAAGAGCAAGAGATTTCCAGAAAAACATCTACTTCTGCTTTATTGACTATGCCAAAACCTTTGACTGTGTGGACCACAACAAACTCTGGAAAATTCTGAAAAAGTTGGGAATACCAGACCACCTGACCTAACTCTTGAGAAATCTGTATGCAGGTCAGGAAGCAACAGTTAGAACTGGACATGGAACAACAGACTGGTTCCATATAGGGAAAGGAGTACGTCAAGGCTGTATATTGTCACCCTGCTTATTTAACTTATATGTGGAGTATATAATGAGAAATGCTGGGCTGGAGGAAGCACAAGCTGGAATCAAGATTGCTGGGAAAAATATCAATAACCTCAGATATGCAGATGACACCACCCTTATGGCAGAAAGAGAAGAAGAACTAAAGAGCCTCTTGATGAAAGTGAAAGAGGAGAGGGGAAAAGTTGGCTTAAAACTTAACATTCAGAAAACTAAGATCATGGCATCTGGTCCCATGGCAAACAGATGGGTAAACAGTGGAAACAGTGGCTGACTTTATTTTGGAGGGTTTCAAAATCACTGTAAATGGTGACTGCAGCCATGAAATTAAAAGACGCTTGCTCCTTGGAAGAAAAGCTATGACCAAACTAGATAACATGTTAAAAAGTAAAGATATTACTTTGCCAACAAAGGTCCATCTAGTCAAAGCTATGGTTTCTCCAGTAGTCATGTATGGATGTGAGAGTTGGACTATAAAGAAAGCTGAGCACCAAAGAATTGATGTTTCTGAACTGTGGTGTTGGAGAAGACTCTTGCAAGTCCCTTGGACTGCAAGGCGATCCAACCAGTCCATCCTAAAGGAAATCAGTCCTGAATATTCATTGGAAGGACTGATGCTGAAGCTGAAACTCCAATACTTTGGCCACCTGATGCGAAGAACTGACTCACTAGAAAAGATCCTGATGCTGGGAAAAACTGAAGGCAGGAGGAGAAATGGACAACAGAGGACGAGATGATTGGATGGCATCACTGACTCAATGGACATGAGTTTGAGTAAACTCTGGGAGCCGGCAATGGACAGGGAGGTCTGGCGTGCTGCAGTCCATGGAGTCGCAAACAGTCGGGCACAACTGAGTGACTGAACTGAACTGAGGCTATTTACCTAAATTTCTAGCATGGTCTTCTCTCTTAATCCTGCCTCATATATCTAAATGTCTAAAGTAACTCACTTTCTAAAAATTTCATAGCTACCTTAAACTCAAATGACCCCATCTAAACACTAAATTTCCCCCGATCCCCTGCTCTCTTTCCATTCCTGTTCATAATATATAAGAATATGACAGGAATGTATGTTCTCCAAAAGGGCCAATGGGTCAAGGAACTGTTTTAAAAGCAGACAGAGGAAGAAGTTCTCATGAAGAAACAAAGTAAAAACAAGAAAGACTGAAATCAACTCAGAAAAGTTTAGTAAAAGCAAAAGAATAGAGTTTGTAGAGGAAATGGTCAATATCATAAAATGCCACCAACATAGTGAGTCAATGAAATACAGGCTTATAATGTCCTAAATGGGTCAGCCACTTGTCCAAAACAGAGACATTCAGTCATCAAAAGCCATTTAGATAAATTTCCAAGTCTCCTATAAATGTTATCATATTTTCATAATTTAAAAAATAAAAATTAAATAAGCCATTTAGACAGGATATTATTTATAGAAAATTACTTTCTGATATTAAACACCACAAATATACTGTATAATTGCACATTTAGTGTTTTAGATACTTTAACTGAAAAGGTTTGAGGTGATTTTTAAGTGAAAGTGTGAAATCAGAACTCAGAATCTCTTTTCTAAAATATCCAAAAAACTTGCAAATTATAGCTTAAAGTTGGGTGGGATCAGCAGCAGCAACCAAAATTTAGAGGGGTTATAAAAATCACCAAAAATCTGAAAAAGAGAGGGCAGAACAAAAACAAAAATATTCCACTGAGGTTGGTGCCACACCTAACCCACATGCACATCCTGGAGGTAATGCCAGAAAAACAAAGTGAATCAACACAAGTTCACTAACAGCCCCATATTTTAGAAGTATATACATAGCAAAAGAATAAGTAGGCAACGCGGAAAAGTCTTAAGAATTGGAGACCCCTCCTAAGACTCCAAGATCACAACAGAAGTAGTTACCAGGGTCTTAGTATTTTTGGTCTCTATTTTCTTCTTTCTTGGCAGGAATCAGAGTAGTAGAACAGGACAGGAAAGTGATTGCAAAGAGCCAAAGCTATTTATTGTTAGCAGTTAGACCAAGATTTAACCCAACTTAAAAGAGGAGATAAATAAGACAAGATCCTATGAGAGGAGAGGAAGGTATGGAGCCAGGTAAAGGTTTAGCGGAAATCTCCCCAACTATGAAGTTAACCACAGGATCCAAACTTGTAGGTATTCATGTATTTTGCTTCTTCTGACTGGCATAATATTAGCAATCCAAGTAAACAAAGATAGCTATAATTCAGGATTAAATATAGGCTCAGAGCTCAATGCCCCATCAAGAGAACAATCTCAAGCCCTATCAAATCTTATCTCCCCCCTCCTCACCCTGATAGACGAGATACACCTACACTAAGTGGAACAAATCCTGCTGCAGGTCATTTAACAGGAGAGGCCCAGCCTAATTTCAGTTTGGACATACTCTAACCTGCAACCTGACCTTCAGCCTCACCCTAGTTCTAATTCTGTGTGCATGAGTGCATGCTCTTTCTAGTTGAGCATTCATTCTCTCATTTGTAAAATAAGAATCATTTGGGGAAACATTAATTCCACCAACTTCTTCCATGAAACTGCTTAAGGATTAAATAAAATAATTTACATAAATATGTGAACTCCGCAAAGTCTACAGCATTGGTACAAAAATCTGTTGTCATTATTTTGTATTTGACAGATATGTTTACATCATTTTTCTAGGCTATGTCCTATAAAGCCACAGTTCAGTGCTAAACTGCCTTCCCATACTGATTTCTCTTCACCTGCTGAAGGTCTGTCAAAATATTTTGAATGCACCCATAGAATGGACATTCAAGGTGCACTGCTGTTTTCACTGGTATCTTTTGGTTTCAGAAACCTTTGTCTTAGGTAAGATTGTATTTTAAAACTGGTTTCTTAATGAAGTTTAACTGGACATTGTGGGCATCATCAGATTTCAACAAAAGTTCACTGCTGACTTTCCAATTGTTTCATTTCCTGTTAAATATATGGAATTTATAACTTGTCCAACTTACCTAGAAACAATATTGCCCTCAGTCATTGGGTAATTGGGTAGATATTTATTGTAACATCTCTTACTCTCCCTGTAAACACCTGATATTAGTAGCTATTCATAACTGCAGCCTGGCATGTTCATGAAATTAAACAAAGTAATTAATTTAGTTTCAGGCATAAAACAAGGAAATATGCAGGGCAACTGAAGCAACATGCACATGTAAAAACTCAGAATTATTTCAGTAACAAAAAATGTGTAGCCTGCAGTAATAGTTATTTTTAAATTATGTTGTCAAAGAAATACATTTAATTTATCATTAATAGTCTTAAAGATACAATTTTTTAATATTTTCCCCTTACATTATAAGGCTACTTTCCAAATATAGTGACTACAATTGTTCTGTTAGTAAGGTCCCAAACTAAACTACTACACATGAGATGCATTATTTCTTATATTTGAAAATCCCTTTATTCTACCAAGGTAAAACATCTGACAAGATAATATCATTCAAAACAACTTGTTATTGAGAGTAGACACCATGGGAAAAAAATCAAAACTAAGGTGTTAGGAGTGAAAGGGGGAAAAGCTTCTCTATTCTCAAAATGTCGCCTAGTTTGGGCATCTGACCTGGTATTTTGGTTAATCCATCAACAAGAAGACAATGCAATGTGCTTCAAAATATAATACTATCTGAATGCAAACTAGTAGAGCCACTATGGAAAACAGGGTGGAGATTCCTTAAAAAACTGCAAATAAAACTGCCATATGACCCAGCAATCCCACTGCTGGGCATACACACCAAGGAAACCAGAATTGAAAGAGCCACGTGTACCCCAGGGTTCATCGCTGCATTGTTTACAATAGCCAGGGCATGGAAGCAACCTAGAAGCCCATCAACTGACAAATGGATAAGAAAGCTGTGGTACATATACACAATGGAATATTACTCAGCATTAAAAAAAAATTCATTTGAATCAGTTCTACTCAGGTGGACGGAACTGGAACCTATCATCCAGAGTGAAGTAAGCCAGAAGCAAAAACAACAATACAGTATGCTAACACATATATATGGAATTTAGAAAGATGGTAACGAGAACCCTGCATGCGAGACAGCAAAAGGAACGCAGACGTATAGAACAGACTCGTGGACTCTGTGGATGAGGGCAAGGGTGGGATGATTTGGGAGAATGGCATTGAAACATGTTAATTATCATATGTGAAATCAATCACCAGTGGTGCACTGAGATGTCCCAGGGGGAGGGAATCAGAAAGGAGGAGGGAGGGGGGTTCTGGAGGGGGAGCATATGTAAACCCATGGCGGTTTCATGTCATTGTATGGCAAAACCAACACAATAAAAAAAATAAAATAAAATAAAATATATATATATATAATACTATCTGGCATGGATGGAAAATGAAGCATTTTAGTCAACCTGCATGCAGTCAGTATATACACCACACCCAGATTTCCAATTCTCAGATGATTAGAGTGTAATGAAAAAAATTATAACACGATAACCCACACTTCCCTGGTGGCTCAGTGGTAAAGAATTTGCCTGTAACGCAAGAGACCTGGGTTCAGTCTATGGGTCAGGAAGATGCCCTGGGGAGGAAATGAAAACTCACCCCAGTGTTCTTGCCTGGAGAATCCCATGGACAGCGGGTGCCTGGCGGGCTGCAGTTCATGGGGTTGAAAATACAACTGAGAGCATACACACACATAACCACACTGAAAGTGAAGTGAAAGTCACTTAGTCGTGTCCGATTCTTTGCAATCCCACAGACTGTAGGCCATCAGGTTCCTCTGTCCATGGAATTCTCTAGACAGGAATACTGGAGGGGGGAGCTGTTCCCTTCTCCAAGGAATCTTCCCAACGCAGGGATCAAACCCAGGGCTCCCACACTGCATGTGGATTCTTAACCCACACTGGATAGAAGCTATTTCTTCACAATTCCAGGCTTTACGTAGAATCTTTCCATATCATATGATCATGAATTATACTGAAGCTACAGAAGAATCTCAGCTAAAGTATGCATATTGGTAAAAAGTTGGACAGCAGAGCATTGAATGTATTTCAAAACTAAAATGTGATTAAAATTATACATTAAGAAACAATTCCCCCATTGAAAAAAATGAACAAATTAAAGGCAAATAACTAACAAGATGTATTTATCAACTATTGAAATGTTATCTGTTAGTAAAGCATTGATCTATGCCTTGCAAGCTTTGTACACTTAAGATAAGCATTTTGTAATAAAAAGACAAAGAAAGAAAAGTGTAAAGGAAAAAAAGAAAGAAAAAAAGACAGTGAGGGAGGGAGGAACAGAAGGAAAAAAATCAGGCAAACCAGGGGTGAAGTACAGGGACCACATTTTTGTTACGTAATTTTTTCTCATACCTTCAAAAAACCATTTTCTATCATGATAAATAAGAGACAAAAAAAAATCTCACCACAACCTACAAGTTTTAATTCAGGAACATCAAAAGGACTAGTCATTTTAAATGCCATATTTACTAAAGGGGAGAAAACAGAGAATCTTGCTAAATACAGTTATTGAAAGGGAAAAAAGAAAAAGCCATGTGAGGATTAAGGTGACTATACCTTTAGAAATCATCCACTGGTGGTTACCATTTTTCTGTCTCTGTCTTTCTCAACTCACCCCATCTCATAGAAGGTTAATATTTTCCCATTTTGCCAAACCTGATCAATTGTTTTGTTTGTTCATTTAAAACCCAGATATCCTTGAGGGCTGGTGATATTGTTTCCATGCTAAAGACGTGAAGAATTACGCTGCCGCACTGTCACTGGGAACAGTAGCTAAGAGCCAGTCTTAGTCACTGAAAGGACGTTGCTCCTCAGCCTTCTGTCTTCACAGCTGTGTTTAGCTTTCTTATCTCATTTCTGCTGAACTGAAGCTGCCACACGAGCTGAAAAGTCTTTCTTATATTTTCCTTTGACCCTATCAATAATGAAGGTTTTTCAGAACCCATAGCTCAAAAATTGTTTACCACCACCATTTCTAAACACACACACACAAACAAGCTTTTTAAAATGAACAAAGAAACCAACAGATGCCAACAACAAACATCAGTAGTTTTCCTAGCTTTGTAAAATTATCCTAAAGCGCAAAACCTTGAAATTTTCAGTTTGTTTTTAATGACAGCCAAAAGCCTATCTCTTTTTTTTTTTTTTTTCCTGAGTATGTTGTTGTGGCTATCATTATTGTTTGCTTGGTTTAGCTTGATTTTTACCATTAAGGACTCTTCATTGAGAATTTAAACCAAAATTCATCAATATTGTTTTTTTTCTACTATTGTACTCTGCTATATTAAACTGACTGGGTTATTTGGTTATGCCATAAGGATATTTTCTGTTTAAATCAAGTACCAAAATACCTGGATGTGGTAAAGGACATATTACTAAACCAAAGCCGACTGGGATCTGCCAGTAGGAAGCATGCCTACCAAGCTGATGTTCCATTTGCAGAGTGCTACTAACAAATCTTACTCTCTGAAGTCTCCCAAGTTTCCAAAAGAAAGAGAACCAGAACTCCCACTATAACTGAAACTTCCAAAATGTCTTCCTCACTTCATATTTTATCAGAATCACTTCCAGATTTGGGGATTTAACTGCCAATACTACATCCAAACACCTCAACAATACTCTAAAGATGACTACTGAAAATTAAAACTAGCTTTACCTTACAAAATTGTTCAAAAATCACCAAGAAAATCATTCTTGCTTTGTATTTACATACAGATAGATAATGGTTCTCCATTCACAAATTTATCAGAGAAAGCAGACTTTATACTGATTCATAAGATACTGGCTTACAGGAACCACTAAAATACTGAATTAGCCAAAATCATCTATTTCTTTTGCCTCACAAAATAAACTTATCATTTAATTTATTTCTGGCTCTAGTCCCCATATTATAAGTGGTTAGAAAAGCTAGTGTGCTTCACCATGCTATCGAAGACTATAAAAATCATTAGATAATAAGCATGATATCTTTATAAAATGTAACAGTAAATCAGTCAAGCTAAGTAACTTTCTATTTGTATTCATTTCTAAAGATGGGTTTTGAGGAATTCTAATTGAAGATATCTCTTCCTCTAGTCTTTTCCTATAGTACCTAATATGCATTTTGATATTATGATCTTGCTAAGAGTTCTGAATACGTTTATCTCTTTAGATTTCCAATTACAAATCAGATTTATTGCATATTTTTATTTTGTCATATTCTATGTTTTGGCCACAGTTGAGGAAAAAAAGGAAACTGAGAGAAGGAAAATAAAGGGGATAAGTTTTATAGGATATTAAAGGATGAGTTTATTTCCTTACAGAGAATGTGTGTAAATAAATTGAAATGACACCATTTAACAGAATAAAAGTAAAACTTGATTTACTGAAAAAGAATGAGAATATAGACAATACAGAGTGTTATATAACATGTCTGTTGCATGAGTATCTTATTACCCTATATGTTGTATTCATAAGATTGCACATATCATGGGATCATCAGAAGCAGTTCCTGAGTGAGGAAGTACCTTCTTTCATTTAAAACGAGGGCATAAGCTGTAGGCATCCTGTAACATTGTCAGAATATTCTGTGTGACCATTTCTTAGGCTCTCCCTTTCTAACTGACTAGAGCAAGTGTCTGTAAGGGAACAGAGCTATCTACCAAGTTCTTAACTGGAAAAGACACAACAACGTTTCCTGATGGGAAATCCTGATTCCAGTTTGTATACGGTCTTCCTGTATATTGTCTATTTGAATGGTGGTGTCTCCCCTTAACTGCAAGGAAACAAATAAGGTTCCTGCACAGGTTTAATTTGGCATCGAGCTCCCACTTGGTCCCCTGTGCTTGTTTATTGCTCAGCTGCAGCTGTTACTTTCTTTGCTCTGCCTGCTGCTTCCTCCACAACCTGCTGGCTTTGACTGCTCTTGATTTTCCTCTTCAGTGTGTGTGCCCCATTTTCACTGATGAACTTATCCTTACTCTGCTGAGTAACTAAAAAAAAAAAAATTTTCTTCTTAACATATTTTTGAATAAGATGTTCCAAAAAGAGTTCCTGAGATTTCCTTTCAATCATTACTTTTAATGAGTAAAAGAAAAACCAAATAAAATGCCAGTATGCCTAGTGTTGCAAAGTTGATGAGATTTTCTTGAGCAAAATTTAAGGATGCCTTTTTAAACATTTTCTGGATATTCACTGCTGCACACAGACTTTCTCTACTTGCATAGAGCAGGGGCTACTCATTGCTGCAGTGTGTGGGCTTCTCATTGCAGTGGCTTCTCTTGTTGCAGATTTCCAGGTGCACGGGCTCAGTAGTTGTGGTGTGCAGGCTCTAGAATGCATGGGCTTCAGTAGTTGCAGCTCACACTTAACTTTTTCTCCGTCAGTTCTTCTTTTTCTGCTATGGCTCAAGACTCATAACAAAATACTAAATAATAACTGATTCGCATAATAGTCTCTCTGGAAAAGCAGCAACAAGTACAGCAAATTGCACTCTGATTGCTCAAATTTTACAAACTATGAAGATTAAGTACAACATCTTTAAAGCAATCTATAGATTCAATGCAATTCCTATCAAGCTACCAGAGGTCTTTTTCAGAGAATTAGAACAAATAATTTCACAATTTGTATGGAAATACAAAAAACCTCGTATAGCCAAAGCAATCTTGAGAAAGAAGAATGGAACTGGAGGAATCAACCTACCTGACTTTAGGCTATACTACAAATCCACAGTCATTAAGACAGTATGGTACTGGCACAAAGACAGAAATACAGATCAATGGAACAAAACAGAAAGCCCAGAGATAAATCCACGCATCTATAGACACCCTATCTTTGACAAAGGAGGCAAGAATATACAATGGAGAAAAGACAATCTCTTTAACAAGTGGTGCTGGGAAAACTGGACAGCCACTTGTAAAAGAATGAAACTAGAACACTTCCTAACACCATACACAAAAACAAACTCAAAATGGATCAAAGATCTAAGCATAATACCAGAAACTATAAAACTCCTAGAGGAAAATATAGGCAAAACACTCTCTGACATAAACCAAAGCGGGATACTCCATGACCCACCTCCCAGAATACTGGAAATAAAAACACGAATAAACAAATGGGACCTAATTAAAATTAAAAGCTTCTGCACAACAAAGGAAACTATAAGCAAGGTGAAAAGACAGCCTTCAGAATGGGAGAAAATAATAGCCAATGAAGCAATGGACAAACAGTTAATCTCAAAAATATACAAGCAACTCCTGCAGCTCCATTCTAGGAAAATAAACGACCCAATCAAAAAGTGGGCCAAAGAACTTAACAGACATTTCTCTAAAGAAGACATAAAAATGGCTAACAAGCACATGAAAAGATGCTCAACATCACTCATTATCAGAGAAATGCGAATCAAAACCACAATGAGGTATCACTTTACATCAGTCAGAATGGCTGCCATCCAAAAGTCTACAAGCAATAAATGCTGGAGAGGGTGTGGAGAAAAGGGAACCCTCTTACACTGTTGGTGGGAATGCAAACTAGTACAGCCACTATGGAAAACAGTATGGAGATTCCTTAAAAAACTGAAAATAGAACTGCCATATGACCCAGAAATCCCACTGCTGGGCATACATACCGAGGAAACCAGAATTGAAAGAGACACGTGTACCCCAATGTTCATCACCGCATTGTTTACAATAGCCAGGACATGGAAGCAACCTAGAAGCCCATCAACTGACAAATGGATAAGAAAGCTGTGGTACATATACACAATGGAATATTACTCAGCATTAAAAAAAAAATTCATTTGAAGCAGTTCTACTCAGGTGGACGGAACTGGAGCCTATTATCCAGAGTGAAGTAAGCCAGAAGGAAAAACAATACAGTATACGAACGCATATATATGAATTTAGAAAGATGGCAGCGAGAACCCTGCATGCGAAACAGTAAAAGGAACGCAGATGTACAGAACAGACTTGTGGACTCTGTGGATGAGGGCAAGGGTGGGATGATATAGGAGAATGGCATTGAAACATGTTAATTGTCATATGTGAAATCAATCGCCAGCCCAGGATTGATGCTCGGGGCTGGTGCACCGAGATTTCCCAGGGGGAGGGAATTGGGAGGGAGGAGGGAGGGGGGTTCTGGAGGGGGAGCATATGTAAACCCATGGAGGTTTCATGTCATTGTACGGCAAAACCAACACAATAAAGTAAAGAAAATTAAAAAAAAAAAAAAAGACACTTCATTGGGTCTCAGCATGGGGTAGCAGGCAAAGTCAAGTGGTACCATTCCTTCTTAATATTGAAATTCTCAAATGATCATGTGTTATTTTTCCACTCTAACAAAGATTCTTCCCATCTTCTTTCAAACTCCAAAATGATTATTCTTTGGTTTATTTCTGAAATCTCACTTCCTTATGTATTCATTAAGTCACTTATTCATTCCACAATTACTTGATAGATATGTACTGGGTCCCTCGGGCCAGACACAGAACTTCAAAGGAAAAAGGGCGGTCGGGGGCACTGAATCTAGACTTGAAAGACAAGTCTTCACTGAGAAGCAGACACAAAGCTGCCTGCCCATCCTCACACCACCCTGTAGATCAGCCTGGCATGCATAATAAGATCAAATATAGGTTTATTACCTTGGGCCATCTAACTGTGTAAAGAAACAGATTCCATAAATGACACAACAGGTAAGCATGTACCCAGAGTACCTGGGTTCAAATCCCAATTTTGCAGCTGTTAGCCATATCACCTCCATGACTCTCCATGACTCTCTTTGTCCCTAAAATGAGATAATAGTAGTAACTAGTAACTTCATAGTTGATATTGTTATTACTACAATAGAGCTGTTATAGCAACCTCATAGTTGTTATCATTTAGTCACTCCGTCATATCTGACTCTTAGTGACTCCACAGACTGTATTCCGCCAGGCTCCTCTGTCCATGAGGATTTTCCAGGCAAGAATACTGGAGTGGGTTGCCATTTCCTCCTCCAGGGTACTTTCCTAACCCAGGGATCAAACCCACATCTCCTGCATTGCAGATGGATTCTTTACTACTGAGCCACCAGGGAAGCCCAGATTGGGGAAGAAGCTGAGTCATAGTCACAACACAACCTGAGAAGGGATCCCTGGACCCCTGCTGATCACTCAGCTTCACAGCTAAACCAGAGTCACCTTCCCGTCTCTGAACTGTGATCCAGTCACCAAGCATCTGAGTATGCTCTCTGTCCCATACTGCTCAGGGCCCTGCTGTTGTCAATTTCCCTGAGCCATAACCAAGTGGCAAGATTCCTGTCTTTCTTATTTCCAGGTATATCTTAACAGTAAGCCACCATAATGTATGAAATTTCTTGCAACTTAAATATACTCCACTAAATCATAAGGAGTTGTTATATATAGAGAAAATTCAAAAGAAAACTTATAGTCCTTTCTGGACATTGGAATCACCTGGACTGATTTTTTTTTTTAATGTATGGCCTGGGCCCTACCATCCAGATGTTAACTTAAAAGTCGAGCAAAATTTAGTCTTTAATATATTTCTAAAGTTTCATAGGAGAGAGATATTGAAGGATAATGAAAGAATGGCATAGGCCAGGACCAGGAAAAGGGAAAGAACGAAAGTAAGATAGTGATCACATCACTAATCGTACCAATGGACATTGTTCCAACCCTTTGTAACAGGGTGCAATATAATCTTTCCGGAG
Organism: Antilocapra americana; assembly: GCA_007570785.1. Classification (NCBI taxonomy): domain Eukaryota; kingdom Metazoa; phylum Chordata; class Mammalia; order Artiodactyla; family Antilocapridae; genus Antilocapra; species Antilocapra americana. Next base: position 2,078,093 of record ML661889.1, on the reverse strand, counting down.
CTCATGGAACTCTTTCAAAACCTTCACTGACTCCCTACTGTGTAAAGAATAAAGCCCAAACCTGCCCGGGATTCAGGCCCTGCATGAAGGACTACAAGCACTTCTTTCCACACCTTCTATTCCAGTCATATCTACCACCTTCTGGTCATTTCTTGAACATTCTGTGTCATCATATTTCCATGCCTTTAATTCATGCTTGTCTCTCAGGCTAAATAACCCTCCCATCCTTTATTTTTGAAGTAATGACTGTAAAAGCAATAACGATTTTCAGATCACATTATGCTTTTCTCAAACACTGTTATATCCTCCTCACAGCAGCAATTATGAAAAACAGACTTTTTATCTCAACTTCTGACCCAGAGATTGAGGCTCACAGAGGTGGTGACATATCCAGTGCCTCACATGTGTCTGACTCTTTGCGATCCCATGGAATATACAGCCCATGGAATTCTCCAGGCCAGAATACTGGAGTGGGTAGCCTTTCCCTTCTCCAGGGGATCTTCCCAACCCAGGGATAGAACCCAGTCTCCCACATTGCAGGCAGATTCTTTACCAGCTGAGCCACAGGGAAGCCTCATATGTAGGAAAAAGTCAATAAAATTTGACTGAAAACAGGAAACCGACCCAAGCATCTTCACATCAAACTCCAGCATTTTTTGTTTCATTTTCTTTTAATTACCTATAACACACTGCTTCCCAATGTTGAAATCTTAATTTTTCAGAAAACATATCCAATGACATACCATCAAATCTTCTATAATATCCCTAACCATAGCACTTATAATGATTAATAATAATAGCCTCCATTTTTTAATACTCAGTGTATGCCAGGCATTATAATGAGGGTTGCAGATATATTACAGCATAGCATCAAAAGTGCTGCTTTACCAAGGAGGAGACTGGTGTAGAAAGCTGAAAAACCTTTCTCCAGCTTATCCAGCTAATATGTGGCAGAACCAGACCACTGATTACAAAGTTCATGTGCTCAACCTTTATGCAATCCTCCCTCTCTACCTGGCCATTGTTTTGTTTGCTTTAAGGCTAATTATCAACATGCATGTCTCCTCTGCACTCTCAAAACTGCTGGGTTTAGGAACTGTCTCAGAGTACAACCAACCACATAAACATCCACGGTACTTCAACTATTTGATAAAGTATCTGCAAAAATTGTTAATGTAAGTCTGCCAAGGATGAGACCAGAATCTTTGAGAACCAGATGCTTAGAAGAGATTCAATCTAATTTCATTTGATATTGATTTACCTTAATGTTCACGGTGACTCATCAATTCATCTAGAAAAAAACACTTCATGAAAATTTTTTGCTGGTCAAATTTTCTTTCATGCTGCCTACCATGTGATGGTCAAATGAGGTAAGTTATGGGAATTCACCTAGGCAAATATCAAACAGCTGACAAATGTGTGTAGCCCACTCAACATATCACATTCCAACAAGAGTCAAATATCTGAGAGTTTGACCATAAAGAAGGCTAAGTACCAAAGAACTGTTGCTTTTGAACTGTGCCGCTGAAGAAGACTCTTGAGTGCCCCTTGGACAGCAAGATCAAACCAGTCAATCCCAAAGGAAATCAACCCTGAATATTCACTGGAAGGACTGACACTGAAGCTGAAGCTCTAATACTTTGGCCACCAGATGAGAAGAGCTGACTCATGAGAAAAGACCCTGATGCTGGGAAAGATTGAGGGCAGGAGGAGAAGGGGATGGCAGAGGTTGAGATGGTTAGATGGATCACCAACTCAATAGAAATGAGTCTGAGCAAACTCCAGGAGATAGTGAAGTACAGGGAAGCCTGGTGTCCTACAGTTCATGTGGTCGCAAAGAGTCAGATACAACTTAGTGACTGAACAACAGCAACATCTGTTCCAAGACCCTCTTCCCCACGAAATGTGGGTACTTTCTTAATACTGTATATGTTTTCTGAATCTGTGAGGTCCCCTACCACCTAATGTCTAATATAATCAGGGTAAATTTATATGAAAGGTGATGAATCCAGAAATCCTAATTTTCCAGACTACCATGCAGCGCACCATATTCTCATCCCTCAGGTACACACTTCTGCCATGCTTCTGATGAAGTCACACCTGTTTCTGCATTCTTTGTTCTTCAGGTTTTCATCACCATGTGACTCACTGACATTTTACCCATCTTATTTACATTATTTTGACCTAGATCCCTTCATGATTTTCACCACTCCCAAACCTGTCTGCCTTACAGGTGGTTCTCATTGCAACCTATTTAAGAACATCAACAGGGGTTTAGCAACAGGGACTCTGTTCTCCCAAACAGCTTGTGACAGTCCATGCACAGATTTTTATCTCTTTACATAAAACTCCATCAGTGTTGCAAGCTCAGACACAGAACTTTAAAACCATATGTTTCTGATATTTGAGGGTTTTCCCCCTTAGGCTTTGTGAGTGGCAGGGTGATGTGACATCCTTCTTGTTCTTTCACTGACAAAGGGTTCATTCACACAAACTAAAGTCATTTGACAATGACTCTTCATGATGTCTTATCTTCAAGTATTGTTATCAATTCTGTCAAATTTGTTAAGATTGAAATGCATGCTCACATAAGAGAAATGCTTGGTGAATCACTTCTATCCCAGAATATTCAATTTTTTATATATGTCCATTTTTTTAACTTTAAACTTTTATTTTGTATTAGGGTAGAGCCATTAACGATGTTGTGGTAGTTTCAGATGAACAGTGAAGGAACTCAGCCATACATACACATGTATCCATGCTCCCCCAGACTCCCTTCCCATCCAGATTGGTACATAATAAATTTCAGCTTCCACTGTTAGAAAGCATTTAAAATGTCTCCCCTCTGCACTGTTTTCACAGATGACAAAAATAAGAATGAATCCAAGTTTTTTTAATCCAATGTGCTACCAATAGGTGGAGAAGGCAATGGCACCCCATTCCAGTACTCTTGCCTGGAAAATCCCATGGATGGAGGAGCCTGGTGGGCTGCAGTCCATGGGTCGCGAAGAGTCGGACAGAGCTGAGCGACTTCACTTTCACTTTTCACTTTCATGCATTGGAGAAGGAAATGGCAACCCACTCCAGTGTTCTTGCCTGGAGAATCCCAGGGATGGGGGAGCCTGGTGGGCTGCCATCTAAGGGGTCTCCCAGAGTCGGACAAGACTGAAGTGACTCAGCAGCAGCAGCAGCAGCAGCAGCTACCAGTAGGGTGTTTCAGGTATGTGGAGCCAAGTCTAATTTTCTGGACTGCCTCACTCTAAATACTTTGTATTATGTTTACCACAATCCTATCAGCTTCCATTATTAGCTTCTCTTGTAACTAATTATCTAAACTGTACTCTGCACATGCTAAATGCCAGGATAGAATCTCATTTATAGGATATGGATACTATTACTGAACTCATTTTATAGGAGAAGAAATTGAACCTAAAGAGGTTTAGTAAATTTTTCAGAGCACCCATCTAGGCCTGTGGAGCTGGGATTTGAACCAAGCTGTGTCTGCCTCCAAGCCCAAGATTTTAATCTCATGAACTACTTACAAAGATGATGACTCAGTCTATAAGATGATCATTCTGTCCCAGTCAGGATTCAGAGGTTTTTCTGAACCTCTGAAAACTGGTTTTCTTTTGTGCACACTCCATGTATTAGTCACACCAACGACACTGGCCCGTGCCACGTCTGACCTTTCACTCCACAGACCTTCCAGTGAAATTTGAAAGAATATGAGATCAGGGATGTCCTCCTCCATGAAAACTGTAGCAAAAGGGACTTTCCAGAACCTATTCTGTAGCCATCAATTCAGTCTCTGCTGCCTTCCTTCAAATTATTGGAGCCAGTATCCTGTGGGCTATGCAGTAAAAACTGCCCAGGTTTTAGTACTCTTAAAAATAAATTTCCACGTCAGTTTTTACCCCCTCTCTCCCCTACCCAACATAAAAATCCTGCCCAATTCCTAATTCTCCTGGCCAGAGGAATAGGGAATTGCATAACAATTTGCAATATATCTTTCCAAGTACCCTTTCAGGGGTCTCTGACATTATGTGGAGTGACTGTGTAAGAGCAAAGTCAAGTCTCTGGAACTGTTCTCTGCTACAGAGTGACAGGTAATTTAAGATTTTAAAAAACTTTTACCCTAGATAATACTTGAAAATCCAGCCTCATATAAAGAGTCACTTTCTCCCCTTTAAATCTGTTTCAGGGTCTCAATTCCTTGTTTCCCAACCCACATATGCTATCATATATAACGTCTGTGGAAACATATTGATTTAAAGATCGAGTCAGCAATGGAATTGGGCTCTTTGCAAGTTACCTTGGTTTAACTACTGAAAACCTATGTAATTGCTTCAGAGACTTGAGGCACTGGAACTTTAATTCACTTGTGCTCTCACATGGAAGAACATAACTGCCCACTCTAGGCTTCTGCCCCTCCTAAGTACCTTCAGAAAGGAATGACAAACCAAGCAAACTGCCTGTTTGTGGGCATGAGGGGCAACTGCAGTTAAATCTTAGCCACAGAATAACATTCTGGACATTACCAATCTGTAGGACTGGTGATTTGCCACAGCTGTCTTGGGAATCATACATCCTATGACAGTCATGAATTTTAAAAAGTACCCATTGACTTCTGACCTGTTGATTTTGAGAAGGTGAGTAAGCAAACAGTAGAGATGGTGACTTAAAGTTAAGCATATTTCAGAAAAGAATCTGGAGGAGAGGGTCAAAGCACTGAAACTAGAAAGCAGAGCAATGACTTCTCCAGAAGGAACTTTCAGTTTTCCAGTGGGGCAAACAGACTTCCCAAATCCCCCATGAAACCACAAGAATTACATGCTTGATATTTGTGTGCACTTTTCCTTGAATTTAAAGGGCACTTTTCCATCAAAGTCCAAAGCATTTTCTTGTTTCAAGATACACTGAGGCACTGAAAGAATTATGTGTAGAGTATCAGTAGAAATAATTTACTGGACTCTCCCCTTTCTCAATCAATTACACTTTGTATATACATGTGTAAATGTGTGCATAAGATGTTAACATTGTTCAAGGCCATGTGGTAATGAGCTTTTTAATGTTTTCATAGGTATACATGTATGTTTCCTGTCTAGACAGTTAAGTGAGTTATCTCTGTCAGTTCATCAGCAAGAAACAATATAGAACATAATTTCCTTTTCCTATTATTTGCATTGAAAACTAAAAGTCATTGTATAGAAAGAAAAAAGAAATACCAGCCAATCCTGAACTTTTCACATTAAACTCCACTTTTTCTTTCCACAATTAAAATCCCATTAATTAATAAGAGTCCTCCAGAGAGACAGAACCAACAGGATATACATATATAGAAAGGAGAATTGGCTTTACTATAAAAAATTGGCTCAAGTGATATGGAGGCTGAGAAGTTCCAGGATCTGCATTTGAAAGCTGAATAGCCAGAGTAGCCAGTGGTATTATTTCAGTCTGAGTTCAAAGCCCTGAAAACCAGGAGTGGTGATAGTATAAGAGTCGATGTTTCAGTTTGAGTCTGAAGTCAGGAAAAGACTAAAGTCGCATATCAAGCAGTGAGGCAAAAGGAGTTCTCTCTTACTTAAGAGAGGGTCAGACTTCTTGTTTAAGTTAGGCCTTTGACTGATTAGATGAGGCCCATCCACATTAGGGAGAGCATTCTATGTTACTCAGTCTAAACATTCAAATATTAATCTTATCCAAAAATAACCTTACACACCCAGAATAATAATTGAAAACCTAGGCACCCCATGGCCCCATCAAGTTGACACTTAAAATTGTCACATCTCATACTATAACTTTTCTAGTTCTCTATTTGGATCAGATCTAGTTTTATTCTATTTGAAATATTTCAGAGGTTTACTAAGATATTTGCTAAGTTTAACAGCAATATTTATGAAATATTTAGGATTTAAAAGTGCTTTGAGAGTTAATATACCATGAGGGAGGCAAAATGCATTACATCCCAAACCATTAATTTATCTTTCTCTATACTCTGTGTGATGCAATTCCAGTTGCTGCTGCTGCTACTGCTAAGTCACTTTAGTCACGTCCAACTCGGTGCGACCCCACAGACGGCAGGCCACTGGTCTCCCCCGTCCCTGGGATTCTCCAGGCAAGAACACTGGAGTGGGTTGCCATTTCATTCTCCAATGCATGAAAGTGAAAAGTGAAAGTGAAGTCGCTCAGCTCTGTCCGACTCTTCGCGACCCATGGACTGCAGCCTACCAGGCTCCTCCATCCATGGGATTTTCCAGGCAAGAGTACTGGAGTGGGTTGCCATTGCCTTCTCCGAAATTCCAGTTGAGCTATTTCAAATCCTAAAATATGATGCTGTTCAAGTGCTGCACTAAATATGCCAGAATATTTGGAAATCTCAGCAGTGGCCACAGGACTGGTAAAGGTCTGTTTACATTTCAATCTCAAAGAAAGGCAATGCCAAAGAAGGCTCAAACTACCACACAATTACACTCATCTCACACAAAGTAATGCCCAAAATTCCCCAAGCCAGGCTTCAACAGTAATGTGAACCATGAACTTCCAGATGTTCAAGCTGGATTTTAAAAAGGCAGAGAAACCAGAGATCAAATTGCCAACATCCACTGGATCACTGAAATAACAAAAGATTTCCAGAAAAACATCTACTTCTGCTTTATTGATTACGCCAAAGCCTTTGACTGTGTGGATCACAATAAACTGTGAAAAGTTCTTAAAGATGGAATACCACACCACCTGACCTGCCTCCTGAGAAATCTGATTGCAGGTCAAGAAGCAATAGTCAGAACTGGACATGTAACAACAGACTGGTTCCAAATCGGGAAAGGAGTAAGTCAAGGCTGTATATTGTCACCCTGCTTATTAATTTATATGCAGAGTACATCATGTGGAATGAAGGCTGGAGGAAGCAGAAGCTAGACTCAAGATTGCCAGAAGAAATATCAATAACCTCAGATATGCAGATGACACTACCCTTATGGCAGAAAGTGAAGAAGAACTAAAGAGCCTCTTAATGAGAGTGAAAAAGCTGGCTTAACTTCAACATTCAGAAAACTAAAATCACTGCATCCGGTCCAGTGAGAAACAGTGGAAACAGTGAAAGACTTTATTTTGGGGGGCTCCAAAATCACTGCAGATGGTGACTGCAGCCATGAAATTAAAAGATGTTTGCTCCTTGGAAGAAAAGTTATGACCAATCTGGACAGCTTATTAAAAAGCAGAGACATTACTTTGCCAACAAGGGTCCATCTAGTCAAAGCTATGGTTTCTCCAGTAGTCATGTATGGATGCAAGAGTTGGACTATAAAGAAAGCTGAGTGCCAAAGAATTGATGCTTTTGAACTGTGGTGTTGGAGAAGACTCTTGAGAGTCCCTTGGACTGCAAGGCGATCCAACCAGTCCATCCTAAAGGAAATCAGTCCTGAATATTCATTGGAAGGACTAATGCTGAAGCTGAAACTGTAATACTTTGGCCACCTGATGCAAAGAGCTGACTGACTAGAGAAGACCCTGAGGCTGGGCAAGACTGAAGGCAGGAGGAGAAGGGGATGACAGAGGATGAGATGGTTGAATGGCATCACTGACTCTATGGACATGAGTTTGAGTAAGCTCCAGGAGTTGGTGATGAACAGGGAAGCCTGGTGTACTACAGTCCATGGGGTCACAAACAGTTGGACACAACTGATCGACTAAATTGAACTGATAGTGTGTGCTGGTGTGGGTGTGGGTGTGTATGTTAGTCGCTCAGTCGTGTCTGACTCTTTGTGACCCCATGGACTGTAGACTGCCAAGCTCCTCTGTTCATGGAATTCGCTAGGCAAGAATACTGGAGTGGGTTGCCATTCCCTTCTCCCGGGGATATTCCCAATCCAGGGATCGAACCCAGGTCTCCTGCATTGCACGCAGATTCTTTACTATCTGAGGCTTCTCTACAGTAGATATGTATAAAACAAAATAGGAATGATCTTCCTGCTGAATATATCTTAATTAATGTTAACAAAGGAAGGTTTCAATAAAATATGATATGTTTTTCTGTGTAGTGTGGTCAGGTCAATAGGTCTGAGATTTTCTGCATCAGGAAGGTGGTTCTTCTCAACTTACCCACAAACACTTGGACCTCACAAGTTTGGTGGTGGAGAACAAAGCTATACAGTCTCTAAACCTATCATGCAAGTCAAAGTGTTAACTGCTCAGGCATACCTGACTCTTTGAGACCCCATGGACTGTAGCCTGCCAGGTTCCTCTGTCCGTGCAATTCTCCAGCAGGAATACCAGAGTGGTTGCCTTTCCCTTCTTCAGTGGATTTTCCCAACCCAGGGATTGAACCCCCGTATCTTGTGTCTCCTGCATTGCAGGCAGATTCTTTACCTGCTGAGGCACCAAGGAAGCCCAAAACTATCATCGACCTTCTTAAATGAAATTCCAAAATAGCAAAGTGAATATTCACAAGTTCCCTCACTTAGCCAGCAGATAAGCAAATGTTTCAGAGTTCCAGTTTTCCATAAATACAGAAATCTTGTAATTATCTCAGGAACCATAAGTTATTTATTTAGTTCCATGCCTTAATGAAGGAAGATTCACTGTTTATCATATTATGATGAGAGGGTGGGGTGATAAAGGTAGGCGGGGAAGAGAAAAGCATGGTTCTATTCTTAATGAATCTCGCCTTATGTTTCTTCAATTTTTTTTTTATCAGCAATTTTAACTCTGCAGGTAGTAAACAAAAATGGTGACAGCCAAACATGCATTTTGCATCATAACAAACCCACTAGATCTGCAAACAGTTGTATAAGGTGTTCCTTTTCCAACAGGAAAAACAATAGCATTTATTAGCAGTATTTCACTCCACTCCCATGATTTGTGTATTCTTTACTCTCAAAGTGTCAGCTGTCAGATGAAACGATGGAGACTGACAGTTCAGAATTTTAAAAGTTCAGCTCCTTTCAAATGCGCTAAATGAACAAGAACTGCCTAATTTGGGATGAAGAAAAAGCAACAAAAATCCCCTGTAAGTATGCAAGGTTTTATTCTACTTTTGTATGCTTAGTATGCACAGAGAATGTTAAATACTTTTCAGCTGGATACACTGTTAATTCTATGAGTGAGAAAGATTTCTTTGGTGAGCTTCAGGCAAGAGTGAACTACAAATGGAATTCCCTTTTATTTTCTGAAATTCACAGTATATGACCCATGTCCAATGATAAATGGTCTATAAACTCTCTTGCTATATTTAATTGCATAAACTTCCATTATATTGTACTATTAACATGGGAACACTTTGACACAAGATGTCAGAAGGAGAAGAAAATTGAGTAAAAGAAAAAAATAAAACTTTCACTCTTAACAAAACCAACATAGTTTTAGTATCCCTCAGAACCACATTCAACATGTAAGTTCCAAGCACAAAATTTTAAATATTTTTTCAACCAATTAGTTACTTTTAATTTTGGTAGCACAGAAATCTATTAATCACTATTTAATTATCTGGAGCTCTTGCCTGCCTAATTAGTACTTTCCGTATTGCATCTTCAACTAAACTGGGGACCCTATCAACTCATTTATCTGGTACGTATTTGGTACACTGGTGAGTTAATTAATGAAAAAAAACTCATTTAAATGGTTCATTCAAAAAAAAAAAAAGCTTATTAAACACTTTGAACATTAAATAAGCCAGCTGATTTTATTGGGTTTTCATTGCCCTAAAAAGCATTATATAAATGTAAAATCCCATGTGACATTTCTAGGTAAATATACATAGTAGAAGGAATCAGAAGCAGCAGTCATCAGCTGAGTAACAGTCTCTCAAGTATACCGCCTGAGGCAGCCGGCTTTCAAAATCTTTTACACAAAAATGGGGACAATGATTAGACATAAGGTTTTATTTGAAATTTTCTGGTATTGGAAACACTAAGCATGATTGTAAATGAAATTATGTTGTTATATTCCAGGTAATGTACTGTAAAATGGTCTATACTATAACTATGCTTAGAATACTGAAGAAAACAAAGACAGGGTAATTTCTCCATTCCTCCAACCTCATCTCCATTCCGTGAGCTTGTCCTCTAGCATTCTAGCTCACACAACACCCCAGAGGGCCTTCCTCTGGCACCCCATTCTAGTTTAGAGGCCTCCCTGATGTCCTCAAAGTACCTGGGCATAAAATTTTGTCTTGCACTTATGTGAGGAAGCAGTGGAATACAGTGGTATAGAACATGCCGTTGGCCTCAGAAAGATTTGGAGTCAGCCACCAAGGAGGCTGTTAGGATCCAAATGAAACAATGGCAAAGCATCTGGTGCAGTGCTGATATTATAAATGTATCATGATCATCAGACAGTTTTTTAAAATTATACTGTACTATACTGGTTTCTTCAGGTATTTCTCCTATTAGATCCTGAGCTCATTGTGTAGAGAGACACACTGTCTATCCTTCTATCTCCAAAGCCTGACACAGTGTCTGACAGACAGTAAGCACTGTTAAAAAGTGAAAGTTAGTCACTCAGTTGTGTCTGATTCTTTGTGATCCCATAAATTATAGCCCACCAGACTCCTCTGTCTATGGAATTCTCCAGGCAAGAATACTGGAGTGGGTAGCCATTCTCTTCTTCAAGGTGTCTTCCCAACCCAGGTCTCCAGCATTGCAGGCAGATTCTTTACCATCCGAGCCACCAGGGAAGCCCCAAGCATTGTATATGCTTGTGTGACAGATGAAAAGAGAAATAAATTTGCAGTAAAGGAATCTAAGGGGTCTAAGAGTAAAATCAGCAGACAGAAGTCAAATTGTCCCTCCTTCTTAGAGAGGGCGGTAAGAATTCTAATGCACAAATCCATACTTGCTAACTGTTTATAACATAGTTCATGTTTTTAAAAAGTATTATCTGCCTGCCTATTATTAACACCTACATAGTTTTCTCTCAATCTTCAATAAATTGTCAAATAGACACAGGTATCTGATTCCTCTCTGACTGTTTATTGAGTCTCAACAGTTAAAAAATTGTCCAAGGAAATCAAAAGCTGTCATAATATGAAAACTATTCGCTGTGAACTGACCATTTTTAGAATTAGTTGTGAATTAAACTCCCATTGCATTTAGCATACCACCTATTTTAATCAATAGAATCAATATCTTGATCAGGTATAATCCTGCTGCAAAAATGATGTCTACAACTTCCTCTGCAAATAGAATAAAAATTTAAAAGTTAAACTGAAAATCTTTACAAAATGCAGGATTTCATAAAGTTTATTAAAGCAATACTGGAGACAGCTCACGTCACAGGCAAAGATGTGGATCTATCAAGATCAAACAAATGAAAAAAAGGAAAATAAAATAGATGGGACTAAAAAATAAACAACTTGAAAACAAAATGATTTAGGAAAACCCATTTGAAAATTAATAAAGTCATAGAATAGTTTTGTAAAATTGATTCTTTTCATAAGAAAAGCTTACTCAAAAATCTAACATTTGGTTACTTCATTTGTTTGAAAGATTTAGAATAGTTTCTATATAACCTAAATTTTGTTCTTAAAATATCTTATTTTTAATTTTACATATCTAGATAAAGTCCCAACTAAGCCTTTCCTTTTCCATCACAGTCTATAAAATGTTCATCTTAATTTTAAGTAAATTCACAATAAGCTGTCTTTTCTGGTACCATCTAGATGCTGATTTGACAGAATTGTTCTTTAATATTGCAACCACCAGTACTCTTGCTTCTGCATCCCACCATCTTCTGATAACTTCCAGGGGAGCCTATGATGTAAATGTGAGGCATTCTCCAATTCAAGTTCATGGACAACACACTTTTTAAAGGGAAAAGTAAGTGGAGTTCTGCAGAGAGATCCTAATGAGGCAACTCTCAATAAAAGTCCTATTTCATTGGGTAGTCCCATTTTGGGGAACCTCTTCCTTCCAGAGAAATACAGTGATAGAAAAATCCTAACTCTACAGCACTAGGAAATGGGTATTTAACCCTTAGGGGCCTTATAACCAAATCGCATTCAGTGCCAGACCCTGCAATGCTCCATAAAGTCAGTGATGACCATGTGTTACTGAATATACCATGTACAATATTCCAGAATGCTTTTAATTCTCTCTCACCTTCTTTTGTTTTGCTTTTTCTTTCCTGGTATAATCATTGGTTGAGTAAGAAAAAGAGAGAATCTGTAATACAATACTTATCTGATTTCTGATGTTGAAATCACTGAAACGAGAATACATAATACTATTTGCACTTTTTATATAATACTTCTAGAAAAATATAATAGTTCAATATTCTTTGAAGCTATTCTATGCTCTGTGAATACCATTTTGCCCCAGGATATTTACTTGTTATTACTGATGATTACATATTATATATCCTGTGTTTTTCAAATATGACAAGGTAAGTATTTTTGTTTCCATTTTAGTGATATCTTTGAAGAAAAATTCAAATATATTCAAAGATAATTTTTTTTCTTGATCTCTCTGTCAAGTCAATTCAACTCTAATTCAGGCAAATTCCTGACAAATATCAGAGTTGTATTTACTGATTATCACTTGTTCCCTTTGGGATCATAAGGTTTTAAGGGGAAAAAAATCTAAAAGATTTATTGGTAATAGGATTCTACAAATGTTATCTTTGTTCAGAGAAAAAGTAATGTATGATCCTGGCTCTGTACAACATCTTTAATGTTCCTTTTTTGAATATGTATAACTCATTTATGGAACAACGATAGACAGTAACTCATCATTCTTGCTACCTGCCTTAGAATATCTGTATTTTATCTGTTTGAAGATAATATAAACTTGTGGTTTAATTGATGTCATAAGTTCGATTCATCACCACATTCATTACAAAGAGGCTCTGAATAATGAACAAAATGCTTATTGTTTACCAGAAGAAAGGTCGTAACATGTTATATTTACATTTATGTCATGTCTTGTTATTAAATCTGTATAAACCATCTTCCTTCATTATTTCTGAATGGTAGGCTGATGATAAGTGCTGTTTTCAAGATTTTTTTTATCCTTTTTATATTTGTCTAGCTAATTTGTGTGCTGACACATTTCAAGGCTGAGTCTATGTTTTGCTTGTTAAGTTATTAGGGATTTGTAGTTCCTGAAAACCAAGAATGAGTTCCTAAATTTAACACTTGATGGGTCATCAGTTTCAGGGGAGAGAGGTCAGATGCCCAGTGGAGGAAGAAGAAATTTGTCTGCGTGATCCTGGTTTGCTTTGTATAACTGACACTGGACTTGGAATTGGGAATGATCTGCTGTTTATGTTAAACAGCAGGGAGGCTTATGGCTTATTATTTTTACTCCTGATACAACCGAAGGAATGGGTGAGTGACGAGAGGAGCAAAGATAATCATAATGATACTAGGCAATGTGTGCCTGGGTGATAGGGCAAAGTTTATCATACTGTGATGGTCAGCAAGCTAATACAAACTATAGACATGCAGATTAGTCAAATCTTTATTACATGTGCAAATAGCTACTGGCTTGCTTTCCCTCTCCCACTTTATAATTTTGATGATTTTGACTCTAAGCCCTACCTTACATTCAAGGAAATTTCAATTAAATGTGTCACATTGTGATAGGGAAAGAAAATGTATCCAGTAACACTGAACAGTCACACAATTAAAGGACCAACTTTAACATTGGTTTTCTATTCCTAGAATGCTCTAGAAGTTGATTCCTTACCCAGTACAAGTCCATCGCGTTTTCACCCCTTGTCTGTTTCTCCCGACCCATTTCAGTGAACTTAGAACAAAATTTCTCATTTGCTGTGCTCTGTCCCTTGTTTAAATTAAAGAAAATACAGGATCAGTCCTCTTTTTGCTTGCTGTAAAGTCTCTTCAGAATCTAACTCAATGAGATTGTATTTGTTAAAATGAATGCAGATTGTTCAATGGGGCAGATTTAAGAAATACTGAAAAGAGTTCAGGGGCTTTCAGGGTGGGGGCTAGCTCCGTGGTGGGGTAGGGGTGAAGTTTTACACATCACCCCATGTTTGTTAAGGTCTAAAAGCACTGAAAAGGATTTGTTCTGTTTGTGTGAAGGGCCTCCGTGCTCTGCCTCTCTAAGATGTTATGCCAAGCTTTTCGGTACATTTGCTTTCTCTTGATCTTGGGCCTGACATGACCAAAACCCAGAGCTCAAGCTCTCCGGGACTGACCCCTACTGTCACTCCAGTCTGTCATCTATGAGTCTACTACCCAAACAATTGGTTTTCTGCAATTAATATGTTGTTTATTTTAAAACATGAATTTGAAAACAGTTTATGCATATCTTATTATTTCAAGGAAGCATTTTGTTTGCTATTTGTTTTCACTTATCAAATTAACTGTCACTAAAAGATCTGCGATCTCCCAGGAGAATGAAGATCTTTAATCACATAATGTAAACCAACCAAGGGCTTCCCTGATGACTCAGTGGTAAAGACCCATCTTCCAATGCAGGAGATGCAGGAAGCATAGGTTTGATCCCTGGGCCAGAAAGATCCTCTGGAGAAGGGCATAGCAACCCACTCTAGTATTCTTGCTTGGAAAGTCCCATGAATAGAGAAGCCTGGCAGGCTTACAGTCTGTGGGGACACAAAGAGTTGGACACAACATAGCAAATGAGCACACACACAGATGAACCAAACAATCAATGATTAGAGTCACTGATAATATTGACAGCCCTAGGAAGTGTTCCAGATCATATGTTGCATAATCCAGTTATAAGTCGCCAGTCAGAAACCTGGCTTCTATTCCCTGACTCCACCGCTGCTCTCTGTCCTATGACTGGAAATTCCATACAACTGCATTCATTTCACTATTTACTATGATGTGTAGGCCAAAGAGCTTAGACATATTTCATCAACCTAGGAAGAATGTATCATTGAGAAAATATGTAGATACATGTATGTGTGTTTATATTAAACAGACTAGACATGATAGGCTATAATCAAAAATTAGTTTTCTCCTTCTCTACTACTATTTTAAGAAATTCTCTGTTAGATCTTTCTGCTTTCTTGGAAAATATCTCAGGCAGTCCCCTTGTGGCTTTTGTGGTTGCTTTTAGGTATTCGAACAGTTATTATTTTCAGGTGTGAAAATATCCAATCCAATTTAACTCAAAACTTGAATCATTTCAAAGTTTTCTCCTCTCCCTAGCCCATGCGAGACTTGCAACTTGAATACAAGAAGTGGGAAAATGAGGGTGGCAGGCAGTCTGAGAAGGGGAATAAGTGGAAAGGACAAAGATTTTCTTGATCAGTGCTTATATAATGTGGTCCTTTCTCTACAGACCATTTCATGGGCTGCTTTTGGGACTCTGGATATCCCCAGACAGGGACGTAAGTAGTGCCCCATCACTGTACAGGCAATACATGTTTGGGCTAACTGCTTCTGGTCCTGCCTCAGTTTTTAATTTGGTTCTATATCCTATGACTCTTGCCCCTATGTCTTAGTTATTTAGGCTGCTTATTTAGAATGTATGTTTTATAAATGACAGAACTTTCTTTTTCACAGTCCTGGAAGCTAAGAAGTCCAAAACTAGAGTACCAGCACAGTCGGGCGAGGGCCCTCTTCTGGGTTGCTGACTTCTCATTTTAACCTTTCACAACACAAGCAGCACGAGAACTCTCCTGACCTCTCTTATAAGGCACTAATCTCATTCATGAAGGCTCTACCCTCAGGACCAATCAGCACCCAAAGGCCCTCCTAATACTCTACATCAGGAATTATAATAGGATTTCAGCATATGAATTTTGGAGGACGGGGAACACAATCATTCAGACCATCACACACTACAAAGCAACACTCATACGCAGGGGACTTTCTCAATGGCTCTAGCCATCAACAGTGACCTTGAGAAAAACTCAGTCTCAGTGCCCCTCAAACTCTGCAAGTAAAAGACAGTCCTAACACAGATCTCTCTCCAAGATCTTTTCCAGCACAATGTCAGCTCTGGACATGGAAGTTTCAGAAGCTGGGGAATGATACAAGAGACACCTCCAATGTCTGTGTATCATTCTTTTGAAGCTGTTTCACATGGCTAGGGGAAACTGGGAACAACACAAACTTTTTTTTTAACTACAAAATGATAACTGATTAAAATATAGGCAACAAATCGCAACAGTTTTTCAAAGAAGATATATAAATGACTCATAAGCACATGAAAAAATATTCAACATCACTAGCTATCTTGGAAATATATATCAAAACTGAAATGAGATATGACTTCATACTTACTAGGATATTTATCATCAATAGAGCAGCTAATAACAGTGTTGGCAAGAATATGAAAGAACTGGAATTCTCATATACTGCTAGTGGGAGTGTAAAATGGTTCAGCCATTTTGGAAAACAGTCTAAAAAGGTTAAATATAGAATTATTAATACCATCCTAATCAGCAATTCTGCTTTGAGGTATACAATCAAGAGAAAATAAAAATATATGCGCATGCAAAAATTTGTATTCGAATATTTATAGTAGCACTATTCATAAAAGTCAAAAGTAAAACCAACACAAAAGTCCATCAATTAATGAATGGATAAATAAAATACAGTATATCTATACACTGGAATATTATTAGACCATAAAAAGAGGTACTGATAACACACTACAATGTGGATGAAACTTGAAAACATTATGCTAAGTCAAAGAAGGTAGTCCGAAATTACAAATTATATGATTCCATTTGTTTGATACTCCAAAACAGGCAAATATGTAGTGGCAGAAAGAAGATTAGTGGTTGCCTAGGATGGAGTGGTAGGGAATAGGTAATGGCTAAGGGGTGAGGAGTTTCTTTTGTGGATGAGGAAAATGTTTTAATATTGATTCTTGTAATGGTTTCTCAACTATTTGACTATATTAAAAGCCACTGGATTGTACACTTTACTCTGATGAATTGTATTTATGTTAATTATATCTCGATCATAAAGTTATGTTAATAAACATATCCTCAGTCTCTCAGAAATCTGTAGAATTCTGTTCTATAGACCAGAAATGTTAGTCCTATACAGTTGTGCCTCATACCTTTCCTTAGAATGTAAAACATTTATCACTGATTTCCTTAGCTTTCAGATTACAACCAAGACACCAAGATAGAAGATCTCATTTAACAATGTGTTAAATTAATAAAAATCTAAAACAATACTCATAGCATTTCACTTTTCTTCATGCTCCAATTTCAGAATAGCGATTAAACTTCCAAACTTTGCAGAATGGTATATATATTTTATAGGCTGCAGTATCCTCTTAAGGATTCAGTTTCCATAACTCTGTTGGTTACATATTTCAATTGAAGAATTAAATGTTAGTCTTACAAGAAACTCATGGCTTCCCTGGTGGCTCTGACAGTCAAGTATCTGCCTGCAGTTCAGGAGACCCGTGTCTGGAAGCTCCCCTGGAAAAAGGATAGGCTACCCACTCCAATATTCTTGGGCTTCCCTGATAGCCCAGATGGTAAAAGAATCTGCCCACAACGTGGGAGACCTGGGTTCAGTCCCTGGGTTGGGAAGATCCCCTGGAGGAGGACATGGCAACCCACTCCAGTATTCTTTCCTGGAGAATTCCATGGTCAGAGGAGCCTGGCAGGCTATAACCCATGGGGTCTCAAAGAGTCGGACAACACTAGCACAGCACGTAAGATGAGTGCTATTAAATAATCATTTCACAAGTAAGGAAACTGAAGTTCCGAATAGTTGAAAATGTATGAAAAATAAAGCAGTTGATGCATGACTAAGCCAGGACTCAAATCTATAGTCTCTGTCCCTCATGCAAAGCCTCTTAGACTCTTTTGGGGGGGGGCTGTCCAATGATAAGAGAAATATTCACATAATTTGTAAGTAAAATGCCTAATTGCTGCTTCTAAGAGTGAGACTGGAAACCCACAATAGTATGCAACATAAGTTTGAAAAAAAACTTGGCCACTTACCATAAATAATTTATTTTTATGTTTTAGAAGTTGGGAAATCAATGGTCATCGCTCAGGCTCTGTCTATGTCTGAGTGTGTTCTCCCTTAGACACTGATGTCTCTTAAATTTTATTTTGAAAATGTATTCTTACAAAAACAGTGGGGAACGTGGCAGAGATTACCATTAGAATAAAAGCCAAGACTGCAGATTCTGAGACAGTGAATGAATGATGTGAGAAATGTCGGTGGCCAGTGAAGAGTCACATCAACCCCAGAGTATTTTGCCATCTCAGTACTACCTTCCATAAAGACAAATTCATATGCAAGGCAAAATCAATGTGGTTTCAAAGAAATTTATAATGTTCCTTTATAAATATAACTATGGATGAGAAAGAAAACTCAGAATTGTTTTTTGACACATCCCTTACCCTTCTGCCCAGTCCTCATTTGTATGATGCAGTGTTCTGGCTGTGGCTCCATGTCTGCTCCAGTTCTAGGAATCTGTGTCTACTGCAAATCTTGCTCCTGCCTTCTCTTTGTATCCTCCTGGATTTCACCAAAGAAAACACAGCAAAGTCATAATATCAAGGTATGCTTACACTTTACAGCTACAGAATAAATGGAATTCATTTACATCAATTAAATTGGTCATCATTCATAAATATGAATTGACAATTCAGGACCAGTAGCCATTTGAGGAAAGACAATGACATGAAAGGGGAGGACAAAAATAAACAACAAAAAATGAGACCTTTGTACAAACTGGGAAATAATTTTTAAAAATTCTGATTACTTTCCTCAAAGATACTAAATAAGTGAATATATCCATAAAACCAGGATAGGCTACAATGCATGAGCTGCATGCTAAGTCACTTCAGTCACATACAACTCTTTGCAGACCTATGGACTGTAGCCCGCCAGGCTCCTCTGTTCATGGAATTCTTCAGGCAAGAATACTGGAATGAGTTGCCATTTCCTCCTCCAGGGGACCTTCCTCACCCAGGGATTGAACCCGTGTCCCTTGTGTCTCCTGCACTGGTAGATGGGTTCATTACCACTAGCGCCACCTGGGAGGCCCAAGAAGAACAATTAAATTGTTCTTGACAGTAAAAAGATATCAGAAATATGAATGACAAAACTAACTTTGTTCTATAAACTAAAGGATAAGAAAAATGATGCAAAAACCAAACTGGTGATCAGGAATATAGAGTTGAGAAAATTTTCTAGAACTAAGAGGATAACAAAAGAGAGTAAATATTAAAAGATGTGACTTTCTGACATCTACCTAGCAGGAAATTGAGAGGCAGAGAAGAGCAAAGGGGTAAAGGAAGTAGCTTTTTAGCAAGAGAGAAAATTCTATGAACCAAAGAGACTAAAAAAAAGAAAAAAAGATTAGCATGAAAGTATGATAGTTCAAATTCTCTTTGAATGCTGTAAAACAATGGAGCAATTCTTCTAATGGTCTGAGAAGAAATGAACCCATAATTTTATTCTCAAGTGTAAAAGCAAAACAAAAAATTTAAAAAACTGTAACTCTGGCAAAGACTAGGAAAACTTCCTACCCAAGCCATTCCCATAAAAGCAATATACTGAGAAGGATATCCCAGGAAAATGAAAAAGAATACAAACTGATGACCCAAGATAAAAAGAAACAGAAGCAACAGAGTATGAATGAGAGGGAGTGAAGAAAATTCAAAAGTTTTATAAGAGATTCTGCTACCCATTCTTGAATTATGCTAAGAACATTTTCCATCACAGAAGTTTGATAACTTAACACTCACTGCATTTCTTCTTCTATGCATCCATTTATATACCATTTGGTTTTACAATGAGTAATATTCACATAATGATAATATTATTATAAAGGCTGATTTATTAATCTTAAAGTTGTAGTCTCAACTTATAAACAAGCATGAAGTCAAAGTAACAGTGAACTGTAAAATTGAAAGGGCTTCCCTGGTAGCTCAGATTGTAAAGAATCTGCCTGCAATTCAGGAGACCCAGGTGTGATCCCTGGGTCAGGAAGATCCCCTGAGATGGGAATTGCAACTCATTTCAGTATTCTTGCCTAGAGAATTTCATGAACAGAAGCTAAAGCCTGTATGGTCGCAGAGAGTCACACACAATTGAGCAACTAACACTTTCACTTTCATTTCATACAATAAAATATAAATGTTATAAACCTTACAAAGGTAAAAGTAATAATATAGCCAAAAAATCTACAAAATCTCATCTCCTTAGACAATGCCTGAGGTTAGTAAATCACAAAATAAAGCTATAAATATACTATTACAGCACAAATTACCAGAAAGCAAGCATAGAGGTAAAATGTACTGATGAATCATCAGGCATTTTTAAAGTTGATAAAGATAGAAAGAAATTGACAAAATACATTACTTAACATTTATAATGGTAACTATCAAAATAACCAAAAAATGGAACCAGTTGAAAGATTTTTTCTTTAACTTGCAATATGAAAAGAGATCCATCCTTTCCATTCTAAACCTAACTGAATTGGATTTTAGTCAATAGTCTAGATATTATTTTAACTTTTTTATAAAGTTTAAAATATTTTAGTGTATAAAAAGCATAACAGAAAAACACAATAAAAGTAATAATGACCTTTTTCTCAATGGGAGAAATTCTGGATAATTTTTCTTATCCCTTTTTCATATCTTGCTAGCTTCCAAATGTCCTACATATTCTTCAGAAAGCATACACTAATTTTAAAGTCTTTGATAAAGTCATCCAACATGGTTTTAAAATTTCAATATCAGTAATATTTTATACATTTATATATATATACAAAGATTTATAGATATATGTATCTTTTACTTGCACTTTGAAGGTCATGACAGCAAGAAATTGGGATAAATCATACAAGTTTCTCCAAGAATGTATCTGATTACATATTCCCCAACTCTGCCGCAAGAGAAACTGTCTCTGTCCACCATAAAGGTAATAGCATGTTCATTTGCTCAGTCATATCCAGCTCTTTGCAACCCCATGGACTGCAGCAGGCCAGCCTCCTCTGTCCATTGAATTTTCCAGACAAGTATACTGGAATGGGTTGCCATTTCCTTCTCCAGGAGATCTTCCTGACACAGGGATAAAACCTGTATTTCCTGCAGCTCCTGCATTGGCAGGTGGATTCTTTACCACTAATAGCCAATAACAGCCCTGTCCATTCAGGGCTATTATTACTTTATTTGTCATTAAATATCTCCTCTTAGTGGTCCCTACTTGACCCCTTGATGGAAAGAGTGGAAAGGCTGGCCTAAAACTCAACATTTTAAAAACTAAGATCATGGCATTGGATCCTATCATTTCAAGGCAAACAGATGGAGAAACAATCGAAAGAGTGACAGACTTTATTTTCTTGAGCTCCAAAATCACTGAAGATGGTGACTGCAGCCATGAAATTAAAAGATGCTTGCTCCTTGGGAGAAAAGCTATAACAAACCTAGACAGTGTATTAAAAAGCAGAGACATTACTTTGCCAACAAAAGTCCACCTACTCAAAGCTTTGGTTTTTCTAGTAGTCATGTGTGGATGTGAGAGTTGGACCATAAAGAACGCTGAGCACCAAAGAATTGACACCTTTAAACTGCGTGTGGTGTTGAAGAAGGTAAGAGTCCCTTGGACAGCAAAGAGGTCAAACCAGTCAATCTTAAAGGTACTCAGTCCTGAATATTCATTGGAAGGACTGATGCTGAAGCTGAAACTCCAATACTTTGGCTACCTGATGCAAAAAAACTGACTCATTGAAAAAATCCCTGATGCTGGGAAAGGCTGAAGGCAGGAGGAGAAGAGGATGACAGAGGACAAGATGGTTGGATGGCATCAAGGACTCAATGGACATGAGTTTGAGCAAGCTCTGGGATATGGTGAAGGACAGGGAAGCCTGGCGTGCTGTAGCCCACGGGGTCGCAGAGTTGGACATGACTGAGCAAGTGAACAACAATAACAACCACTCTAGTGTTTCATTAAGTATCTGCCCTTACTTGTCCCCACTAGTCCAAGTGCTTGTCCTCTACTTTATATACTTGGGAATCCAATTTCCCAGCTCACTCAGAAGTAACAGGATTCTAAGTTCAGGTCAGTTCAGTCGCTCAGTTGTGGCCAACTCTTTCCTATTAGCCTAGCAACAGTGGTCTAGATTATCCAAAGCAACAGTACTTCCAAAAATAGAGCTGCCAAAGTTTCCAAAAGCAGAACCAAATACCTTTCATTGAGTAGGTCTGTAAATATGCTGAAAAGGATAATAATAAAGTTGGTATTTGTTGAGCACCCTGTGTACCTAATTGGATACGTTAAATCATCTTCACCATTTCTTTTACTCCATCCTTAGGATTCCCTGTCTATCTATTACCTCCCCACCCCCATTTTGTTAGTAATACCTCCTTGACACCATGTTAAAATTTAATTATCTCATTTATTTTACTTTAGTCCTCATTGCAATCAGTATCTCCTTGGGTTCCAGGGAAGTTGCAGCGGGTGGGGGGGAGGGGGCAGGTGGGTGAAATACACAATTAAGAAGATCCTTCAGTGCAACTGCATATGCATGGTGCATGCTCCTCATGCAAGTTTCTAACTCCAACTATTTCATCTTGATTCTTCCATTACAGAGAGAATTTCAAATCTTGCCCTAAGATTCTACATGTTCCCTCCACCTGGAGCTCAGAATGGCCTACACAGTGGCCGTGAAAAACAACCAGTGCATTTCCTGCCCTTGACATCAGAATGAATGTTTTGAAAGTATAAGTGCTGTCCATCTGTAAAGATCGTCTTGTTACTGTTGTTGTCATGTCCAATAGACTATGATGGGAGAATCTGTTCATTATTAAAAGCAGAAAAAAATCACACGTGTAACAACAGATAGATCTGACAGTTAAAAGCAATATGTAATAAATAGCCATTTCTTTAGGGAGAAGGACAGTAACTTCAGAAAACTTATACTGACCTACCTAATCAGGTTTTTATGCCCTTAGATTCTGTGGAAAGACATTAAATATCATTAATTCTTTAAAGAAACACCTTGTGGGATTTATGAATGCTCATGAATATTTAATAAAGTGATTAAAATTGTTAATCCTGCTCCCAGTTAATTTTAAGTAATTCTTAGACTACATATGTAAATAACAGGTAATTATAATGCTTTATTATGTCATTTATATAACTTAGGCCATTAAAATTGCATTCTGACATGATACATTTCTTAAGGGATCTGTGTCATTTTTTAAAAGCAACAATTCATTTTTTACTTTATTTGCACCTCCATTTATTTTGAGGGGATTTTTGAGGGGGAAATTTTGAGGAAATCGAAGAGAAGAAAAGTAAGTTCTAAGAGTATAAACAGTAGCCCCTCTATGAAGTATCATTGCCAAAATCCTAGGCTTTTCTCTTTCACTGGTGTGCTCAGGTGGGATTCAGTATATCAACTCTGAGAAAACGATCATCTGAGGAATTAGACACAAAGCTAATCATACGCTTTCCTTTTTTTATTTCATTCCTCTTTCTTCATTTTTTTCTTTATTTCAGCTTTCCATTACATTTGGTTTCTACATGGGAAGAAAAAGGAACTTAAATCTAGAGACAATGTGGAATGATGGAAAGTACACAGAGTCAAAAAGAGCTAACTCTAAGGAATCATGACTTCCTAGCTATACGGTCTTGGGCAAATCATTTTACCTCTTGGAATTTCAGTTCTTTTACCTGTAATATTTTGAATACCTTTCCTAGTTGTTTGGTAAAAATTTTTTGAGGTCAATTTAATGAGGTTAAAAATGCCTCATTAAAGGCATTTTGTAAAATGCTCTGCTGTTGACCCCAACCAACCAAGTAAATGCATAATTTGAGCAAGTTACTTCATTTTCATTTTTCTACATGTCAGTCTCCTGATCTCAAAGGAATTGAAAACTCCTCATTTATAACAAATTCATTCTTCTAGTGCTTGCTTCCAAGTTATTGACTTTTTCTTTAACTTTCAATTTATGGGTTGTTTTTTGCAAGTTCAGATGGAGCAGGATTTGGAGAGATAAAGGGGATGAGATGCTCCAAAGGAGGTGCAAGGACCTTGGTGAATTCTGTAGTCCTTGGGCCTCATGACATCTGGTAGAGATTTGCATGGTTGGATATCTCCCCAAACACATCCTGAGCTCATGCTCTTGATGCACATCAGGTTTACCTCCTGAATATCCATCACTTCCAAAGCAATGCTCTTGTCAGTGGCTTGACTTACTCTGGGGTGGATTGTTTCCACCATAAGTAGCCAAGTGAAGTTCTGTTTTGCCTTTGCCTGTTGTGCTCTATGAGAACTAATTCCAGTCTTTGACATGGGGAGGCATATTTATGACATTTGGCTTCTTCATTCCAGCAGATTTTTCCTTTCTGTGTTTATGAGAGGTAGCATTAAATATTAGTGCTCCATCCTACTGGGTTCCCTTTGTTTAAAAGCATCTGTGTCTTTTGCACTTTGGCCATTACTACAAGGAGTTAGAGGTACAGAGGCACAGCTCCAGAGTTGCTTGACTGCTTTTATGTCCTTTCATAAAAGGTTTCCAAATCAAGAGGATCATGTATGTGTTATTTCTGGGTCCATTAAATGCCTGAGTAATTAACATTAGCCATTTTGCCACTAACAAAGCATGGAAATCACGACATTTTTGTGATGTATAGTCATTTCAATGTCAGCGTACAGTTGCACAAGCCCATCTAATCACCTCAATGACAATACAATGAGACAGGCGCCAAGATTATATGGCCTGGCAACCAAATGACTCTTAACATTGTCTGGAAATGTACAGGCTCCATCTAACCAATAACGTGTTATTTTAAAGTTTTAGAAGCTGTGCAGAGAAACTCTCAAAACACAGATTATAGTGGTAAGGGTCTGAAAAAGTGCCTAACCTGTACCCAGCGTTAACATAAACACAAAAGAAAGCTACATTTCAAACAGATTCATAACATAATCAGAAATCAGGATCTGACAGTGCATATTCTCCATTTGCCAATGCATTCCTTTCTAAAAAGCTGCAATTAATTACAAACTAGTTTTGATGCCGTTTTTGCTTTCCTTAAATATGGAGTGAATTCACCCCATAAACTAATGAACCAAAGTGGAGCCAAATAGAGACCAGCTGGCTGGATGGCTCAGTAATTTTATCCACATGATTGACTTTATGATCCTTTCACTGAAGGAACTAGTCTTTATTCTTGCAATCAGCACCAATGACAATTTGGGAGGGGTGGAGAATTATTAAAATCTGGAGAAACAAGAGGTGCAGTTTGTTTGATGTGGAAAAACACATTCTACCACACACTTCCCTGGTATTATAGGTGCCGAATTCTGAGTCTCTCAGGCTTCCAAAGAAACACACTGATTAGTTGCCACAGAGACATAATAAGCAACCAATGCCTAAATAATCATTTCAGATACCCCATTAACAGCATCTAACCATGTGGCTTTTAACCATACAAATTGTTTTTTGACAGCTTGTAACCTTTTCAAATAGTTTCCTTTGGGCATTATACCACACTCAGATCTAATTTTAACTTTTGCTTAGTTTATAATTTATGAGTTTCTTTGGAGATGCATAATGTGTTTGAGGAGAAAGGATACATTCAAATAAATGTTAAAAACAAAATCAATTGCTGTTTTAATCCATGAAACCTATCCTCACCAGGAGATAACTATAATAGGATGAAACAACAAGAAGAGAGGGAAGTACCTAAGTGATCTAGAATTTCCATAGAACCTGTTTTAAAACAAGCAAGTTCAATGCATTTAAACAGGATCATAGCTGTACATACTGCTGATGCATACAAAAGTGTGTCTTAAGATCCATGGAATTCCACAACACAAAAATTAAAAGTTATAAAATGGCTTAATGGGGCTGTCAGTGAAGAGCTAAAATATATAACACTCCTTTAGCACAGAAAATCCCCAGGTTTACAATTTCCAGACACTGGAATGCATCCACTCAAGGAGGAGGAAGAATATCGTTCCAACCTCTGGTCAAAAATGGATTCCACCTAAAAATCATAGATCACAAGTTGTTGGCGCTAAAGAGAACTTTAGAAATCATCTGGTCAGGCTCAAAATGAAGCCTGGTGCCTTCATTCTTAAGACTTTTCCCTTTCGTTTCCCCAACATCCAAACTATCAGAAAATCCAGCCCAGTGCCACGGGAACCATATTCCTCCCACTGCTGCACCTTCAGCTTCCAAGCACCAATCCCTCTCAGCTGGGTTCTGCCAAAAAACTCTTGAGCTGAGGGTCAGCAAACTGCAACCCACATTCTACTTGCCACTTCTTTCTGTATGTCCTACAACCTAAGAATAGTTTTCACATCTTTAAATGATTATAAAAAATAAAAAGACTGATAATACCTCATGACATGAAGTTATGTAAAATTTATAATCTGATGTCCATTAATAAAGTTTTATTGAAACACTGTCATGCTTTCTTTTATGTATAGCCTATCACTGCTTTGACGTCACAATGGCAGTTATACAACCCTCTCACAGAGACCATGTGGCCCACAAAGTCTAAAATATTTATACTATCTGGCCAGTTTTTACTATCGAGCCCTTCATAGAAAATGTCTGCTGACCTCTGTGTAATTGGTTCCCTATACCTATGCTTTCGCTGCCACAGTTAATTTTTCACACAGCAACCAGTGATCTTTTTAAAACAAATCAAATCTTGTCACTCCCTGCTTAAAATTCTCCAATGCTGAGCTGTACAATATTGCAGCCACTAGCCACACACATCTATTAATCACTAGTGTCTAGTGCAACTGAAGAATGAATTTTTAAGTCCAATCATTCTAATTTAAAAACTGGTGCTTGATTCAATTATTGGAAAACATTTAAGTATGTTTGGAACAACTTGGATATGTGAATCTGCTATTTCAATTGTAAATTTTGTAAAATCTCAATGCAGATCAATTATCTGCAGTGAAAATTTGGCATCCAAACTGAGATGCACTATAAATGCAACATAATTTACACTGAATTTCAAAGACTTAGTCCAAAAAGGGAGTGTAAAATATTTCTTTAATAATTTTAAGTGGCTAGATGTTTAAATGAGTCTTTTTAATATATTCTGCTAAATAATACATTATCGAATCTAATTTACCTATTTCTTTTTACTCAATGTGGTTACTAGACAATTTAAAATTACATGTGTCTTGCATTAGATTTCTATTGGACAGACTTCTTCAATGAGTTTATATGATAAGAATAAATTCAAACACCTTACAGTGTCAATAAGGCCTTCCTTGGCCCACATGCATCTCTTTAATCCCCTCTCTCTGCCACTCTCTCTTCACTCTGGTATTTTACCAGTCCCTCAGAGACACTAACCTAACTTTTTGCCTTCAAGTCTTTCTTTGCACCAACTGTGACTTCCCTCTGAAAACTGCTTCCCTATATCATAACTCATCCTCATCATTCAAACACAGCATACATGCCAGTCTCCATGGAGAGACCCCCCTCAATCCATCCTCAGTCACGTTCTAACACTCCACTCAGTTTCATTCTCTCCACAGCCACTATCAGTAGCTAGAATCTTCTTTTGCATCAATTTATGAGTTTTTTGACTGCCTCCATTCTTCACATGCTTCCTATCTCAGCACCCCAAGAGAAGGAATCTTGTCAGTTTGGCTCACTGCTATTTCCCCAGCACCTAAAACCATGCCTCATGCTCAGCAAGTATTTCAGTGAATGACCCTTCATTTTACAGATGATAAACTAAGATGCAGAGCTCCGTAGAGACTTAATGACAGAGCTCAGAGTAGAAAGTAGATCTCCTCCCTCCAGCTCAGTGTTTTTCAAGGAGTGGCTTAGCTTTGCATCTCTCCCATCTGAACATAAAGACCTTCTGCTTAGTTCTGTGACACTTTGCTGGGATGCCAACTTTAGAAGCAAAAGGTCAGCTAAATCAACTATTTCATTTTTCCATGGGAACCTAAAACCTTCTCCATTGCTGTATCTCCATGTGAGTACCTTGCCAGACTGTTAGCAGCTTTTAAGATTATTTCTCTGATGATCTTTTTCCTCTGGGCGTGGAAATAATCACCAAAATTAAAGAAAGAAATCAATGGCATTTAGCCTCTCTCTCACACCAAAGTGATAGTCACAAAGCAGAAAGAACTAGGTCATAAGGATGGAAGAGAGACCAATTAAATAGTTGCAAGTAGCAGTGTGACCACCACCAGTGAAGATGAGCAGAAAAATAAACACAAGGGGTCAGGGTGCCCTTCCCCTTTTATCTTTTACATTTTCTTCTTTCATTAATTAACATTCAAACTATACTCATAGTCTGACAAATTAAGCAATAGCCCAAAGGGTGATATTTGAAGGCAACTTGGAGAAAAATTATACACTCTACTTCAGTTACAGCCTAAAATGTCACTCTTTGTAACATCTTATATTTTAGATGCTTTCATTCTCATTTAATCCTTAGTTTAATCATATATCTCTGGGAAAGACATTGATACTTTGATTTAGGTGAAAAGTGTTTGGAAAAGGGAACTGGATATGGTATCTGCCAGGTAGTTTCATTTACAAGCAGACATACTATGTATTGTATTCAAGGGTGATAAATGTCCCAATAAAAATCTTCTCTTTAAATTCTCATTTACTACCAGTTAAAGTAGTTCTAGATTTCCCCTTTATTCCTTCCTTTTTTCACTCACCACTGAGGAGCAGGTTTCTCTGACCTTCATATGCATCTATCAAGTGTCTTTTGAGATGAATGAATCTTTGAATTGTACTATTGGGTGTGTTCAGCAACACGAGATGGGGCTTAGATGTGAATGAACATAAGATAGGGCTGTCTGTGAGCAAACCACTGTGGCTAAAGTGAAGGCTTTATCATATGTCAAAGAGGATATATCACTAAATGGATGTGGTGAGTGGACTTTAAATGTCAAGTTGAGATGTGGGAACTTTATTCTGTCAGTAACATGAAACTACCAGAAATTTTACTATGTGAATAAAATATTATCATTCATTGCATAAAATGAATATTAGTGATGAGCATTTATTGAGCACTATGTGCTAGACAATGTTACCAAGCACTTTACATGCTTGTGTGTCATTTAGTCCTTATAATGAAACTATAAAGTAGGACCTTTATTATTCCTATTTTACAAATGAGGAAAATAAGATACAAATAGTTTAAATAATTTGCCCATCATCACACAACGAGTATATGGCAGAAACTGTTAGACACTCGGGTGTATCTAACTCTTCACCACCCCATGTACTGTAGCCCACTAGGCTCCTTTGTCCATGGAACTCTCCAAGCAAGAGTACTGGAGTGGGTAGCCATTCCCTTCTCCAGGGGATCTTCTTGACCCAAGGGTAGAACCTGGGTTCTGTTCTTTACCTCTGAGCCACCAGGGAAGCCCTGTATGCGGCTGATACAGGATTCAAATCCAGGCAGTCTGCCTCTGGGACTCTTCACAAGCATGGCCTAGCAGTTTAGTAGAGCGGCCTAAAGACTAACATAGGCAGAGCTGCTATGTGCTATATGCATGCATGCTCAGCTCTGTCTGACACTTTTTGACCTCATGGACTGTAGCCTGCCTGCCTGCCAGGCTTCTCTGTCCATGGAATTTTCCAGGCAAGAATATTGGAGTAGTTGCCATTTCCTTCTCCAGGAGAGCTTCTTGACCTAGGGATCAAGCCTGTGTCTCTTGCCTCTCCTGCACAGGAAGGCAGATTCTTTACCATCTGGGAAGCCCAGTAGCTTATATGAAGCCTTAATAGAGTCAGGATAAGCTCAGTAACAGGATTGGTAAGTAGATGGTGCATTGTCTTTTTATGAGTTTTAAAAGATAACCCTTCCTGTGGGCAAGCACAAGCCCATGTCCCAGTCAGTGGCTTGGTTTATGGAGTAAAATTACTTGATTCAGTGCTCATTTGTCTCTGTCATACAGACCTTTGAACATTTTGCTTTCAACTGAATAGCTAAAATATATTAAACCTTGACATCCCCAAATCATCAGTAAAGTTAATTCTATACCACAAAGCCTTGTTTTACATGTGGACTCTTACAAATATTTGAGTGTGCATGTGTGTGTATGTCCATGTGAAGTTAAAATAAAAAATAGGTGAAGTTCCACATTTGGGTTGATGCCAGAACAATATCAAAGGACAGCCACAAAGTCTTGAGTTGAGAACATGCATCCCTGAAAAAACTTCTGAGGAAATCGCAGAAAATCTTCTTCAAAGATGAAGATCATTAAAGGTCATCAGAAATTTTCCCAGGATTCAAACTAATCTTTGTCAATCACATTACTAAAGATTTTGATTAGGGAGAGAGGAGTGATCTGGAAGACTTCCACAGAGTGACTTTAGATCATGCTAGAATTTGCCTACTAATATATTTTGGTTCCTCTTGTCTATCTCTTGGTACCTCTGTCTATCAGGGGTTCCCTGGTAGCTCAGATGGTAAAGAATCTATCTGCAATGCAGGAAACCTGGGTTTGATCCCTGGGTTGGGAAGATCCCCTAGAGGAGGGCATGGCACCCCACTCCAGTATTTCTGCCTGGAGGATCCCATGGACAGAGGAGCCTGGAGGGCTACTCTGGAGGGCAACCTCTACTCCATGAGGTTGCAAAGAACTGACACGACTGAGTGACTAAGCACAGCACAAACATAGAGACTACACAGAGAAATACATGTGATTTCCTAAAAAAATTTACCATGCTTTGGGGCCTATATTACTACTACTCTTCTACCTGTACCAGATTGCAGGCTTGTTCCCACTTGTGAGCTCAATCTAGCTTGCCTTTTGTCCCAATACCAGTGAAAATGCATGAAAGTTGCCTACCTCCAAAGATCAAGGTTCAAGGTCAAGTCAGCCAAAGTGCCTGTTACTTAGTTATTCCCCACCCTCTCCACTTGACCAATCATCTTCTAGATCCACTGCCCAGTACTTCAGTACTCAGGTACTCAAGACCTTTTTCTGTATCTCTGGAATCTCCTGCCAGATTGCACATGTAGCCCCACCAGCCTTGATGACAACAGCAATAAATACTACTGGGCATTCCTCTTGCTCTTTCATACTTACTTCGAATTTCAATCATAAATCTGGTTGGGAAAATGATGATTTCACATAAATATACATTGTGAAGTGATCAACATATTCAAGCTAATTAGCATCCATTACTTCACAGTTACCTTTTTTTCCCTTTTTATCCATCCCCCACTCCCCACCACTCCTCTTGAAGTCTCTTGAGAAATGGAAGTTCAAGTTGGTTGTATTAGTGTAAGTCCAGACAAGAAAGCCACAATATTTTAAAGAACAGGTTCTTAAACTTGAAGCTAAAATACTTGGCAAGTATCAATATATATTTTTTTCTTTTCCTTAATTTGTAGTTTGCAATGTTTAAAAAAAATACTTTAAAATACTGATATACGCCAAGTCACCACTGTTGATGGTCTTGACACACTTTTCTAAATATAACTTTGAAAAACTTGAAAATTATTTCATTTTCTATAAATCTACTTTTAAAAGTCTGATATTATTTATCTATTTACAAAACTACCATAAGAAAATTATTTAGATACATTTAGATGCACATAATGAACAAATGACTTAAAAATTCGGAAAATTTTAAATGACCATGCTTTTCACAACCTTACAATTTTACATTAGATTCATTTCACAAGCTTACAGTGAGATATCGTTATCATACAAGAACAGCAAGACAGGACTACCATCCCAACCTGGGCTAATCCTGGCAGCTTTTAACACTATGCATTTAATATAATGAATCCAGATGATAACATGCAGCTTTTTTCCCACAAATCTTCTTTACCATGATGTCAGAATAATGTTGCACTTCCTTCAAAAATAATTCATTCTTGTATAGATAATGTCAATATATTAAGCACACATAGAGGCACTATTTATTTTATTAAATTGGAAAGATTACTGGTCATGCAAAACCAGTCAAATCTCAACTTTATCTGACTTTACCTTCCCACTGGGGTTACCCAAATCAAAAAGTTTTTGACAGCAAAACTATTCTTCAACCAATACTGCAAGATTGAGTCTTTTTCCACTAACATTGACTGGGTTAAGATATTAAATGACAAATCTTATAAAAAGTGTTTTTCTCTTTCCTTCTTTCTCCCTCCCTCATTATGTTTACACAGCTCACAACAAAAAGAGAGCTTGCTTGTTTTGTAAATGAGTTGCTTTTAATCTCCAATTAGCCACCCATAAGTTTATAAAATGGGGTAAAATTGCTTATAATTAAAACACATTTTTTGATAATTCACTTAGTCCCTACCATTTGGTATATGTGAAACTACCAAACACAGTTCCAAAAGTTATTAAGAAATTGAACATGCAGTTCCACCAATCTTATGAGCATATAGCTAAGGAAAAACCAACATAAATCTCAAAGACATATTCATCAGCTCTGAATGCCTCTATGCTAAGAATGTGCTGTTTATTGGAGGGGTGAAGATGAACTCTAGCATCCTTGCTTTTGGCTAAACCATAATCCACTCATATCACACCTGAGAGAAATGAATCAACAAAGTCAGATCTGGAATCTAACACGTGTTTTTTCTATTGCTGCTGTAAGAAATTATCAAGAACAACGCATAAAGCACCACAGATTTATTATCTTACAGTTCTTTAGGTCAGAAGTTTAAAATGGGTCCAACTGGGCTAAAATTTGGGTCAACAGGACTCTGCTCCTATTGAGGCTCTAAGAGAGAATTCATTTCCTTTAAAGAGAGTCTGTTGCCTTCCCTTTCCCAGCCTCTAGAGGCTGCTCACATTTCTTGGCTTATATATACCCTTCCCTCTATGTCTTCAAATCCAGCAATAGTGGGTCAAGTTACCATATTACATCACTCTGACCACCTTTCCTTCCTCCTTCCACTTGTAAGAACTGCTTTTTTGTACACTGGACCTACATGGATAATCTAGGATACTCTTCCTCTTTTAAGGCCAGCTAATTAATAATTTTACTTTTATTTGCAACCTGAATGTGCCTTCACAGTGTAAGGTAACTCATTCACTACTGCTGCTTCTGCTGC
Source organism: Antilocapra americana (assembly GCA_007570785.1). Taxonomy (NCBI): domain Eukaryota; kingdom Metazoa; phylum Chordata; class Mammalia; order Artiodactyla; family Antilocapridae; genus Antilocapra; species Antilocapra americana. The sequence continues at coordinate 2,045,134 of ML661889.1, read as the reverse complement.
TAAGTCGCTTCAGTCGTGTCCAATTCCGTGTGACCCCATGGACAGCAGCCCACCAAGCTCCTCTGTCCATGGTATTTTCCAGGCAAGAGTTCTGGAGTGTAGCGACATTGCCTTCTCCAAACTCATTCACAATTTGCAGAAATTAGACACAGACATTGCTAGGGTCCGTTACTCTGCCTACTACAGCTCTCAAGGTTTAGGCATGTACTCTCGAGTTCCTATTTGCTCCTCAAAAGGAGATATACATTTTTGTTTTAAATCCCCTAAAAGAATTATATGCTATTTCACCTCAGAACCAATGCCCTGTACAGGACCATAATTATTTCATTTTCAATCTGATTTTTAATTTCAGAATGTTTTGGAAACAAAACTTTGTTTTATGGAGCTTTGTGGAGCAAGAAGAGAAAGTGATCATTTACAAGGAGAATAGGGTATGCTTTCAAAAAACCTAAAGCAGACTTGAAGAACATTTCCAAATGCACACTGCCCCAAAGAAAAAGTTAACTTTTTGTAACTTTCCTTTGAAAGTGTTAGTTGCTCAAAAAGTGTTCAACTTTTTGTGATCCTATGGACTATAGCCCACCAGGCTTCTCTGTTCATGGGATTCTCCAGGCAAGAAAAATGGAGTGGGCTGCCATTTCCAAATAAATCCACTGCTGATGTGAGTAAAAGGGAAGGTATGATTACTGTGGGTTGTATCATATGGATATGGCATAATATACATGCAAGTACCTCCAGAAACAGACTGGAAATGTATTTAGCATCTCAGTTCAGTTCAGCCACTCAGTCGTATCCAACTCTTTGCAACCCCATGAACCACAGCACACCAGGCCTCCCTGTCCATCACCAACTCCTGGAGTCCATGCAAACTCATGTCCATTGTGTTGGTGATGTCATCCTACCATCTAATCCTCTGTCGTTCCCTTCTCCTCCTGCCCTCAATCTTTCCCAGCATCAGGGTCTTTTCAAATGAGTCAGCTCTTTGCATCAGGTGGCCAAAGTACTGCAGTTTCAGCTTCAGCATCAGTCCTTCCAATGAACACCCAGGACTGATCTCCATTAGGATGGAACTGTTGGATCTCCTTGCAGTCCAAGGGACTTGCAAGAGTCTTCTCCAACACCACAGCTCAAAAGCATCAATTCTTTGGTGCTCAGCTTTCTTTATAGTCCAACTCTAACATCTACACATAACCATTGGAAAAACCATAGCCTTGACTAGATGGTCCTATGTTGACAAAGTAATGTCTCTGCTTTTTAATGTGATGTCTAGGTTGGTCATAACTTTCCTTCCAGGAGCAAGCGTCTCTTAATTTCATGGATGCAATCATCATCTACAGTGATTTTGGAGCCCAGAAAAATAAAGTCAGCCAGTTTCCACTGTTTACCCATCTATTGCCATGAAGTGATGGGACCAGATACCATGATCTTAGTTTTCTGAATGTTGAGCTTTAAGCCAACTTCTTCACTCTCCTCTTTCACTTTCATCAAGAGGCTGTTTAGATCTTCTTCACTTTCTGCCATAAGGGTGGTGTCATCTGCATATCTGAGGTTATTGTTATTTCACCCACAATCTTCCAGCTTGTGCTTCATCCAGACCAGCATTTCTCATGATGTACTCTACAGAGAATTTAAATAAGCAGGGTGACAATACAGCCTTGACATAACTCCTTTTCCTATTTGGAACCAGTCTGTTGTTCCATGTCCAGTTCTAACTGTTTATTCCTGACCTGAATACAGGTTTCTCAAGAGGCAGGTCAGGTGGTCTGGTATTCCCATCTCTTGAAGAATTTTCCACAGTTTATTGTAATCCACACAGTCAAAGACTTTGGCATAGTCAATTAAGCAGAAATAGATGTTTTTCTGGAACTCTCTTGTTTTTTAATGATCCAGCAGATGTTGGCAATTTAATCTCTGGTTCCTCTGCCTTTTCTAAATCTAGCTTGAACATCTGGAAGTTCACGGTTCACATATTGCTGGAGCCTGGCTTGAAGAATTTTGAGCGTTACTTTACTAGTGTGTGAGATGAGTGCAATTGTGTGGTAGTTTGAGCCTTCTTTGGCATTGCCTTTCTTTGGGATTGGAATGGAAACTGACCTTTTCCAGTCCTGGGGCCATTGCTGAGTTTTCCAAATTTGCTGACATATTGAGTGCAACACTTTCACAGCATAATCTTTTGGATTTGAAATAGCTCAACTGGAATTCCATTACCTTCACTAGCTTTGTATGTAGTGATGCTTCCTAAGGCCCACTTGATTTCACATTCTAGGATGTCTGGCTCTAGATGAGTGTGAGTGATCACACCATCATGATTATCTGGGTTGTGAAGATCTTTTTTGTACAGCTCTTCTGTGTATTCTTGCCACCTCTTCTGAATATCCTCTGCTTCTGTTAGGTCCATACCATTTCTGTCCTTTATTGAGCCTATCTTTGCATGAAACGTTCCCTTGGTATCTCTAATTTTCTTGAAGAGATCTCTAGTCTTTTCCATTCTATTGTTTTCCTCTATTCCTTTACATTGATCACTGAGGAAGGCTTTATCTTTCCTTGCTATTCTTTGGAACTCTGCATTCAAATGGGTATCTCTTTCCTTTTCTCCTTTGCTTTTCGCTTCTCTTCTTCTCACAGCTATTTGTAAGACCTCCTCAGACAGCCATTTGGTTTTTTTGTGGCCTAGAGGAACTACCCCATGTCCAAGGTCAGGGGGGGCAGCCGAGAGGAGCTACCCCACATCCAGCTGCTGTGCTTTGCTGGAGCAGCCGTGAAGAGATACCCCACGTCTGAGGTAAGAGAAACCCAAGTAAGATGGTAGGCACAGACCACAGCTTTGTCCAACTCAATGAAACTAAGCCATGCCATGTAGGGCCACCCAAGACGGACGGTTCATGGTGGAGAGGTCTGACAGAATGTGGTCCAAAGGAGAAGGGAATGGCAAACCACTTCAGTATTCTTGCCTTGAGAACCCCATGAACAGTATGAAAAGGCAAAAAGATAGGACACTGAAAGATGAACTCCTCAGGTCGGTAGGTGCCCAATATGCTACTGGAGATCAGTGAAGAAATAACCCCAGAAAGAATGAAGGGATGTAGCCAAAGCAAAAACAACACCCAGTTGTGGATGCGACTGGTGATAGAAGCAAGGTTCAATGCTGTAAAGAGCAATATTGCATAGGAACCTGGAATGTTAGGTCCATGAATCAAGGCAAATTGGAAGTGGTCAAACAGGAGTGAACATCAACATTCTAGAAATCAGTGAACTAAGATGGACTAGAATGGGTGAATTTAACTCAGATGACCATTATATCTACTACTGTGGACAGGAATTCCTTAGAAGAATTGGAGTAGCCATCATAGTCAACAAAGGAGTCCAAAATGCAGTACTTGGATGCAATCTCAAAAATGACAGAATGATCTCTGTTTGTTTCCAAGGCAAACCGTTCAATATCACGGTAATCCAAGTCTATACCCTGATCAGTAATGCTGAAGAAGCTGAAGTTGAATGGTTCTATGAAGACCTACAAGACCTTCTAGAACTAGCACCCAAAAAAGATGTCCTTTTTATTACAGGAGACTTGAATGCAAAAATAGGAAGTCAGGACACACCTGGAGTAACAGGAAAATTTGGCCTTGGAGTACAGAATGAAGCAGGGCAAAAACTACTAGAGTTCTGCCAAGAGAACACACTGGTCATAGCAAACACACCCTCTTCCAACAACACAAGAGTAGACTCTAAACCTGGACATCACCAGATGGTCAACACTGAAATCAGATTGATTATATTCTTTACAGCCAAAGATGGAGAAGCGCTATATGGTCAGCAAAAACAAGACCAGGAGCTGGCTGTGGCTCAGATCATGAACTCCTTATTGCCAAATTCAGACTGAAATTGAAGAAAGTGGAGAAAACCACTAGACCATTCAGGTACGACCTAAATCAAATCCCTTATGACTATACAGTGGAAGTGAGAAATAGATTTAAAGGACTAAATCTGATAAGACAGAGTACCTGATGAACCATGGTTGGAGGTTCCTGACATTGTACAGGAGACAGCAATCAAGACCATCCCCAAGAAAAAGAAATGTAATAAAGCAAAATGTTTGTCTGAGGAGGCCTTACAAATTTAGCATCTACTTTCTTTCAAATAGATATATGATCTTTATGAATATAATTTCAAGTAGGGTCACTATTTATAGAAGTTTTCCTCTTAGCGGGAATCACTCAAAAAATATATTTTTGCTCAAATAAGTAGGCCAAGTAAAGTAGGGTTGATTTCCCACTAAAACTTCTACCAGAGAAGAGGCTATACAAGCAACAAGTTCTGCTCAGTAAAGGTGTATTGAAGAACATAATTTTTCCAATAAACTCTTTTCCCATTATATAATAATCACAGATGCATTCTGTTGGAAAAAATTTTGACTTCTCAATGAAGTACAATAATACCTAAGCTTGCAGTAAATCTTCTAAAATCACATACTTAAAAGAGAAAAAAATGCTACATCAAACATTAATATCAACACTCCAGCATCAACCACAATAATTTGCTACACTAAAAACAATAAAATCAAATGCTGAAAGTGAAAAATATAGTTCTGAATCTTTGGCCACATTATCCGTCTGCTTTGTTTCCATTAAAGAAGTAGGATTCCCTAACACTTATTAATTTCTACATTTTTCACAAACTTCAAATCATTTCAATGCTCTACTTTTATTTCTGTGGTGATAGCTTATAATTTTTAAAACTTTTTCTAACCATTAAGTCTAAGAGCCACTTTCCAGACTCATTCACTGCCTAATAACTCTGTAGTTAGTATAGGAGGACTCCCTTAATAGACCTAATTAAATACACATACTCAGGGATGCATGAACACACACACAGACTCACACACACATACACATATATATATGTACACAGTAACTCCCTTAAAGTCTATTCTTGTAGATAAAGAAAAGGATACATAATTTAGAATGTACCAAGACCAGAATTATAAAAGGACAGATTTATGGTGGTGGTCATTTTGTAATACATAGAAATATTGAATCACTCAATTATACTTCAGAAACAAATAAACAAACCCATAGAAAAAGATGAAATTTGTGGTTACCAGAGGTAGGGATAAGGGGAGATGGAACTGGATGCAGACAGTCAAAAGGTATAAACTCCCACTTATAAGCAGTAGAGATGTAATGTATGACATGATAAATATAATTAACACTACTGTATGTTATATGTGAAAGTTGTTAAGAAAGTAAATCCTAAGAGTTCCAATCATGGGGAAGAAATTTTTTTCTTCTTTTTTTACTTTGAATCTATGTAAGATAGATGTTGACTAAATATACTGTTATCATCATTTCACAACACATGTAAGTCAAAATCACTATGCTGTGTACTTTAAACTTATACAGTGTTTTATATCAATTATATCTGAATGAAATTAGAAGGGAAAATAAAAAATAAAGAAAATAAAATGCTCTACTGCCTGAATTGTTGCCTGAGTTCTAAGTAAGTTCCTCCTCAGAGTTCTAAGTAACAGACAAAACTGAGGTTGCTTTTTCATCTTTTTTTTTCCTGACAAATACTTATCTCTCCAGAGAGCTCTGTAAGCTTCTATCAATATATATTTCCAGTAATAGTTTGACGTTATACATGTATGATATTTCCAGAAGAAGTGAAATTTTATTTATTTTGTTGGAATATTAATTCATAGAAAACCAAAATTGCTACTACTATAACTGCAGCCCAGAAGATTCTTCATGTGCAAAACGACTCAATAAAACAAGCTCAACTCAAAGTTGGATGGATTGTGCCACTGTTGATTTTGTCATTCCCATAATCTATAGGCTTGTTTACTTCACTGAGATATTAGCTTAATAACCATGTAGTCAATAGGGACTTAGAACATATACAAAGGGTGTGAGTTAAGAAAGTGTTGATTGCTCACTTGTGGCTGAAATTTGTATATAGATTAGAAGGTGCCTGGTCATCCAGACAACACAAACGAAGGACTATCCTTGAAAAGTCCAAGTAACCCTACGTTCATTTCATTCAGTGTTCTTCCTTACAGTGAGTAATTCACTGTATATTATATCAAACTATTATAAGTTTGATCAGAATTTATTAGGCAGCATCATTTCTTTTTCCAGGTTGTCCTCCAAATATGAAAATATTATCTGCAGTCATAGAACATAAATTAGGAAGTTATTTTACAGATAGTAAGATGAATTTTCTCTTAGATGAACACACTATGGACCCTTGGTAAATATTTTAAAAAATACTAGTAAATATTTTCAAAAATGCTAGTAATGGTATTTGTGCATGTGACCCTAGAACAAAGTGAGGCCAGGTGGATTGCACGGGAACTCATATCAAAATTATTTTAAGTTTAGAGAAATAAAATTCTATAATGCAAAGGGACATAATTTTGTTGAGCCAAAGGAGAACATTATCTTTGGGTCACTTTGCTCAGGAATAGAGACAAGAATGGCTCCAACAGGGTAAAGTCCCTTTCCTGACTCAGGGCCCTGCATTAAGGTCATTTGTGAATGAACTGGAAAGACGGGAGCAGACTAGTGACAACATTTCACTCACACACACACACACACACACACGAATGCCCAAAGTGGTGCTGTGATCGCCACACAAACCAAGTGTGAGCAGATCCAGGCCTTCGAAACAAAGTGCAGTCCATCCAAAGAAATGCTCTAATTCAAACGGCCCCACAGAAAGCATGAAATACAGTTCAGCCTTAAATCAATGTTACATTATACACAACTTTTAGTTCAATCTCTACCTTCCACCTTACCCAAGAACCTGATTTTAAATGACAATTTCAGTTTGGATTTTAATACTCCTTCCAGTGAACTCTTGCATGATGGAACTTAAATGATCAAAAGCAAACAGACCCACAGTCATTAGCCCACGTCCTTCTGGTGGCATTTTGGGCTGCAGGTGTGTTTCTTTATCTGAAATCAATGGGATAGACTCACAACATTCCAATTTTCTGTTTGCCTTCAAACAAAAAAGCCTAATGTACATTTCTCACACATAAATTAGATGCTAATCTTAGAATATATAGATATTAGAAAACTACCCACATATCAACTAAATAAAATTCTTCACATCAAGAAAAGTGGTGGGAAAAAAGTCTTAGAGCTGCCTTTAGTACTTTGACTCATTTAATTGATAAGAAGTAATCCTAGAAATAACTAGCTACAAAGTAAAAACGTTTTATTGTAAATGAAATACACTATTATTTTTAAAAATATAGAGAACTTACAATCTTTCAGGTTTTTCCCAGAAATTGTTTTTATCCTAAATATCTACACAGGTGGTCTCTCCTTCCATTTTGTTAAAACTTATTCATTCTTTTGTAGTCCACCGGAAATTCTTATTTTTTTATTTTCACACACTTACCCAAGTATAATTCTTGACCTTCCCATCATTTCAAAAATGAAAAAAATAAAAAATTCACATGCAAAACTATTTAATTGCAACTAAAAGAAGAATATGGAAAAAAACCCAACTTACATTCATAACAGAAGAGACATTATAAATCTAAAGCAAATTAATAATACCAAAGTGTTTATCCTTTAGAACCCCTGTGCTTTGTTACATTAAGAGCATGTCAAAATATGTGGTATGATTTTTAAAGGAACTAAAATATCCTGATATATGATGCACACATTTCTAAAATATATTTCTCAAGAGAATTCGTGAAAACTAATGTTTTATTTTCATTACAGTACATTCTGACCTAAGTTTTTTCATAAAAGACACCCTCCAAACTTTCAAATTGAAAAGCAAGACATTTACTTTGTTCCAGTTCTCCTTAAACCACAGAAAATATAAAGCAGTGACTAAATCATTATAGTGTCTATTCCCTCAAAATAAAAAATAATGGGAGAAGAATTATTCTTTTGAGTAAAGCAAAAAAGAAAATCGTAAGTAACTTTCAGAGATTTTCTGTGACCCAGGCCTCCGTTTTACAAAGTGGCGTCTTAACATTTCCTAGTGAATTTTCTCCTTTTACCTTCGTAGGACATCAAAGTTCTAGGAACACAGCCAGAAACAGCATCACTATTCCTAGTCATAGACTTTCTTCAAAAGAGTGCTGAAAGCTCAGATTCTAACCTAACTCAGTGGTTCTCCAAACCTGCCTGCACCTCAGTACTATCTGGGAAGCTTTTGAAAAGTGTAGATGTCCTGGACACACATCCTAGCAATTCTTATAATTCAATATAACTAGACGGAGGCTGGGAAATCTGATTTTTTTTTCTAACATCTCCCAAATGATTCCCATCAACTAGGTTTGGAAATCACCCATGGACAGAAGAGCGTGGTGAGCTACAGTCCATAGAGTCACAAAGTCAGACATAAATGAAGTGACAATACTAGTGAAGTGTTACTCCACTTACTGACAAACTAGCCATGTTCGACTTGATACTAACGGACTATATCCTCATATTCAACCTCTCTTTGATAATAATCAGTTGAAAAGATCCTAATACGCACTACCCACTTATATTCATGACTTTATCAAAAAATTTTGTTAAAAAAAGGGAAATCAGATGTTTTATGATAATCTCCAGATTTCAAGATAGTGTCTACTTTTCTTTTCCAAAGAGAATTTTGAACTGTAAAAATATCTTTTAAAAGGCTACTTGATAAAAATTAGCAGTATGGATCTGATCTTAGTGAGTCTCCCCCATCAATCCTACTTGTCCCCTGAGATTTTGTTTGGGATCTGGAGCTTAACCCAGACTTGTTCTATCGCCTTGTGCAAAGATTATACAAATAAACATTTTGCATATCATTACCTAACATTTGGCCTAATGAATTTGAATGTGCCAATCTAGAGTCAAATCCAAAATTTTGAAGTAAACAAAGTGCTACTTAATTATCCAACAGTTAGGTATGTCCAAGCATCCAGCTGGGGTGGTAGAAAGGACTAGGTTTTTGGAATTAAGCTAATTAAGGAATAAATCTTGGCTTTCCTGCTCAGCATCTCCCATGTAACTCTTGGTAGGATTCAAAATTTTTTAACCTACAATTCTATCTGCAGAGTGGAAATGACGAGAGCAGCTTTACAGTGTTATTTTGAAGGTTAAATGGGATAATGTACAGAAACTGCTGTGTATTTAACAAGAGCTCAACAATTATGTAGACTCAAGACTTTGGTATCAGGGAAACTTGAGCTTGCATTCCAGCTCTATCTCTTGCAGCATTAGGAAATTCCATAAATATTCTAAGTCTCAATTTCATCACCTATAACATGGACATAATAGTAGTACCTACTTGACTACAGCCATGCAATTAAAAGACACTTGCTCCTTGGAAGAAAAGCTATGACAAACCTAGACTGTGTATTAAAAAGAAACATCTCTTTGCCAACAAAGGTATGTACAGTCAAAACTATGTTTTTTCCAGTAGTTATGCACAGACATGAAAGTTGGACCATAAAGAAAGCTAAGCACCAAAGAACTGATGCTTTTGAACTGTGGTGCTGGAGGAGATGCTTGAGAGTCCCTTGGACTCCAAAGAGATCCAACCAGTCCATCCTAAAGGAAATCAGTCCTGAATATTCATTAGAAAGGCTGATGCTAAAGCTGAAGCTCCAATACTTTGGCCACCTGATGCAAAGAGCTGACTCACTGGAAAAGACTCTGATGTTGGGAAAGATTGAGGGCAGGAGGAGAAGCGGGTGAAAGAGGATGAAATGTTAGATAGCATCATCAACTCAGAGGACATGAATTTGAGCAAACTTCAGGAGACAGTGGAGGATAGAAAAGACTGGCATGCTGCAGTTCATGGGGTCACAAATGAGCTGGACACAACTTTGCAACTGCACAACTTCCTTGAATTATTGCAATGAACAGTACATGTAGAGTATTTCATGTATTCTTCCATGTTGCTAGCACTTAGTAAGCATCATTAACTGACAGATTTTTAATTCTATTTTCCTCCTCAACTGGCATTCTAAAGATTCAGGAAGAAGTTTGGATTTGCAGAGATATAGAGGATCTCAATTCTCCTTTCACAGATGAAGACACTGAGGCTGGAGAGACTAGGTGGCTTGCCTAAAGTCACACAGCTAATCAGTGAAAGAGCTGGATCTAGTCCCACATTATTCTTAGCAGATATAGAATGATACATACTATATTGACCTCTGTCAACACTGTATGTAATGAACCTATATCACTCAGAAAACCACTATTTAGTTTCCCTCATGGCTAGAGAGTAAGTCTTGATAGTCAATTAAAATAAATGCAACCAGATTGCTGTCTGTTATAAAATATTGTTATTCAAATGTAACAATAACTCTCTGGATCTTCACTATTGAGTAAAAGCCAAAGAATGACTAAATTTTGTTAAGAATCCAAAAGAGGCATTCTTGTACTTTTTTCCCTAAATGTACAAGAACACGGACTCTCTGGAGTGGTCTTTTGGAGATATTGGCTGCATATAAACAGAAAATAATAAACTCTCCTTGTCTACCAACAACTGGAAAACAAATCCCCAAGGAGCACAGTGAGCACTCTCAGGGTGATCAATGACAGATGTACAGTCGGGAGCCACTCTCTATGCTCCAAGCAGAGGAAAGGTCCACAGAGATGTGAGCCAAAAAAAGCTGTGCATAAAACTTGAAAAGAGGGCAATGCATATTCTGTAGTCCCATCGGACTTTTTCTTTCACTGACAGAGGATTGCAACTTAAGTGGTTTCTGGCCACAGCAGAAAGCAACAAAAGGCTGCATGGCTGATTTTTCTTAAATGAAAAAAAAGAAAAAAAAAAGAAAGAAGAGTTTATACTCTTCAAATTGCACGGTCCAGATGGTGTTTTCCATCCTTCATGCTTCTGTGGTTGCGGCTGTGTCTTGCCTATGTCTTTTGTGGCAGGACACACTCACCAGTCAGCAATTTCACCACTGCTTGGGTCCAAATGAGCTATGGAGAAAGAAATTAGGGTGAGTGGAGAGGCCACAGCTGGGAGAGATCAGCCACACTCAACAGGCCTCTCCCACATACATAAACAAAGCAGACCAGGGAAGGCGGGCGGAGAAACAAAATACTGAGGTTTAGAGGGTAGCACTTGAGGCCTGCAAAGACTGTGTAACCACATGACATGCACCTATAGGTTCTAACCCAATTACTGAAAATCCCTGAGTGTTTGTGAAAAGGTGGCTATTAAATGTCTCAGCTGAAACATTCAAATGCTTTTTGATACCACAAAATATTTTTTAATGCACTTAAGCTGTTTCTTAATACCTAACTGAAAGGAGAGACTCATTTAGTAAGTTTATTCTCATGTAGGAAAGTGTCTCCAATAATGAACTGTGTTTGCTAGGTTTTGAGTTTCTGGCATAGTTTTAAATCTGTATCTTCACTGCAGGTCTCAGCTGAAAATTTCTAGGATTTGAAATTCATGTGGACCACAACCTTACCCTATTTATTAGAAGAAACACTGAAGTATGTAGCATGTCTTCCACAGCATACTGCATTTGCACCTGAACTGTAAGAGGAAACTAATGCCTTTAGCAATGGATTATGGCTTTTCAAGTACCACTTTCCATGCATAATACTGCAATAAAAAAAGAAAACATCCAAATGAGATATCAGTATTTTTTCTACAGAGTAAAGGAACTATTTCTAACTCCATATTTGCGGTTTATGTTCAGCCACCTGCTACTGAAACACTAAGGTTTCTTTTTTCTTTTGCCCAAAAGCAAAGGGTCACCCTTCTACTTCTCTTTCTCTATGTCAAGGAGAATGCATGCCAACTCAGTCTCCTCCTACATGAGCAAAATGCTGTGAACAAGAAACCCTTCACCACAGTTTTATCAGCCTAGGATGTTTTTATGATGTGTAGTCTAATTGGGTCCTCTCCAGGAAAGAACACTAAATTTAAATTGTGGCCTCCATCAACAGCAAAAGCAAAGCAAAGTCAGCTCTGAGCAGCATTTCCAGTGACTTTTTTAGAATAGGTAGTTCTTGAAAACGCTGGGCATAGTTTCTAAAAATTAACTATGGGGCTTACTTTTTAATCTTTATCTTCAAAGCTATTAGAATGATTTTTTAAAAGTCCACTCATATGTTTCTATTAATAGTTGGAATATGCTGATTTTCTGGAAGACAAAATGTTTTGAGAAATAAAGTTGCTCCTAACCTTGTAAACAGCAAACCTATGTCTAGGGATTTACTCTGAATTAGAGATATGAAGATTTCTGCAACTTTTGAATATAATGGTGACACATAAGAAACAGTCAGTGTTCAAAAGAGAAAAAAAGGATGTCAATTATGGAAAAAAATGGTTTCAAGAATGTTTATTAATATTGGAAAATATTATGAAAAAGAGTTCAGTTTTGCAAATGCTACAAGCTATAAACTTGATCTTAATGTTTTAAGTATATATTTATATATGTGTGTGCTTACATGTATATGCTGATTTATATCTATATATACAAGTAGAATCTAAGAGTAAAATATATTATTTTTGTTCTCTAATATTGCCTGTTATTCTGAAATTTTCTACAATGAACACAGATTGATGTTAAAATTAGAAAAAATAAACATAAAAAAGTATGTTAAAAATTTTAAAATTGGATATCCTGAAGAATTTAAAAAGCATGCATCTCGGAACTAAAAAAAAAAAAAATCCCATCTGGCCTAGTTTTTTTTTTTTATTAAAAGTTAATGCGTTTTTCAGATGAAGCCCAGAGACCTTAATTGATTTATCTAAGCAAATAGTTTGAAGATTCCACCTATTCTTTTAACCGAAAAAGAAAATACAATTTACTTATCATAAGAAAGCCTGAACGTGCTGCTTCAAAGGCCTCTACTCACACACCATAGCTTTCAGATGTCTTCTGGTAACCAAGGACAAGTTCTAAGGATTGAGATAAATACTAAAAACCCATAAAGTGATGCCATTAGAGTCAGGTATGTCCCAGGGACTTCCACGCCACATACAGTAGAATGATCCGTTCAGCAGTGATTCAGAGGAGCCTCATCAGGCAGCAAAAGGACACAGAGCATGCATGGCTGCTTGTACCAAAGCAGTGCCGTTTTCATTTGCTTAATATAGGGAGTCTCAGTTTAGATCCCTCCAGAAGAAAACTCGGATTTGGATGCAAGTATTTTATTTGAGAGATGAACCAGGAAGTACTGTGAGGGAAGAGAAAAAGTGGGAGAAGAAGGAACACTTACAAAGGTGTGCCAGTGTGGAGGACATCTCTGTAAACAAATGGGGATCCACCTGGATGGGAACCCTCTGAGAGCCTGTGCAATACATCCTAAAATTTCTTCCCTGCAGTGAGAAAGGTGGACTATTTATCCACCAACTCTTGTGCCATACTGATTGAGGGTCTGTCCTGAAATGTTAACTCACTGGTGTGTGCATGCTCACTCGGTCATGTCTGACCCTTTGGGACCCCATGGACTGTGACCCACCAGGTCACAGTCCATGGAATTTTCCAGGCAAGAACATTGGAGTGGGTTGCCATTTTCTTCTCCATAACTTACTGGTACTGGATCCCTAAGCAACTAAGCACTCCTGCAAACTGCCCTGGGTAGAGACGTTCAGGTAGCCTTCAAGGCATGGAAAGAACACAGGCTTAAAAGCACATTAGATCTGAGGGTGAAACACACCTCTGCGACCTACAAAACTTTGGGCAGGCTATTAGGTCAACCTGGCACTCAAGCTTTTCACCAAAAAGGCAAGTAAACTGTAAATGTTTTGCACAAACACTATAAAAATCTTAAAATATAATATCAAGTAATTTTCCATTGTGCCAGTTCACTAGTCAGGGCCTGTAAAAGCAGCAGTCTACTCACCATTTGAATAAAGCACAAAATGTGAATTTTAAGCTCTGCTCTATCACTTGCCATTTTGGTATTCCCACCCTGACAGCCATTTATCTTTGATGATCATTAACTTTTATGATAATGTGATGGGTTCCTATACCATTCAGGAATATTTTAGATCAACAATTTCTATGCTATAATAAAGTAAAAAATTCTAACTTTTAAAATTTTATATCAATAATAATAAACAGCACACTATTGAGTGCTTAATATATACTAACCAATAACAGCAGGCTTCACATGCGTTATCTCAATAAAGTTCAATAATTATACTTGCTAGGTACTATTACTAAGCCTATTTTGCTGATGAGAAAAATTGAAACCTGGAGAAAGTAACTTGCCCATGATGATGTAACTAAAATACAATATGACATGTGCCCCATCCTATCTCTGAATGACTCGAGAACTAGCACTCAACAATTGCACTGTACTCCCTTCCACTTGGAGAAGGAAATGGCAACCCACTCCAATATTCTTGCCTGAAAAGTCCCATGGACAGAGGAACCTGGCTGACTACAGTGCTTGGGGTCACAGAGTCAAACAATGACTCAGTGACTGAGCATGCCCTTCTCCTTTTATAGGCAACTGGATAGATTACATGATCTGCCAACTCTTTAATCACCAATAAGCTATGGCAGCATGCTAATAGTCAACTGTGGTTTAGTAGAAATGATCAACATCTTGCCATAACAGATCACTACTACACACCATTTCAAACTTATCACTTCCAGTCTCCGATATTGGATCTTTGGAGCCAAAAAGATCAGGGTTTAAAATCTGGTCAAGCACTTAATATCTGTATGATGTTGGACAAATGCTTTACTTCCATGTGACTTAGTTCCCACCAATGTCCAACATGAAGAGTCAGCAGAATATAAAAAAGGGCCTTAATGAAGATGTATTTCAAGTGTCTGAGGCATAGTATGTGCTCACAAAATCATATCTAGAAACCACTCCTCCTCAGTTGTCAGCAAAGCATTCAGTCCATGTCCATTAGCTAATTACAATGCTTTGTACTGCAGACTGGTGTGGTAGGTGCCCTACTGCTCAAAGTATATGAAAGAGGAGCTATTATATTAAACTCTTCCATTGCTGTGAGTAGTTACGGCCAAAATATTGTGCCAGATTTTTCACACTCAGTAAAATTGGTCCTACATCCTTGAATGAGTATCCATTTATCAATTTATGTGGAATATAGATACAGATGGAAAAAGAACCATTCTTCATATATAATGATATGCATATATATGTTTATGTATTTATATGTATGAATAAAATAATTAGCTCACTTCTGCTTTATATAGATTGTTAAAGAAAACATGCAATTTTACTACTCCTACAACCTAACAAATTTAACTTATCTTGGCAAGAGATGATACAATGATAGTAGTAAAGAGTTAAGAGTGAGAAAAGGGATAGAGGAAATAAAATTAAGAAATGAAACCTATTCTGAAAACCCTATGATTGCCCATCATTGAAGTCATTTTGGAAAAATAACCTGTGGGTAAAACTGTAAACACCATATGTTTTTGAGTATTGAAGTGTTGTCTAAGAAAATTACTGAAAAAAAAAAACTTTAATCCCAAGATTATTTTGAATTGGCAGATTTGGACATTTTAATAACCCCTTTCCTTTAACCTTGCTGGTTCTGCAAATACTTATTTATACTAACTAAAATGAAGGCTACAAAGAATTTATGTCTGTATTGGACTTTATAAATTTCATATTTATTGGGAAAGAAGGAGCTTATGGGAGGGAAAGCTATATTTTTTGGTGTTTCTGTTATTAACTCACTCTGACCTTTCTGTGTCTGAGATCTCTCTTACAAACCCAGGTAAAATGGCACTATTTGCCCTCTAAGTTCAATTTTTAAAATAGTTATAAATAAAATTAGATATTGTAAAATGAAACTATGATATATCCAAAGGCATATCATATTTTTCATTTTTAGCTCCTCAGTGATTCTTAAAAAGATATGTAAAGAGCATCACAGATGAATGAATGCTTCAGCATCATTGTGTGGCATTAGTACTGAGTCACAATAGAACCCTTAACAACATGGCGTAAAGGCAGTAGAAAGGAGTTGGCTATCACAATCCATATCAGTGTTTGATTAGAAGGATACAGTATTTGTAATAAAGCATGTTCTAATACTATGTCAGAGGGAACACCCAGAAAAAATAATATAGAATCCAAAATGCATTTTCACACAGTGTTAGCATGTACATCACTCAGCTATCACATGGTTTGGAGGTTGTATAAATTTTCATGCATCAGTTTGAGTAAGTTTATCAGTCACGGTGTTTTCAGCCCCTGAACAACAGACTTATCAAACTACGTCATGTGCAATTTAATGAGAATATAAAAATGCTTAACAAAAAGTGGTTTACCACTAGCTAACATAGACTTACATGAACAACCATTTCCTGAGAATGACTATTAATCAGACAAGCAGAACTCCCACAAATAGAACTGCTGTGTGATTTGGGCAAGTCCTTCAACCACTCTGATATTCAGAAACTTAACACAGAGGGCATGGATTGGTTGGTTGCCTGTGTTCTTCTCACACTAATGCTTTTGAACTATAACTTAGTACATTTGCTTTCATAAATTAAATTCATTTTAAGAGTAGAATTATACTGAACTAGAAAGTTTAAAAATGATGCAACATCTTTTGGAAATTTTTTTCCCAAATTCTTCTCCCATATTTGCCCCCTTGCCTATTTACACAACCAGGCAATAATAAATCCTTTTTTCTCTTACCACTTAATTTAGGAATGACATCTATTTTCACACTTTCCACTCCTTTAGAAACTAAGCTCTTTGAGACAAAAGGTATGCTTTTTTTTTCACTGTACTGAGCAAAGTGCCTTACTCATAAGACACATTCATTAAATATTGTTTAATAAAGTAATGTTGCCTGGTGGTATCAATTTAGTGCACACTCTGGTGTCTGCAAGGTTGTGGATATGACATAATCTGAAATCCAGATTGGAGAAGTTCTCCACTCTTGTCTTTATTCCATTGCTCTAAGCTGTTTCAGAAATTATCTGCTCTTGCTTTCTTCCCTCTTGGCTTTGAGAGTGGTTCACCCTCCAGATTTTTTTCCATTTGGCTTTGGCAGCTATTCCCAGACTGTTTACCTTGTGTACTGACCTTGGAAACCCCTAAGATTTGCCTTTGCTAATTGTCTCCGCCTGCTTTGGCTCCAAATCCAAACCATTGCCCAAGAGCAGGCCTCTGAGACACCACCTGCCCCATTACATGGAAAGGAGATCATATTTGATTTCTTTGGACAACATCCATCTTATCAGGTTCATCCAAAACTCAGATTTGCTTGTAATGAGTATTTGAAACCCAGTCTGCAATAAGGTTTAAAACTTTCTAGCCGTAAAGGTGAAGAGGACATTCATTTAGTTCCTGTAACAAATGCCTACTTTGAAATAAAGCAGCAGAAGAATAGATGCACTTCTTGACAGGACATATGAAGAATGTGGAAAATAATGACGAATTAAGAAAGATAAAATATAACTGAATTATAGGATGTTGGGATTTAAAAAACTCTAGAATTTTAAATAGGAGTTATAAAAATCTTTATATAACATAAAATTTCCTTTATGTAATATTCTGATACATGATCATTTAGACTGTGCTTTAATATTTCTAGGAAAAAAGAGCTATGTAAGCTGGTATCTTAGAATGTTTATATTGAATGGAAATTTTAATTTCCACAATTTCTCCCAGTACAATCTTTTGAAATTACCAAAAAAGAAAAATTCTTTACCATACAACTCCTTAAAATATTGTAAAGTGAGCATGTCAGACCTTACTACCACCAGCACCTTTGTGTGTGTGCACCCAACGTAATCATAAGAACTTTCTATTAATACTTGTTAGTACGGAGGCAAGTACTTTACACATATTATTTCATCATAATTTATGATATTATTAATTTCACTGTGGGCTCATGTTTAACTTTCAGAGTATGATTTTTACCATATACTAATAATTTGGGCTTTAAGCTTTAATTTTAAAATGAAGATGATGATATATACCTCATATAGTTGCTGTGAGGCTTAAGTGGATTCACATTTGTTATAAGGATTAAGTTAGCTAAAGCACAAAAAGCACAGGATTTTCAACAAACTGTGATTGTCATTAGCCATTAGAATTAACTGCTTTCAAGCCAGGTATCCTCAATCTACTACTTCTGCAACCAATTTTAAAATTTTCATATAATTATAATAAATTATATCCAGTATAAAAATTGAGGCAAAAAGTAGAACTAAGAGATAGGGCATATTAGAAAGACAAAGATAGTATTTGGTGCATATCTGCTCAATTTTTAATTTGCCCAGAATCTGAATTGTTTCTTTAAGACGTTCAATTGGCAATCTGGGTTTTTACTATTATTAATATACACAAGCATCTTACCATGTTATTGGAAACTCTCTTTTTAAGTTTCATTTTAATGATGCATGGTATTTCATTAAGTGACTGTATCATGATTACAGTACTTTTCTCTTTTGAATATTTACTTTTATAAATGACTGAATAACAAACATGTTTATTAATATTTTTTTTCAATTTTTATTAGTATAGAGCTCAGATTTTTTTTAAAAGAAAATGTATACTTCTAGATGTATACTTCTAGTTGATATTGTTAACCAAAATGCAAGACTGCATACTTACATATCTTACTTTGCATTGTGTGTGTGACTATTAAACTTCACTGTGTTGGTCTTATCCCATAGTGATTTGATGGGCCCGATGTTTTCATATATCTCTCTCAATTCTGTATCTTCTACGAACACAATGTATCTAAGTCTTCATTCCAATTATTTAAATAAACTTAGAGAAAGAAGAATCTAGGATAGACATTTTAAATTTTATTTATTTAATTAATTGCAGGATAATTACAATATTGTGATGGCTTGTCACTGGAAATACAATCTCCAGGCTGATATTGGTCCATTAATCACAACTCTGAAAACATTGTTGAAATCGCTGAAAATTCTCTAACTACACCATCATTTAGTCCTCATGTCTCAAGATGGTAAAATTCCTCCTAAAATATGTTATCACAACGTAGATTCATTTTTATATGGATGTAAGCAATTATATGGAATTTGAAACTATATAAGGAAATTTTAGATGAAATCATTTTAAAATAGCTATTTGTAGATAATATGAACTAATTGATCTGTCTCATTTCTACTGCCTAGATATTCATTCACACAATATTTTGAGAACACTTGTTAGGGACTTTGTCCTGTGTCTCATGTATATTTCTCAACAGAAAAAAAATAGTAATAACTTTGCCTGAAAAAGGTAGATTTATTGTTGTAAAAATAAAGACATAGTAAATTATTATTTGATCATTTGTTTTTGAATTCTGAAAGCATGAGTGGTTGCATGGATGGATAGATAGAGGAGTGGATAGAGGGGTGAATGAAAAATAATGTCCAAAATGTTTACAGTATCATTAAGGTTTTTTGCTCAACAGTACTTTGGCCTGCCTTCATTGAGTTTTACTTGTAAGTTCCCTGGCAAGTCTTATCAAAGTCTCTCTTATTTGCTAAGAGAGCCAGCCTTCATCAGTTAGTCCTGAATACCATCTAATGGCAGCATTGTCTTTTTCCAATGTTTAATAACATAAATGTTTCCAAGAATAGACTGTACTCTCTACAAATGTAATTCCTGACACATTAATAAAAATAATTTCAAGTGAAATTAGATTTTTAGATATCAGCTTATCACTAAGATATTGTTTATTCCCTTTCAAAGCACTGCCCCCAAAAATGAATTTCAAAAGAATTACTCTTTTCGTTTGACAGATAAAGTAAACCTGACAAAGTTAAAGAGGACTTTCCACCCTACCCAGGAAGGTGTTGTTCTGTGTTCCCATCATAATTTAAAGGGCAACTTGATAATGCACAGACCGCTTGATGTCCTACAAATGAAAGAAGAGGCTGTCCTCAAATTCCTTGCAATAGGAACCCACTCAGGTGGCACCAACCTTCACTTCCAATAGCAACACTCATTTACAAAGGGAAAAATGACGGCGTTACCTCATTACTCTGGAGAGAAGCTGGAAGAAACTTCTGAAGGAGGTTCCAGCCATTGTCTCCTTTGAAAACTGCTGAGGTCAGCGCCACATCCTCCAGGAATGCTGACCCATAAGCTGGGCTGAAGTTTGCCACTGCCACTGGAACCACTCCTGTGGTGGGCGTTCCAGGCCTAGAACCTTCCCTAACTGGATCCATGCAGCCTTCTGCGAGCCCGACTTCCAGGGGATACTGAGCCCTGGATGACCACCAGCCTCACAGAGGCGTCTTGCGTTAGCCTGTGTAACAGACTCTCCTCTTTATCGTGCGCCACCCACGCCACAGCTCAGCAGCTCTGATAGGCCGGCCACAGGGGCGGCAAGTTCTGCGCATGTGCAACACCGTTTAGGCGCGCGCCCGTGAGAGGCCACACCTGTTCCCTATTGTTAGGGAGCGCCTGTAAAAGGTGCAGAGAAGGAGCTGCTGAGAAGCGGTTATGAAAAATAAACAGCTTATTTAAAAGGAAAGAAAGGAGGGAGGGAAAGAAGGAAGGGAGAGGGGGAGGAAGGAAGGGAAAAGAAATTAAAGGGCATCGTCCTTATTTTTCCAATGTTTGGAAACAGAGCCTCCTTATCTAGCATGTTACAGGAACTATGCAGTTTTTCAAATTACTGTATCTAATTTTTATTTGTCCTCATTTTAATTTTGCTTTAACTTCTTATCTCAAAGTTAAGGTCTCATAGATTGCCTCCAACACTGTGTATCATGGAAAGTGTACTAAGGAGGAGGGGGGTGTAATTTGGGTCTTTGGGTAGTTATAGTTAGAGGTACCACCTCATTTTTAAGTATATTGAAATGAAAAAGTAGTTGAAATCCACTAGACAACCACTTCAGGCTTTATTTACAGGCTCTATATGGATGACTATAGATTATAAAGTTATGCAAAGCCAAGGCAGATTCTTTAGCTGTCATTTTCTTCAACGGTAACCATGTCCTTGTTATCCATGACAGATGAAATGAGCATTTATCTATGAAGAAGAAACTATACAAAAAACAGAAGAGACGATAAGAAACTATATTGAGTACCTATCATGTGCCAATATGTACATAACATGATTCAATGAAAGCAACTCTGACAGCAGCTAAAGTGAAAAATGCAGATTATTTTTGACTCTCCTTTTCTTCTTTGTAATACTTCTCTCCTCATTGATTTTTTTTACCTCTTCCTTTTGTTTAACAAATGTTTATTGTGCATTTATTTGTCCCTGGTATTTTTGCTGTGACCATGTGCTAATCTCTAGTAAGGGAAACTAGTGAAAATGAAATATTAGTAATTTAGAAAAGACTGTATTATTCAATAGATTGATAAAATTCATTAGCCATGCTGGAGGAAACTTCAGTGGGAACAAAGAATAAGAAATAGGTTTCTTAAAAAAATTTTAACAATGATAGCTACAGACACATTGGATAGTTACAGATCTTACTGTAACTAAATTTAGAGGTATATCAATTAAACTTAGGAAAAATAGCACTAAAGTGACATCTGATATTTTCATTTATCATCATTCTTAGAATTTTTGTCTGATTTCAAAAAGATATAAAGCAATAATAAGAGATTTACTATTAGAAAATATAAGACAAAATTTTGATGATTTACAGTTGATATGGTTATATACCTAGAATCTTACCACAAAAGAAACTCAACACAAAAGCTTAAAATTCATAAGATAACTCAAAAAAATGACCAAGTATAAGTTTTTTTGTAGCTGTTCATTTTGGAAACTTTTATACCTACAAAAAAAGTTACCAGAATAATACAATAAATATCTCCATTTTTTAAATCGAAGTCCATCAATTTTAAAATTTTGGCCCTAATTTTTCTCTTTCATTTTGTCCTTATGTCTATATACTGTGTATTTTTTCTGTTTCTTGCTAAGGCATTTAGAAGAAAGTTATAGACATTGTAATATTTGATTCCTAAAACTTAAGCATGTATACAAAAATATATTTAAAAGTCCGTATCTTCTCATATACAGGCAATGAGTTATTTTCCCTAATTGCTTCATATGTACATAATACACAAAATTCAATCAGGATTATATTGTGATTTTAAAAAAACTTAGCAATATTTCTAATGTTGATAAGAAATAAAGACCAGGTAAGAATCAAAACGAGTTTTGGAAAGAAATAAGGAAAGAAGACTAATCTTACATTTAGGTGTCCTAGTGAACAAGAAACTGTAACTATTGACACTATAATAAAACATGCACCCCATTTTAACACCACAGCTTGTTTGACCTTGAACAAATGGTTAACTTCTCAGAGTTTGAGATTCTTCATCTGTAAAATAAGCTTGAAGATATCTGTCTTGCAGGGTTTTGTAAGGATCCCAAGCAATCCACTTGAAAAATATAGTGCAATACCCAGACAATGAAGAAAAAATCAACATATATTTTAGCAGAATTGTTTAGCTCTTTGGAAATTATAATCTATAATCAATTTGAATCTAAAATAAGTTTCAGCTCTATAAAAAAAGGTTGAATATTATGAAAAATATATGTATTACAAAAATTTTAAGTCAAAAAATATGAAGAGATATGAACCTTAAAATATATATATAAATTAAAATTTATTAAATCTCTCAAGAAGAGGCTTGTTTATTTTAAAAGTGATGAAATAAATTATAAAATTTATGCATAGAAAACATTCTAGAAGAACAATGCTATAAGAAGCATATATTAACTTTATGATGAAAAATATTTTCTGAAAACTCAATCAAAATAAAGTACATTACACTGAGGACAAGAATGTGCCTTAAAAGAAGCATTAAAAAGCAAAATTAAATTACATTAAAATTAAAAAAAAAAACACCAAACACCTTCAGGAGCAAGAAGCAACAAACTCAAGATTAACAACAAATCAGAAAAGACTTCGCAGGGGAAAATACAAAGAATATCTAAGGTGATTCAAAGAATGAATAAGATGAATAGGTGGAAGGAGGAAGCCACTGCACAGAAGGGATTAAAAATGAAAGCCAACATGGACCAGTGTGATAGATATATTTGCTACATTAAGAGTTTTTTACTTCCCCTCAGGCAGAAAAGAGCAATATTTTCATCATTGGGGGTATGAATGAGTGAGTTGCTTGAAATTAAGGATATTAACCTGGTGAGAAATATAAAGTGCGAACAGCCGTGGACAGCACGGACTGGTAGGGACTATGCAGAGACCATTAGGAGACTGCTGCTGCTGCTGCTGCTGCTGCTGCGTCACTCAGTTGTGTCCGACTCTGTGTGACCCCGTGGACCGCAGCCCACCAGGCTCCTCGGTCCATGGGATTTTCCAGGCAAGAGTACTGGAGTGGGTTGCCATTGCCTACTCCAATTAGAAGACTATTTTGCAGGTAATAAATGGTGAAGCCTGCTTTGTGAAAGAGTGAATCCAGCTACAAAATTAAGTCAATTACTTAATTGAAGACGAATTATATCAGGCCCCCTAATTCTTTATGGGCTTCCCTGGTGACTCAGCGGTAAAGAATCTGCCTGCTGAGGCAGGAGATGTAGATTCAATTCCTGGATCAGGGAGATCCCCTGAAGAAGGAAAAATGGCAAACCACTCCAGTATTCTTGCCTGGGAAATTGCATGGACAGAGGGGCCTAGTAGGCTACAGTCTATGGGGTCACAAAAGAATCAGACACAACTTAATAACTAAACAACAATACATTTCTTTTATAGTTTCTCTACCTTAACATTATTGTATATTTTCTTATTATACTTCACTGAGGAAGTCATAAGACAGAAACCAGCACATCTTTTATTTTCTCTGTTTAATACGTGGTCAATGCTTGACATGAAAGGAAGAACAAAAAAGAAGAATGTGCTGGAAGGGATGTAAAAAGGGAAAGGAAAGAAGAAATTTAAGATAAGAAAGAGAAAATGTGGTAGAGAAAGAGAAAAGTGAGAAAGATGAGAGAGAAGAAAAGATGAGCAAGAAAGAAACACGTGGGAAAAATACACAGGGCAACAAATATTTTTGTTTGTAATTAGAAAACATGAAGAATTTTTCAGAAAGCCATAATTGAAACCGCGCCTACTCGTGTATGGTAAATCATCAGCAATTGTTCACATATGGTTATTTCTATTATTTATACTTAATTCGTATTAAGACTACTCCTGTTTTTGCTTTCTTTTGTTTTTATGAAATAGATCAGTCAGCAGATAGATTTCCCAAATACAGTCAATGCACCCATTGCTATTAGCAGACTCATTCTGGCTCAAATCTATGTCTACCCCATGGCTACACTGCACAAGTTTCCAAGTTGTCTTCAGTCCTGGTATAGCAGCAATCCATTTCCCACTCCAGCCAAAATGTTTACTGTGCTATTTGAATTCTTACTTTGAATAGCACAAATTAATAAATGTATTGAACGACCTAGTCTATACCAAGAAGCTAACATTGCTATTATTTGCTAAAGGCAATATAATTTGATCTGGTACATTTCTATTTACTAAACTATATATTCTCATAGTGCCAAGGGAACAGTTTTGAAGAGATGCTATTTTATCTATCAGAATAGCCAAGAAGAGACTATAGATCATCTCTTCAAATTAAAAAAAAAAAAGCTTTATTTTCATCAGCTGGGTTGACCATATAATTTACTAGTGTTGGCAAATGTGCAGAGCCTAATTAGTGAAAATAAAACTGACATTGTCCATCAAGAGGTTATTTTTTTATATGTAGCACATTGGAGGAGTGTTGTTTATTACAGCTTGGTAAATATTTTTAAAGACTTGTTTTGATGGAAGCTGTGTTTCTTCAAAGAGAGGTTTATGGGTATATTGTAGCAGCCAGGAAGATGCAAATCAGTAGCATTTATGAGCTGGGGAGAGACAGGCCTGTAGTTGCACATGACATGCAATGAAAATGGACAACTTTGGTCATTAAAATTGTACATAGGTATCTAAGGGAAGTCACTATTTCTCTTACCACGTTCCTTCCTAATGCATCTATAAGATTGCTCTATTTCTCATGGGCATATTTGCTCTCATTCAAGAAGACATTAAACACAAAATCCTAAATTTACAGAAGATAAAAATTGGAGAATATTATGCACAATTCAGAAGGACTTTTTAACGTAAGTTTTTTAAAGAGGTAGCTTGCTTAGTGCATTTAAAATATTTTTAGGTGTATAGAACTGTGTACTACATGCAATCCATCAGAATCATATCTGTTAGGCAAATTAGGGAGGTATATCTGTAGGTAGAATTTAAAGAAGATAATCAGAATGTGTACCATAAAAGTATGAAAATAAATGGCACTACTTTAAAACGTGCTCTTTTTTTAGTTTATATACAAGAAAGGCAAGTGTAAATTTAAATTTATAAAGTTCAAAGAAAGGACCAATATATTTTGTCTTGAATAATTCAAAGATTATTGGATTGTTAGCCAGATCATCGACTGAAAGTCAGATTTCAAACCCATCTTGAAAGATGCTTCATTCTATAAGACTAGTACAAGGTTTGGGTCATGGAGCACTTCAAAAAACGTTTTAAATGTACAGAGTTTGTGTGTGTGTGTGCATGTGTGTGCGAGGGTGCACACATACAGGCATACACACACACTCATGCTGGCGCTTTAGTCATAACTGACTGCCTGAGCTGTCTCCAGGCTAGAATACTGGACTGGGTTGCCATTTCCTTCTCCAGGCGATCTTCCCAACCCAGAGATCCAACTGAGTCTCCTGTCCGAGCCACCAGGGAAGCCTGTACTAGTAATTCTCAAAATTAGCATCACCTGGGAGCTTAGGAATGCAAATCATCAAACTCCACCCCAGATTGGCTGAATCAGAAACTCTGGGGTGGGGTCCAGCAACCTGTGGTTTAGCAAGTCACAGGTGTTTCTGATGAAGTTTGACACCCACTGGAGTGAACTAATAGAGTCCTAATATATGCATGCATCTGGTAACTGCCTTATTCAGTTATTTTCAAATTCTATTTCTTGGAATGCTGGACATTTGTCTCAGAGCTCTGATGGGGAATTGTGGGGAGAGAAGGAATGTGAAGAGAAAATCTGTTTTAGAAATGTAGTTGGTGTCCACAGGACTTGCAGATGGAAATATGTAACAGCTGCAATTAAAAAGTTGTGAATTGCAGAGAGAGCAGGAATACAGGGAGAACAAGAGAACAAAAAGCAAGAGGAGAAGTAAGGAGTAGAGGTAAAGAGTAGAGAAAGGAGATTATTCAACTGGATATTTATTTAATCTGCAAACTATTATACAGAAATCAAAATGAATGATTATAGTCTACAGCTGTTTACAGTGCAACAATATGGATAAACTTAATTTTATATAAATTTTAAAAGCCAGAAATGACTACATAAAGCATGATCCCTTTAAAGTTAAAATAATTAAAATATAGATATATTCTTTTTAGAAATACAGTTAAATGGGATAAAATGATACAAAAAGCAAAGCAAGAAAACAATGAACACAAGACTTGGGATGGTGATTATGTTAGATAGGAAAAGACAGGATGAGGATGCTGCAGAGGACCACATAGCCAGAGAGAAGTTGATGTCAAGGTCTCAACTTTTGTGTTGCCTAATTCATTACATAAATAAAGGATAGAGGGAGAGAGAAAGGCAGGGAGGAGGGAGCAAGGGAGGGGAAAAAAGAAGGGAGAGAGGAAGGAAGGGAAGAAGTCATGAATTGAATTGACTAATGGTGACCAAAGATTATGGATAGTCCAGTTTTATACACCTGTGTGTATGTGTGTGAGCACACATGTGCTCAGTCACTTAGTTATGTCCAGTTCTTTGCTACCCCCTGGACTGTAGCCCACCAGGCTCCTCTGCCCATGGAATTCTCCTGGCAAGAACTCTGGAGTGGGTTGCCATTTCCTCCTCCAGGTGATCTTCTCGACCCAGGGATCAAAACTGCATCTCCTCTGTCACTTGCATTGGCAAGTGGATTCTTTGCCACTGAGCCACCTGGGAAGCCCTTTTTACACCTGATGTCTACTAAAACATTAAAAGTAGTAGTGAAACCATGTAATATACTTGAAAACAATCAGAATCAATGTGAAAAATGAGTTCTTCATTATAATTAAGTTATTAAGGCAATAGGGTCTTTCCTTACAGGGGCTTTCCTCATACAGGCTTTATCTATAAGTTGTTTATATTTAACCACAAAAGGAAAAATGGAACAAATTTCAGCTCTAGGCAAGATTGATAAAAAGCAATGTGTCTTTAAAACATGCTATGCCACTTTTTTAGTACCACCTTGTTGTCCTTTATTGTCCTCTTCCTAGCTTTCCAGGGCCCTGAGCAATGGAGAACAGGAGTAGCTGGGTCACAAGACTCAGTAACCCTAAATACAATTCCTTGGTTCTAACCACTGCCATCAAACTTGACAGTCTGTGTCAAATTGCTCAAGGTCCTTTTTCTACAGCATAACGATAAGTAGCAATTATTCCCATAAACTAATTAATTCCTGCTAACAAGCTAACTGGGCTTCCCTGGTGGCTCAGACAGTAAAGCATCTGCTTGCAATGCAGGAGACCCATGTTTGATCCCTGGGTTGGTAAGATCCCCTGGAGAAGGAAATGGCAACCCACTCAAGTACTCTTGCCTGGAAAATGCCATGGACAGAGGAGCCTGGTAGGCTACAGTCCATGGGATGGCAAAGATTCGGACATGACTGAGTGACTTCACTTTCATATTCACTTTCAACAAGCTAATTGTTGGATAACTCCCCTTGGAGTGATAGCTTAAACTAGTTGAAACGTACAGCTTCTTGAAAGATCCTTAAGTTTACATAAACATTTTAAATTTAGGACTACTAGCATTCCATAGGGGAAGATATTTCTGATCAGAGACTTTTCTTCAAAGTACATCACCTAAATAGCACTCTACCTTATCTACTGGTAAGATTGTTTATGTTTGTTATTTTCCTTTATAAAGGTAATTTTTAAAGTGTACATATAAGTCCTTCCAGGTGATGGAAGCAAAAATGATTGATGCTGAAAGGTTGAACCATGTTGCTACCAAGTTACTGACATTCTACTAAAAAAATCACATGCCAGTAGAACCAAGAGCATTTCCTCATATTTACCTTTTTCATCCCACTAGACCTTAATTGAATGATTTACAAAGATTCTGTTTCTCAAGTCACATGAAAAAGGAAAGGTCATACTAAATAAATATGTCTTATTCAAATGTAAAAATTTAGATAAAACATTATTCTTTTCACCAAATGCAATTAAATAACTAGAAATTATTAGATATGTATTATATTACTATATATATGAGAGATAGGGACAGAGAAAGAGACCCATGTACATATACACATATATACATTACTTGATGATACATTAAAAGATTTAATTATGTTTACTTCCAAAGGAATGCCATCTATAAAATAGCACATTATATCTCCACTCAAATGTCTTTAGGCATTTAAACCATGAATATTCTTTTCTTCCTTACCCATGAGTAGGAATTCCTTCAGTGTAGGTAACAATTTTCTCCCCCACTAATGTAAAGAAAAAACACTAAATGGATTTAGTTCAAGGCTTTACAAAAGCAATATACCTTTGTACTATGATCAGATAGTCAAACTGTCTAGAACATTATGCATAACCTAAGGTATTTCTTTATAATGGAAATTGTTTAGTAAACAGAATCAAGATTTGAAGTGAGTTGCATTGCCTCCATTAGAGAGAAAAGAAAATGTGATCATTTATTCACAGGCACAGATTTGAGCCAGATATATCCATAAAAAGTTAATGGGAAGATTCAGAACCTCATAAAAAGCTATAGAAGAACATCCTGCCCTACATCAAATCACCATACACATCCGTCATGTGAGGTGTACATTATATGGTCTGAGAAGGATGAAATTATATATATAAAAGGCTTCCAATA
Source organism: Antilocapra americana (assembly GCA_007570785.1). Classification (NCBI taxonomy): domain Eukaryota; kingdom Metazoa; phylum Chordata; class Mammalia; order Artiodactyla; family Antilocapridae; genus Antilocapra; species Antilocapra americana. The sequence continues at coordinate 2,016,311 of ML661889.1, read as the reverse complement.
TGTGAAATCACAGATATTCACCAGCTTGAATATCCACAATGCTTAATATCAGCATTTTTTTGTGAAAACACTATCAAATGTCCTTTGTTACATTTAATAGAGGTTATTATTAATGTTTTCTTGTTAGAGGTAATTTGTAGATACAGATGAAATTGTCCTGGGTGTTCAAAGAACTTAGGCTTTCTCTAACCTGCTTCTCAATATCCTTCCAGCTTCAACCCACTTCCAGAAAAATATATATTGTTTATCCACAGCTATGTAAGAATTTATCCCCAAACTCAAAACTTCATGACTTAAAACAACAAACACTTATTATCTCAGTGATTCTGTGGTTAAGAAATTCAGGCTTAGCTTAGCTGAGTCCCGTGGTTCAAGGTTCTCAGTGTTACAACTAAGGTGTCAGCTGGGGCTGCATCTCAAGGATGAACCGAAGGAAGATCTCTCAAGCCCACTTACATGGCTGGAGGTAGCCTCAAGATGTTGCTGCTGCTGCTGCTGCTGCTGCTGCTGCTAAGTCGCTTCAGTTGTGTCCGACTCTGTGCGACCCCATAGACGGCAGCCCACCAGGCTCCCCCTTCCATGGGCTTTTCCAGGCAAGAACACTGGATTAGGTTGCCATTTCCTTCTCCAATGCATGAAAGTGAAAAGCGAAAGTGAAGTCATTCAGTCATGTCTGACTGTTTGCGTCCCCGTGGACTGCAGCCTACCAGGCTCCTCTGTCCATGGGCTTTTCCAGGCAAGAGTACTGGAGTGGGTGCCATTGCAAGATGCTGCTAGCTGTTGGCTAACAAACATCAATTCCTGTCATGCACACTCCCCATGGAGCCTCTCACAGCATGGCATCTGGCTTCCCTCAAGGCAAGGGCTCAGAGAGAGAGAGAGAGAGAGCATGAGAGGAAGACCATGAGAGAACCAGTAAGATGAAAGTCACAGTCTTTGTGTAACCTACTTTCAGAAGAGACACCTCATCACTTTTGCTGAATCCTATTCTTTAGAAGTGAGTCACGATGTCTTTCCCCCACGCAAGGCTTTTGGGGGCACAATTTCCATAAGGCGGGGATCTTAGAAGCCAATTTACAGGCTGCCTACCACAGTATCTTCTGTACTGAAGGAACTTGTCACATATTTCTGATTGCCTGGGAACTGCCCAACATTTCTGGAAGAATGGCATTTGAGCCCACTGTTTTCTCTATCAATACATCTAGACTATTAATTAAATTTGAGGCATTCAGTCTATAGGGTATAATTCAGTCATATAAAAGTCAAAATCTAGAAGATAAGGGGAAATGACTCTGAAGAAATGACTTTTAAAGCATTACTTGAAGAATAGTGTGGCCTGGGTGAGGGCCCAGATGCAGGAAGAAAGATTTTAATGTAGAAAAAGGCAGAGAAATAGAATAATGTTCAGAACTCCATCTATTTCTCTGCTACCACTTTTTCTTCCTTGTGTACATCTTTTGTTCCTTAATCTGTTAACTGAGGCTACCACTTTTAGAACAGATTTATTCACTTCAGTATAAAAAACTGAAAATGTAATAAGTTTGGAGCCCCATTGATTTGAAGCATGAGAAGAAGAAGCAGGGGGTGAGAAGGAAGAGAAAGAATAAAGGGGAAAGAAGGAACACCATGATGGGAAGAAGTGACAACAGAGAGAAATAAAAGGATGAATTCCTTCATATTTGCTCCTGAGAGATACTCTACAGGTGGGTGAGGAAATCTTTTCAGGGAAAGCCATTAAAGATTTTCATGGTAAAAAGTCATCAATCAAATTTGAGTCCAATTCATGGTCAATAATATAAAACCAAACTGTCCAATAAAAGAGCTATTAGAAATCAAAATCAAAACTCCTGATTGAAATTAAAAACAAGAAAAAACAAAATGAACATGAAGACTGGCCAGGATCAAGAAAGAGGAAACAAACACAAGTGACAAAAGTAAAGGAAAAGTTGCGTAGGGCAATGAGTGCCCAGGGATTCCAGCTCCACCAAGGTTCAGGGAATGCCTGAAGGTCTTATACAAACTTGTCGGCACCAACTTTTTATATCTGTGGTGGTGTCTCCATATGAGTGTGGTTCAAAGGTAAAATCCTTCCAGCCCAGGCCACCTTTTTATTCTTAGAGTTCCAAGATACAGAAAGAGATTTCTGAATGGAGGTGACTATACAGTTAAAAAGGAAATGCATACATTTGAAAGTCTGGCTTTTCATCCCCACTTACATAAAGGCCATCTTAATGCATGAAAGCTATGGATATATTTGCTTTACTGCTGTATTCCATTTTCAAAGATGGAGCTATCCGATTTATATGGAGAGAGAAAAGATGAAAAGGTTAAAAATGGTCTTATTACATTGTGAACTCATTATGGTTGCTCTTCAATTTGTTGTTATAGTCACTATTTATAGGATCTTTTATAGGATATATATATAGGATCTCAGAAACATGGCCAGTTATCAAAAAACTCTACAATTTTTGACAAGCATACAACAAATCTATCAAACTGAAGTGTTTAGTAATCACAGTTTTGTCATAAGGTTTAAAATACATCTCAGGGTATTTTAACACATATTAATTTTTACCTTTCCTGCTCATAATTATATTACTTCAGATAACCTTATAATTTGAACATTAATCCACATAAACATATACTGATGTTATATTATGCCTGTTATGTGCTAGGAATGTTACATTCTGAGACTGCAAAAATAAACTGAACACAGATCATATCCTTAAGTCCAGACCATTTCCTGGTAGTGAGAATAATCACTAAGTTATTGTTTCAGAGCCATTCTTCATATACCAACATCAACGAAGTTTTGCCCTTGGTTAAAGTGTTGAAAATCTCCAATAACCCTGGCATGTATACTTCAGAACATTGTTCCTACTATATAGAAGTTCATGGATAGCCATTTAGATTATTTTCATTGCTATTCCTTGCTCTATTAAAAGTTTTCTGGTTGGTATACTTTGCAAAAGTCTTCCACAACCCTATCTGTCTCCTAGTATAACTCTGTAGACCTACTGACTAACTTTAGTCATATTATTTATTCTTTGGAAGTCGCAACAGAAGCACTACCAATTTTGATTCCTAATCATGCCATCAAAAGGTGTTGGCAAACTCAGGGTCATCTCACAGCAGCTACCATAGCCCCTGTCTACTGAAAATGTGAAATACTAGAGGTGTTGACATGGATGTACAGACCACAACACTATTCCTATGATTTCCTTCAATCTTTGTGAAGTAAGGATCTATCAGCTAAGTCCTAAAGATTTTATCCACACCATTTCTAAACTCTGTAATAGACATTACATCAAAAAGGACTTCTAGCACTCTTGCAGTGAAGGTTTTTCTTGTTAAAAATTGACCAACTCCTGTTTCCCACATATAAGTTGTGTGGCTTCCCTGGTGGCTCAATGGTAAAGAAACTGCCTGCAATACAAGTGACACAGGTTCAATGCCCAGGGCCAGGAAGATCCCCTGGAGAAGGAAATGGCAGCCCACTCCAGTATGCTTGCCTGGGAAATCCCATGGACAGAGGAGCCTGGTAGGCTACAGTCCATGGGGTCGCAAGAGTTGAACACAACTTAGTGACTAAACCACCACCACCACCACCTCTTCAGTAATCCTAAGTTTTCCCACATTCTTGACTGTCCCATTATGACCTTCATCTAGCCCTGAAGGCCTGACACTCAGCACCAATGAATCAGCTATAGCCCTGGGTTTTTTCTGGTTCTTCTATATCAAGTTGACTTGATTGCACACACTTCCTAAAAATTCCCATCTCCTGATGAGCTCTTCTTAGCCCAGCTGGTGGAGCCCTAAAATACCTTTTCTTATGTGTATATCATGAGCCACTGTAATTATTTTGTTCCATAGGAACGAGAGTATGTTCTATGGAGCAGAAATTTTGAGTGATGTTAATATTTTACTTGGAATAAATTATTTTCAGCAGTTTCAAATTTTTAAAATTTTTATTTATAAGAAGAGCTTTTAATAAATCAGAAAACATTGTAAATCTCAAAGAGAAATATACAAATGCATTATTTTTCAAGGGTATTGAATGGGAGAGCATCTTTCTTTTTTTGGACTGGTATTAAAGGAAAACAATTAACATTGTTTTGGAAATGTTAATTATGTGGGACTTTCTACTCCATAGGCACCTTATGGGTTTGATGATGCTTGATTGACAATATTGGTAGCTAATGATCCAAAAGGTTACCATGATATTTTGACCAGCAGTGGGGAAGATAGAAATGCTGTGACAGTTACTTAATCAACTTTTTTTGACCTGAAAAAGGAAACTTCTCAGTCCTAAGAAGTTTGTTCATAATTAAGTTGAAGAAGAGTTTCTGCGGTCACCTGAGGAACATTTTCTAATCCTTACTTGGATATCTTAGCAATCCTATTATCAAGTTATCTGATCTCTATAATGCATTTATATAAAATATATGACTATGAACATACACACATTTCTGTGGTCTTAAGTAATTTCAGTGGATCTTATCCACAGTCCCACATGTCATAATTCACATTAGAAACAAAAAACAATGGCTGGTCTTTTATATATTACATTTAATCCCTTTGCAAACTTTGTCTTGATAAAGCTTTTCCTTCATTCTATGCCATTATGATGAATAACCAAAGCACTCTAGCCACTTGAGAATATTAACTCTATGTATGGATAGATATCTAATTTTAGTCAGAGTGAGGATTTTGTTACTACAAGGGCTACAATAATAAAGTAAAAAATTTCAAATCCATAAAATGTCATAGACCAGAGGAAAAGCAGTTCTTTTCTTTAGGATCTTCTCCTTCAATGCACTTAACATTATTTTAAAAGCATTCAGTGTTTGTTCTATCGAATATAGTACTTTCTGGAAAACAACCAACTCAGAAAGTAGTTCAAAGGTTAGTTACAGGATAAACTAATAGCTATGCTAAGCTATTACTTTGTAGAGCCAATAAAAAGAGGAAAAAAAAAAACTATATTTTTCCACAATCTGTATGGTCATCTCCAGCAACAACCAAATCAATAATAAAACATTTTTTATTTAAACTTCACCCTGCTTTCCCCTCTCTGCTTTTGAAATTTTATCCCAACAGGGAAATCTCCTTGGAATATACCATAAATATAAAAAAAGCAAGAGTGGACAATGTAATAAATGTTTTATTTTCGTTTGTTAATAGATGGTGAAGTTCAGCACACTTGTGGTTTGACCTTATTCTAGTACATGAACAATTTTTCTTAAATACAGTTTTCATATAACACCAGCCATCTCAAACTTCTGCATTCACCCCAGGGAAATACACACATCCACATGTATGCACACAAATAGCCATTGCAATACAACATTATTTCATAGATTTTTGTATACCACAATGCAAATCATACAGCCCCAAACAGTACAATTACACTTACAAATGCTTGAAAAAGTGCATTATCCCACATACATAGCCTCTAGACTAAGGCTAAATCAGATACAATTTTTTTGTTTCACTGCATATATTAGTGTTAATAGTAACTGATAATAATCAGTGATAAATATTGAATTTTATTGCAATAATTGTCATCCGTGCTATATACCAAGATAGTACTCAGATATTCAGATTTGATATGTTGGCCCAGGACATATATAAGATGGCCCAGGACACTATTGTTTTTAAGTTTTAGTTGTTGCTGACACTAATTTAAGGTTAAAAACTCCTTATTAAGTGTTTTCTGTGTACTAAGTCTTGAGCTAAGTGATTTATATTCCTCAACTCATTTAATCCTCATAACTCCATTGGGTAAGTTTAATTATTTCCATTTCACAGATGAAGAGACTGACACATAAAGGGGTTAAATAACTTGTTCAGGGTCTCCCAGAACTGGAGTTTAAACCTAAATTGCATATGTGTGTATGAAAGCAAGTATGTGATTGTATATTTTTATTATCTAATTCTTCAAATAAATAAAAACAAGGCAACACTAAAATGAGTCAGTGAAAATTCAAATTAAAATAGCATATGAACTCCCAAACAGTCTCCTTCTGCAGGGTCTACTAGAAACTATTCTGACCCTCCCCAATCTACTCTCCACCCTGTAACAAACATCATCATTTCAACAAGTGAGCTACTTGAGTTACCCAGGTCCTGAGCTCTGCCTTCCCTGGGATCTTGCTTCTCAGTCTTTCCCCATGCCTAGGCATGATGAGGCATCACCACATATCTATTACGTAAATAAACATCACCAGAAAGAGGGCTCTCTGGCTCTCTGGGTGGGCTCTCTGCAGGGGACCTAGGTTCAATCCCTGGGGGGGTAATGGCTTCCCACTCCAGTATTCTTGCCTGGAGAATTCCATGGACAGAGGAGCCCGGCAGGCTACAGACCAGGGGATGGCAGCTTCGACACAACCGATCAACCAACAGTTCCCTTTTCTCCAAAAATGTCCCACCTTCCTGTCTGCTGATTCCTTCAGGGTAAATCCTGGTTCCTAACTCTGCCTCCTTCCTCAACTTCAACTCTCAGAGCCTCGGGCTCCCAGTGAGCACCTGTATTAGGCCTGATCCTGCACCCACAGGCTGTACCGCCTGTTGTCTGATGCCTCCCCGGGAACTCCAGATGGTTCTCTGAGCAGACCCTTCCCCCCAAATTACCCCACCACAAGAAGAGTGGCGACAGAGGGGAGCCGAGGCCGGAGCCTAGGGTGCTGTGTGGCCTTTCAGGCTTCAGTGCTTCTGTCGCCAGGTATACTGTGCTGATACAGTTCTTCCCGTAAGTTATTGGGGAACAACCTCTCTCTTCTCACTGAGGGAACTCCAGAAATGGGATGGCAGAAAAGCTGAAGCCATTTATTTACATAGCTGTGAGTGAGGACTAGGCTAGAGAAAATGATGTGATTTAAGAGATCTCTTTTTCAGCTTGATTTAAATACAGTTACACAAACCACCTAAAATGGTTTCCTATCACATGTGAATTCAAGTTCATGGGGCACACTAAAGAATTAATCCTCTGTGACTTGCCTACCTTTCAAGAGAAACACTAGCTTATCCTCAGAACTTGGAGACACACCTCAACGTAATTCTCACAGTTAATACATTAGAGTCTAACTAAACATTTAACTCAAGCAAGAAATTTATAAATCCTGGGTATTATTCTAGTGAAGAGAGATTTTGGTAACGATGGACTATTAGTGCGGTCCCTCCACTAAGACTTTTGCTTCTTGAATACTATTATGATTGCATGGTAATCTTAGCCAGCTAGTGTTTTCTTAATGTCCTGGGGAGCCTGATCATTGTAAATTACCTGTGACATCTCATTAATCCTCTTTTTCCTCACAAACGCATAATTAATGGTAACATTGACAATAATACACAAATTAGCTAAGTGACGCTTTATGGTGTTGGTTTTGATTAACGTCAGGAACCCAAAAATGACATTAATATAATGCAGATCCCAAAAGGCAGTCTGCACTTTGACCCCAAACATACATTTTGTTTGCACCATCACCAAGATTAATCCTCCTCTGGATGAAGACGAGACAAAACTCTGGCCACTGGCAGTGTATGCTGGGCTGTCGGAAAACAAACCGCCTCAATTGCATTTGTTTAAGAAGGAAATCTTAATGCATAGAAAACAACAGCGTAATGTCATTTCCTATTGTCTAGTTAGGACAAAGATAAATGAGCAACTGTCATGATTTAGATCAACTGCTTCTCTGCTAACTTCTATTATTTGCTTATTTATGGGAGCAGTGTTTAATTAAAAGTATACCTAGATGATATGAAGCACGTGATAAAATGATTGAAATTCCTTCTGCTCTCACTATAGATGGCTTTTGAAAATCAAAACTGGTTTTTGTATGCATTTCAACGTGCAAGACCTCTAAATGATACATTCTTACTAACCACATGAAAGTTTAAAAAAAAAAAATCAATGCCTGAGAAAATGTTCTTTGTCTCTGACTTGAGTAACAAAGTGAAAGCACTGGAAGGAATTTGGATAAAGTAAACTTCTTTGCTGCAAAAATGAGGCACCTTTGTCACAGGTGAGGAGGCTGATTTAGAAACATTTTTTTCAGATTATGAAAGAGACAGACACTACACTTAGTCACAGTATTTTCTATTGCTGCATCATCAACTTCTAAATTCAGGGTTAATCATATGACTTTATTATGATCATGAACAGTTCCTTAATCACGATTTTCACAAATCCAAGTTGAGTACTGAATCTCTTTAACACTCTAAAGAGGTACAGTATGCTAATTTTTAAAGATGCAACCTTCTATTTTCTTTGTGACAATTATTAATAGCTGAAAATATTTAATGGTATAGTGTTTTCTGAAAATAATTATAACAGTTCTTTCTTGACATCTATCTATCTAGTCTGTTTTTCAAAATGTTGTAAACCATAGCCCTGGCTAATGATTATATTTCATTTCAATAATGGAATAGGGAGAAAAGCCATACTATCATGCCTTTTTTCAATTTTTCACATAAATAACTACCATTTGGAGAATGCCTTCCTGACAAAAATATATAATGCATAAAGTGAGGTTGTAAAATTTGAAATAAGTCCACCAAAATCAGAAAGTAAAGATCACCAAAATTATTTTTTAGAAAAAGGAATTTGAATATCTTAAAAGGTGATTTTAGTTTCCATGGGTATACATTTTCAGTTATAATGCTCCTAATTCCCACCCCCCACCAAAAAAAGAAAGAAAGTAGACTGTCTTACAACTGCTTGTCATAGCAGTTTAATTTTGAAAAATGCCTTGTCTTTCTCTGCTTGCAATATATTTATCATATGACTTGGTTTATCTTTTTTTTGATTATTTAAAGTTACAGAATAACATTTCAGAAGAGGCTCAGACTTTTCTTTTTCTCTTGTTTAAACATTATTTTAGAGTCAAAAGCATCTTGTTTTTAAATGGACATATTAAGTGTTAGTTGTACCAACTTTTACCAGCACACAAACCCATTGAAAAGCAAACAGGAATTTAAGGGACAATGGGGATTCCTACAGAAGTCATATTTTCAGTCAACCTAACTCAACTGTAAATTGAGATTACAATAATAAATTATTTTTTTATTATTTTGGCAGGAATAAGTACAGAACTGAATTTTGAAAGAGATTCGGGCTTAATTCATATGCTAAATAGGTCGGGATAAAACACGGCTAGAAAAAACTGGCCCTATATTATATAGAAACCCAAATTAGGTACTTACCACCAAACTAATTAGTAATTGATAAATTTATTATAGAAATGCAATTCCTTTACACTGCAAAGCCTAAGGCATGGGATGATTGAAAGCTTCAAATTAAAAAAAAAATGGTGACAATCTTTTAATCAGAGGCATTGTTTACAACATGGTTTTAAGATAGCCAAAGTAACATCTTTAACTAGTTAAAAACACTCATTAAGCTATAAAAATACTTTCTTAGATGAGTCCTCTGAAGCAAAATGTTTGAAATCTTTCAAAGTGCCTTCATTTGTATTTTTTTCTGCAGTTACAATGAATATTACTATTAGTACAAATATATCATTTTCACTTTTCATTTTTATTTAGGTTCATAGGGAACAATCTGTCAAGCTCTAATTTTATAGAAATCTGTTTTTCAGGTTTAAATGTGGTACACTGCATTTAAATAAGCCCCGATAGTTGTGCCAAGTTACTTTTTTGTTGTTGTTCTAAGAAATTATTTCTTGCAAAGAAAGAGGCTGCTGTGTGGGAAAGCATGTTTTCTTAAGTGTTTAATCAGACATTTCCAACCCACGAGACTTTGTAGATGTGATTTCACTTTGAAAACATATCTTATCAGGGTGGTTGGTGTAAAATTCTTGTCTGTTTTCTTACCTTTGAATTTGAGCTCTATTTATAAGGCTCAGCTGAATGATGTCTACAGCTAAGGAATTTCCTTACTAGGGAGTTTTACATGAACACGATTAATGAGAAAGCACCACGAGGCATGGAGCAGGGTGTCAATTTAGGTTTCCTGTACAGGCTAACCTTATCAAAACGTTCCCCTTTACACAGGAGAAAAAGACGTGACAAAGTGGATAACTATGTATCTGATTTTATCTTTCTATTATTTTCCTCTTGATAGAATATCTTTTCAGAGTAAACAAAAGGAGATGAGGTCTTCATTCCTTATTTGTATATGCGAGTGAAATGGTGTTCCTCTCCCTGTAGAAGGCACTGGCCTTTCTCACGTGGGACAAACTGCTAGAGAAACTTGGTTTAGACGAAATGCAAATATTTAATACTCCAATCTATATTTTGAAATATAACATGGTATTTTCCATAAATCTATATGTGATGACATATTTCATAACATTACATAAGGTTTTCCATGCATTTTTATTCACGGAAGAACCATTTGCAGAAAGTCACAACATTGTACTATATACATCTCCAGCAAGTTAATTTTCACTTTAATGCTGAATATACCATTTATGGAAAAATAATAGTTATTTAGGCAGAGCAGCACTTACCTGTTGCGGTGTGAAAATTCCTACCCTTAAAAATGTGCTTTTACCACAGTTATTATTAGTAGGTAATCCCAATGCCTAAAGATTTTTATAAACAGAACCTTAAATCTGCATTTTGGTTGAGGGTTTCCCTTTTTTAGATGACTGAAAATTAAGGAACACAACAGAAAGTCAAGTCCAAAGAACATTCGTATACATGCCTCAACTTTGGGGTTTTGGTAACTGCCCTATGGAGACTGTCCTTTATTAAGACTCTTAATGAGTGTTCTGCCTGTATTTTTCTACCAAGAATGTCAAATAAGGTTTGAAAGCAAATGTAAACTGTAATGCAAGTGACACACACTAAAAATAGCCCTATAAATCTGTTCATTTTGTTTAGATAGTCTCCAGAGTTGTAAAAACTAGGACTGCTCAGCTTTATTATTTGTTTTGGAAAAACTAATTCTGTAGAGAATAGGCCACTGATAATGCTATATTACATTAGAGAAGATTTAAGACCGTCTCTAGATTTATTTTTTCCAAAAAAGATATGTTTCTCTACCCTTATTTTCCAAATATTCTACAAGATAACTAACTAAATAAAAGCTAAAGTGGCAAAGAAATTTGCCCATTTAGTCATCAGAACTAAAATTTTGAAAGAATCACCTTGATCTAAAATGAAATTAATTAAAATTTCTAATGGAATTCTCATTCCTATTAGCCTGTTAAATATGATGTTTTCAGTGTTTCCAATGACAGAGTAACAATATTTATTATCCTAACATACCATGAGTTTTTAAAAATAACTCCAGGAGAACATTTTTAGAACATTTACAAGCTGAATAGACAACTAAAAATAAAATCAGACATTTCTCTGTGAAAAATAGCTATTGTAATGTACCATGTTTGATGGAAGATGTATTTTTAAGAAACTGTATAATTAGAATTTGAGGTATTGGGTGGTGGTCTTGGTTTAGTTGCTAAGTTGAGTCCAACACTTGAGACCCCATTAGGTGGTGGGGTAACAGCGAAGGAGGGAACATGAGTTCTCTTATACATTAAAGAGGTTTTAAAAATGCAGCCTATCTTTTCTCTTGAGAAAAAGTTTGGGAGTTTAAACTCTTCCTTTTCTCTTTCCACATGATAGTCAATAGGATTTCTTGGATTGGTTGGATGGCTTTGCACTTAAGCCAAGATTGATTGCAATCTAAGGCTTTGTTGTTGGATATCTTATCCCAGTGGAGACATGTATAAACAGACAAAATGACTAAATTGGGCAGCAAGCTGACCTTTCAGAAGAGAGGTAGTTCAAAAACTATACCAACTTTTCTTTAAAAAAAAACACCAGAATACTGTCATTTAACAGAGCCTTACATTTCAGTTCTTTTTCTTCCACACAGCCCAACTGTACACTCAATTACTCAGAAACAGGAGTTTCCAGGGCTTTGAGTCTTCTGCCCCACCGCCAAGAATACTTCCCCCAACCACCCCAAGTTCAGAAAGAAAAAAGTGTTTCTATTCATGTGATAATTGTCAAAACCATATTAAGTGCCAAAGAAGGCAGTGCCAAGAAATCATTAGTTCAGTATATGTCTCGGATTTCTGTAATGTTCAGTTAATGGGCCAGATTTCACCAGTTTTTTTTTTTTTTGTAAATTCTTCTTGGTTTGTTTTTAGCCATCTTTTAAAAGAATTGTGTAAGCCAGGCTTATAGTGATTCTGCATGAGTTAAAGTTAAATATTTAAAAACCTGAAATACTGTTTTTAACAAATTTTTGCATTCCATTCTCATTACATATATTTTGGCATGCTAATTCAGAAAACCAAGATGCTGCATTGAAAAATTTACTGCCCCCTTATCAGAGCTGAACAGTATATCTCAAGCACATAAAACATAGAAGGAAGATAAAATAACCCAACCATATTTAAATCTTCAAAATAATTCTGATTCATGTAAAAGTTAACATCCAGAAAAATTTAAGAACATGTCTTAATCATCATGGTATATGCTGATGTATAATCTTTTCCATAAGTGATACATCCAATGCTTCAAATGCATAGTTTTATTGTATCTTTCTAAATAGTTCACAAGAAAATGTCACCATGAAATTAGCAAATATTAAAATGATAGTAACCAACCAGGACCTTAAAAGCAAAAGAAAAGGAATAGTACGATTTTTGTTTGTAAACCTATTGACATAAATAGTCTGACCTGTCACAAATTACCTTTCAGCTACCGTATGTTATGTATAGACCCGTCAAAACTGATAACATTTTGCTTTCATCAGTTTTGTGTTAAATTCTGAAAACCTGAAATGTTTATTGTGGTGAGGTAACCCAATGAATCCAGATAGCATGCATTCCCTGTCCATGTTTACTTTGGTGGAATTCATAAATGGAAAACTGTTTGGACTAAACAGCAGGGTTATTGCTTCTAAAAGGCAGCTCATGGGTTGTTTAATAGTATTTTAAATGTCTGCTAATAAGAGTCACAAAAAAAGCTCAGAAGAGTAGAGAACTGGGTCCAGAGGCGATCACACAGTAGTCAAGAAGATTAACATGCCACTAGGGGACAGCAGAAAGTCACAGAATGAGGTAGTGCCAGAGAGACCAGAACAAAAGGCTTTTCTTTGTCGAGAGTGAGAGTGAGAGAGAGAGAGACACTGAGATGCATTTCCAAACCAAAATCTTTTACAAGTGAAGTGTTTGTAACTGTATTTTTAAAAAGCAGTAAAAAATATTTGCAGAGATCTATTTTTAGAGTGCTAAGATCTGTGTACCAGAATGTTATAAAATATACATAACTATCATCTTGGCAAAATAAATTCAAATATGGACTATTCTGTTTTCTGCAGTGGAGAGTGAAGGAAAGTTTTAAACATCAGAGGAAAAAAAATGTGAGTTGCAAAACACACTAGACTGAAACTATCAATGACAAAATGCAGCTGTGAAATACTGAGCAATTTTTAAACAAAGCTAAACATACGCAGAATCCATTCTGTTTCCAAAGAGTGACTATCTGAAGAAATGAAAGTAACTAGAAAACTGATCAAACTAACCAAATATCCTATAAATCAAGGAGTTTACACTGACCCACGATATATTTGTAATCTTTAAACACAATTTTGACTATCGGTTTGAGTTGCAATCATAGTTTCAGGGGACTGGAAATTTTAACCTCTGCAATTATTTTAAAAGCTAATGCACATCCTTTAACAATTCAACTCACTGAAATGGTAATTTATACTTCTATATTTATATACTTAAGCATCATTTTAAGTGCAATAGGTTCTGCAATCCCAGGTGACTTACCTGTAAAGCAAATGACAACCAACCTTAGACTCTAATATCTTAAATTCATGGATCACATTCCTTTGTTTGATCTGTTTAAGACTTGGATCACTGAATGCTCAGTTAATATATCCTGTGATGAGGATGCCGATAAATTTTGTAATCATTTTTCTGGATTCTAGTATTGCTTCTTGAATTCTATCCTTTATTCTTGTTTTGTGTGCTATATGTATACCATTTTTTACCACACAATCACAATTGTCTCATATGTCGTATGATCAAAAGGCTGAAAACAATTTGAGAAATCATCTAGTTCATTTTCCTGTTATTTTTTGTTTTTTTTTTCTTAAAAAATTGTTCATTAAATATGGCAAACGTTTGTTGGTCCTATCTTTAATATTCAGATATGTCAAGCATGAAATTTTTAAATTACTAGTAACTGGTATATATTGTACACATAAATATTTAGAACTTTTTTCCCACCCCCAAAACAAAATTTTTATTAAAATTATACATTTTCTTCCAAATACATGCCATACTCATGAGTTTTCATTGTTTTATCTTTAAACCAATGTTTTAAAGATAAATCTGTTTACCTGTTTAATCTCCTCCTTCTTTCTGTAATGTACTTTCCCTTCTGGTCAAATATCCTGACTCTTACACACTTCTAGAATTTAGTATTTCTTTTATCCCAGAGGGCCTTTATCCCTAGATCACAAGTATTCCTTCTTTAAGGTCTCCTTTTCCCCATGGGTTCCTATTTTATAGAGAGCATTCTCTCTTTTTATTCTGCAATTTGAACTGACTCCAAAAAATAGTTATAATAATTCCCTCAACATATTCTAAATCTGGAGGAGCCTACCTCTGCACGCCACTCAAGGTAGAGAAGATCTTCCTAACATCTTGCCTAAATCCCGTCTCCTGCATTTAAGACCCTGCTGTCTTGTACTATCCTCAGAGGAAACAGAGACCAGCTGTTCACCTCTACCTGCAAAGACTGTGTTCCTTCGTGAACTTGAAGTCTGCTATTAATCCCCTCCAAGTCTTTTCTTCTCCAGACTAAACAAGGCCAGTTCCTTTACCCTTGTTTCATTGGGACTGTTTCCCAAGCCTTTAGTTATTTTGCTGCTCCCTCTGGACCTTCTCCAAATTCTGCACATTCAGCTTAAGTGGTAGGACCCTAAAGGACACAGTGTGATAACAAGGAACTGATTAATAATGCATATAATGTAGATGCCCCCTAAATTCCCTGAATTGTTTTGTGACTATCCATCAATATTTTGTGTATAAAAAAATAGGCTCTGTTTTTAACCTGTAACTGGTTTCTGGTCTACTGTGACCTCCTGTATCTTTTTCTTGCTTATCTCCTTTTTTATACTTGAAGCTTATATTTTTTTTTTCTCTCCACTGACTAACTTTACTTTTTTCCAATGACCTTCACTCTGTTCTTTTTCTGTTTGCTTTTTAACTATTCTCTCCTACTTTGGTTGTTGTCTCTTGTTTAAACTCAGATCACAATATCTTGCATAGCTATCAATTTCTCAAGTTTATTTACAATGCAAAATTAATTGAAATAATTCTTTACATATTTGATTTCCTTAAGCTGACTTTTAATAAATAAGATCAGTGAGTTTTGTAGAAGGAACAATATCTAGAAAAGATTAACATTACAGTAAAAGCTAGATAATTGTTCCTTTCAAACATGAGGACTTGGTTAATGCACAAGTGTTTGTGTGTATGAAAAAGCATAAGTTAACTTCTAGAACGCTGGAAGCATTTGCCCTGTACTCTTCTTACCTCAGAAAAGACACTGAGGTTTGTGATTTCCGTCACAACTGCACACTCTGTCATGTCTAATACTTTATCTGTCTACAAAGAGAGATAGAGAAGATAGATATGAATAAAATATATCTAATCTCTCCCATCCCTAACACTTATGAATTACAATTATCTTTTAGGACGTTCATCTTGTAGAGTAGGTTATAACACTTAGAAATTATATTCAGTTTTTCATCTGGAGGGAAAAGGTTAAGGAATAATTCTGCAGTTTCTGAGTAGTTTCTATTGTGGACCACTGATGATTAAAATGTTCAGTAATAACAATGAACAAATGAGAGAAAAAGGTAAAAATTACTACACAATTCTGTTATTGCCCAAATATTGTGCTGTGAAAAGAAAGAAAAAATTACAAAATGATATAGGTTTAACAGAAAAATGACTTCATAAGATAATTTTCAATTCAGTCATCTAACATAAAAGAACAAAGTTACTTTTGCAAAACAATCATTTTTTGATTTATGCTAAATCACAAACTTTTTAAAAAAGAGATTACAAGAAAAAGAAAATGACTTGCATTGCATTACCCATTCATCTCCAAACTAACCCTTACCCAAGAAAGGAGGAGGGGAGGGAAAGAAATAAAATGAAAAAATATAACCTTCAAAATTTTATTCTCACCCAGATGTTAGTCTATAAAAAGAAGGTTCCCCAACATAGACAGTCCGGGACTCTATTGTTTCCAGCGCCTGCTTTAAAGTTGCTGAAATTGCAAAGAAAAGTTAACTCTATTTAACATATGTCTAGTGCATACAAGCCCTTTTATTGTTTCTTAAACCCTTGAGCTACTTTCGTGAAGATAATACTATCTTCAAGTAAGAAGACAAAAGTAAAATCCCCCCTCTATTTATATAATTTCGATTGAAAAATTATTTATTTTTACTTAAAAGTAAAATTAGCCAAATGTTTGGGACAGTTCGATAGCTCTCATCTGACACACTGTGAATATAACCAGACTGTTGACTTACAAAAGAGTCTTATCTGAAGGTCAGAAATGCAGTCAAAAACCAACTAAATACAAAGGGAAACCAGTGAAAGGAGAATTAATCCATCTCCAATTATACCATTTATAGTTTGTTGTTTGAGGGCTTATAAAACTATTATTTATCTGAAATAATTAGAGCTTTAGAAAAAAAATCTTTATGTAAAAACCTCCATAATGAACTCTACAGAATATCAAAAGTCAAAAGAAATATATAAGCACATGTAGATTTGCAGCCATGAATGGGGCACAGAGGTTTCTAGTAGGTTTGTCTAGGTGTGGCATGTGCAGAGGAGAGGCCCCGGGAACCTGTGATTCATCTGTTGTCCCCTGAATGGACAGACACCTTCCCTGGTTAACATTAGGAAATCTTTGCTCTTTCTGTTTCCTTTCCTTCTACCAAGGACTTTCTCTTCCTAAAGAGGGAAAATTATCTCTTTCTCTCTCAACCTCTATAGTCTACTGTTTTTCTCTCTGTTTAGGATTGGCAACTCACTTTTGCTATGTAACAATTACATATATTGTGTTAAATTCTATTTATATCCTACTTGGGTAGTGTCCCATATTTATCTCCCCCCTTCCTAAATAATTTCTGTCTTCCTTTCTGTCTCTTTCTCCTTCGAGTCTCCCTGTGCCCCGCAACATTTTCTCTTACTCTGTAACCTCTCACTCTGTAACCTCAGGGTGCTGCTGAGTTCACTGCTCTTTTTCCAGTCACTCTGGACACTCATCAGGAGCAGATCTCTTTTTTCACCTCTCTTCTCATATAGTTGTACGTGCATTTGGGAAGGACAACTTATGCCTTAGGCCAGCGTTAGGCAAGGGGGTCATAATACCCACGGAAATGCAGAATGTCTCAGAAAGAGTAGATTTTTCAAAATATTTTATTTTAATGGAGAGTACTGGCAGATGCAAAACTTTAAAAGTAATATCCATAAAATATGACCCCTCTGTGTTTCAAACACACTGTCTTTATATCCTGCAGGTGTTCTTCAAAACCAAGTTGAAGCGCATTCATTTAAAAGATCTCTCGCTATTTTATTTTACTTTTCATTTCCCAAAAGGTTTTAAGTGATTTCTTCAGCACAGTTTACTAAAAGGAAGATAGATGCATTTGTCTACTGAATCTGAATACTTTGGTTTGGCTCCAACAAAATGTATTTTAACAAGTCTATTCTTAGTAGAGACACAGTTTAAGTAACCTACTGTGCATTTCATTTGTAAATAATTTATTATTGAATACAAATGGCCACACATTCCAATGTGTCAAAATCAACAGGAGGCAAGGTTTGGTATAAGGGTTCACTATTAGCCAACTACATTTTTGTCTAGATTGTATGCAAGGCATAGTTAATATTTAATTTAGTTTATAACACTGAAAGGTTCTGGCATATACCTCATTGTCATGATATACAAAGCAGAATACACTGTGTCTTCCTCTTGGTGAAAAGAAAAATATTTAAACTTCCCACCGATGAAGCAATCTGAGAAACTGGGTAACTTTTAGTGTGTTTTTTTTTTAATCCCACCTTTAAAAGAAACAATGAGCATTTATATGTGTATTCAGCAATGATCCCAACCCACCCACTCCCCCAAAAAGCTCTGATGAGTTTTCCATCTTTGGATCCCCCCATCACACTCTAGGAGACTGGAGAACAATCGGTGGGTTTCACATAGCACCTGATTGATACTTCCAGGGAGTGAAGGCCTCCACTGGCAGATTAGGCTGATATTGCATATTCAAACACATACAAAGATATATTTGTCATTGCTATTGACCTTTATCTCTCCAGTTTCCTGACAACCTTCTACAGTTATTGACATTACAAATACCAGCAACAACGTGCAGGGCAAAGTATAACCTTTCATTTACCTTCATGTCCCTCAAATGACTCGTGTAGGTAGTTTCAACAAAAGCGGCAAACAATGACACTGTTGATTTTTTTTCCTCTTAACTTGCTAAAATGTTTTCCATTTTCCTCTTGTTCTCAGAAAATCATGCCAATAACTCTCTACAAAGGAAACAATTTCAAATGAATACAGGTAATTAGAAGTGTCAAGAAATCAGCAAAGTAGGGTGTCTGCCATCATTTCTTGGAGAGAATGCCAGATTCCCTTTCAAAAAGGTCTTTGTCATTTTTTAATGGAAGGTAATTAATGTAGACTACAGTAAAATGTACAGGATCCCAGTCGTTGTCTTTCTAGCCATAGAAATGGGAGCATAAAGATGTTTTGATATCTAGAAAAAATCTTCTGAGGTTATTTTAAAATGACTTTTAATTACAAAAGTAGTCCTTTTAATCTTTTCACTTTAAAAGAAAAAGGATTTAGAAAAGACATATTTATTGGGAGACAAAAGACAGAATGTTTCACAAGGAAAAACTATATGGAAATTGAAACAACAGGCTTTTATAAAGCTGACAAGAGTTAAGGATTCAGTAAATTAGCCTATATCTCAAATGTTTCCAACAGTAAGAGAAATAATGCATAATGTCCTAATAAATGTAGTTATACTTTTAACACTATGACACCCTGGACATAATCAGATCTTTTTTTCTCAAAAACTACACCAAACGATTTAGCTTTTTTAAAGCCAAATCTCCATGAGACCACTGACTCATAGGTATTTATTAAACATGAGAATTTTTAGAACTTTCCTATTCTTTTGTGAATGAGGGTGAAATTTAAGCCAATTTTGAAATTATCTGAAGGCCATAATTTCCTACTATAAGCTTTTCGAATGGAATAATCCTTCTAAGCTTAAGTTTTTACATGTACATACATATGAAATTATTCTCATTTTATCTCTTGGTTCTCAAGAAACAGTAATGTTTCTTCACTTAAGGTTTCATTATCTTGGGATAACAAAAAAGTCTTAATCACAATAAATATATCCTAAAACATTGAAATCTGAAATTGAAGTTATAAGGTTATTTCAATATTGATGATTTTAACATTGAAACATTAATTAATTGGGAATTATAATAAAAGTACATATAAGTACTCAATAAGTATGACCGTCATTATCTATTCTTGAGAATAAGATGGACTGAAGAAAAAATATAGCCAGAGTCTTATAATAAATCTTTGTCAATGCAACAAGTAGAATAACATCTTGTTTTTCATAAACCTCTATCCTGAGATTATTCTCCTTCATGGAATTCATACCACTCATCAAACAAACAGAAGAAAAACACTAAACTGTAATTGATGTGCTAATCATATGCTATTCCATTCACCAATAATATGCTTCTGGGAATCATGATTTAGTGTATTTTTGTTTATAAGCCAGTCAAATCAAATTTTCAGAGTGAATGAATCTGGCCATTTCAGAGAAGAAGAGACCACACTTCATACAAGCATAATCTTTAAAGTTTGGCATTAAACTAATGTATAAAGGGTAGTGCAAAATGTCACAGAATCATTTATAATAGATATTACTCCAAAGGTGGGAGAAGTAGCTAAGTAGTAATGAAGATGGAGGCTAGGAAAAGTGCCTTGTTTGATATACTCAGATTAATCAAGGCCAAGGCAAGTTTTATAAATAATGGACCCAAGCTTTAACCACCACATAGAGGAAATAATCAGAGACTATTTTAGTTACTAAAGATAAAGTGTAGTTCAAAAGCTGAAGTGAATTCACAGTATTATGAAAGAAACACAGTCAAAAATACAGAACACAGAAAGATGGACATAGAAGGTGGGAAATGTTGCTTCTAAGCAGGACATTAGCACCAGTAAAGAGAAATCTGGGCTTCCTCAAGTACCTGGATTTAGCTGATGGTCCTTTCTTGCTTATTTGACTCTGGTTCTGTTAGCCCCAGGAGGGTGAGTGGTCAGGAAAGTAAGCCATCAATGGTAGGATCGTTTCAAGCTGTATTGCTTCATCCTCCAAATCATAAAATCTCAGCTCACAGCCCTGATTCGATGTTTTCTTAGAGCGTGTATCATAAAACCCTTCTCAGAATCAAAGGAGGTTGGAAGAGTCGTTTGAAATACCATATTCCAAGTGTAATGTAGTACGACTGGTCTGTATTTCACTGCTTCCCCCCTTCCTTACTTGTAAATAAGAAATTCTATCAGGATGTGTCACATTATTGCCCTCCAACCAGACAATGAAGATGAGTCATTTCTTCTGTTATTAATGACATGGTTTATTGTGTATGCCCTTAAAAAGCAGATCACTGCCAAAAATAATAACAAAATATTAACCATCTTCAAGTCAAAGATTACTGGTTTCATCATTCCCTGTTGTTCAAACGTATAATTGTAGGTGGGGCTAGTATTTAGCCAGTGGGTAATAGGATGGGTCATGTTGGTTGCTTAAGTAATGAAATATTATTATCCATAGTCACAAACCAATAACTGCTCTTATCCCCCAAAGACTGACCATGCTCTTAGCAGCCTGGTTTCTCATCCCCAGAATACCCACCTCAAGCTAATTCAAGTGATGCCTTTGTAGCAACAGGTTCTCCAGCTTCCTCAGCAAAATGACTGATGTCTTGTCTTACTGGTTTGTGCTATTACCATATCAATTGTTAAATATTTTTGTAATAACTTTTGATGTTAGCTTCTATTTCACCCAATGGATTAATTTGCTAACCCTCTTGAGCATGTATTTTGCAGATGGTAAACTTATTCTATAAAAACCACATTTATATTTTCATAGCTAAGTCAGTTGATTGATAAAATCTATGCTTACATTTTCTACTCAAATTATATCTTCCACACTATTTTTATGTGTCCATGCAACTGGGTAGAATCAAAGATATTTTAAAGATAAGCTTTCACACAGCTCAGAAGCACCTCTGCAGCCCTTCTCTGCATAGAAGACACTGTGTTTGAATGAGTTTTATCAGGCTCATTAATTTTCATAATAGAATACCAGCTTTACCACCTGCAAGTCAGATACCTAAAATATACAGCTCTCACTTCAATAATCAGCTATTTAAATATTATTGTGGGTTTATTGTGGACTAGGCAATTGACAACCTATAATATCCATGCTTAAGGTGTACAGAATTCAACTTTTAAATGAGTTCCATCCAACTTCTGCCAAAGCATGGTCAAGACAACCTATATTAGAGAAAGTTTAAAAAATATATTGACTATCTATTTCTCTCTGAATCTCTAAAATCTATTTCAGAATCTACTTTAAACAAGAGAAGCCAATGGGCCTGGGCTGTATTAATTTGGCACTCTGTAACTACACTTTTTATTAAATTAGCAAGTGTTATTGGAATTCAATATGAAAGAGAGTACAATGAAAAAATTTTGTTCATCTTTCCTAAATAAATCACCCAACACGTTACCCACTTCACTCCCAAATTTAATCTCTAATCCAGACCAGTCTGAATCTACTTTTCTAACAACCTCTGATGTCTCCACTGCCTCAAAGGCACCTGAAATTCAATATTTAGAATTCTCAACTGATCATTTCTCCCCCAAATCTGGTTTCCTTTCAGGGAGTCCCTGCCTCAAAACCTTCATCCATCCAAAAGGGGCAAGTTTGAAACCCTAAGAGTAATCCTTGACCCCTCACTCTCCATCACCCACATATTAAATCTGTTACCAAAACCAATTAATTAATCCCCTAAATACCTCTCAAATCTCTCTCTTCTCACCATCTCCACACTATCGTCTTTCACACTATCATCTTTTACCACAGTGGCCCTTGAAATGGCCCGAAGCTTCTGCCCTGTATATTCTCTGCTCTCTGCACTGCAGAGTGATGTTTTCCAAATACAAATCTGATTATCTTCTTTCTCTGCTTAAAAATTTTCAAAGATCCCTGAGTTTCTCAGGCCATCAAAGCCCTGCTTCAGTGACCCAGTGTGCGTAGATCTCCATTACCTGCTCATGCAGAATTCTGCCTTCACTTATGACAAAAATACCAGCCACACTGCCTGAAATAGAATTCCTCTGTGCTTCTTTCTGCTACAGAGCCTTTGAACACACTGTTCCCTTTGCCCCCTCCCACCCTTTCTCCATGATCCCTGCCTCTTGAAGTTTAACGTTCATAAAAATTAACCTGTGTGCCTTGTTAAAACAGAAGCAGACTCTCATTCAATAGGTACAAGCTGGAGCCTAAGATTACGCATCTCTAAGAAGCTCCTAGCTGGTGCTGTTGGCCTATGGGCAGAATTCTGAAAACAAGGACTTAAATAGCTTCTGCTTATCCTTAAGATTTAAGCTCATTTGTATACATAGTATCGATAGTGTATATATGTCAACCCCAGTCTCCCAATTCATCCCATCCCACTCCCATCCCCCTTGGTATCCATATGTTTATTCTCTTCGTCTGTGTCTCTATTTCTGCATTGCAAATAAGATCATCTATACCGATTTTTTCAGATTCCACATATATGCATCAATATACAATATTTGTTTTTCTCTTTTTCTGATTTACTTCACTCCATATGTCAGTCTCTAGCTCCCTCCATGCCTTTACAAATGACCCAATTTCTAAAACATATCTAATGAGAACCTACTCTATAGCACAGGAAACTCAACTCAATGCTCTGTGGTGACCACCTAAATGAGAAGAAAATCCAAAACATAAGAGATATCTGTTTATGCATAACTGATTCACTTTGCTGTACAACAGAAACTAATACAACATTGTAAAGCAAATATATCTCTATAAATTTTTTTTAAAAATGAGAAATTTCAGCTGTCATCCCTTCTTTAGAAAAGTCTTCCTAACCCCAAATCTAGTTCAAAACAAATGATTTTGTTATGTGCTGTCATAGAACTGTGCTCCTTTACACACAGCAATGATCTCACTTTGTAATTACTTTGTAATTACAAATTAATGTAGACATTCATTGATATTTCTCCACTACTGTACTGGGAGCACCAATGAGTCCCCAGTGACTAGCATGATACAAAGGCCATACAAGACATTCAATAAATAGTTGTTGAATGAGTAACTAAAAGGAGAAAGAAAGAGCCTTGTCCTAAACTGTTGGAATTTAGTTGATTAGACTAAAGTTTGTTCCTACTAACAAATATGTAAATATTTCTTTTTATTCCATGACAGCCATGTAACTCATCACATTTTTCTTTTTTTCTTGTCTGTGGGGGCCATTCCTAAATTTACTGTTCTGCTACAAGAATCAGTTGAACACAAGTTTTAGTTTCTTTTTAATTATAGAAATTTCACCTCCATTTTTCTCTATTTATGACCCCTTGTTTCATCCTAATTTTTAACTGGCTTGTGTGTTAATGTTTGATGGTAAAATGCATCACATCTATTCTGCATCAAATCCTTTTTTGAAACAATGAAGTAAAACCACTTTAAAAGTTTTATGATCTACTTGATATATGAGTAGTTACAGACTATAGATATAGAACTTGGAGATCAGGGGGAGGTAAATTAGGAGATTGGCACTGACATATACACACTACTATATGGAAAATAGATAACTAATAAGGACCTACTGTACAACACAGGGAAATCTACTCAGTGCTCTATGGTGGCCTATATGGGAAGACAGTCTGAAAAAGAGTGGACATATGTATGTGTATAACTGATTCACTTTGCTGTTTACCTAGAACTAATACAACATTGTAAATCAATTATACTCCTATAAAATTTTTTTTAAAACTTGGACTCTGGAGTCCAATCAGTTCAGTTCAATCACTCAATCATGTCTGACTCTTTGCGACCCCGTGGACCGCGGCACGCCAGGCCTCCCTGTCCGTCACCAACTCCCAAAGTCTACCCAAACCCATGTCCATTGAGTCCAATAGTTAGTATCTGAATCCTGACTTCCTGATTTAGAACAGTGTGGCTTGGATAAGTTACCTATATTTCATTATTTATTAGTTAATATTTATATCACTGTTAAGAAGCACAGTCAGTAGATGAAAAATGTTCTCAAATTGAATTGCCACTAATTTTAGATTGTGAAATGAGAGCACTCCATCAGCTAAAACTTTGAAAACTTACAGTAGGCATGAAATTAGGGCAGGCATCAGTGAGAATCTATAAAGGCAGTTATGATCCTGAGGAAAGATTTGAAGTCTCTATAAAGACAAAACAATATTGTTTCATGTTCAAATGATATTAGCTACAATGTGATTAACTGATTTGAACAATATCATAAAGCCAGCCCAGTAGTGAAAGTATACAAATGTTAACATCAACTCCGGAACTAATTCTTATTCCATAGTTTTGATTTTTCAGTGATAGTATGATATCAGCATTAAATACCTAGATATCAAGAAGAGTATTTTAAATGTTGAAAGTAAACTTTTCAGTGTAATAAATAAAGCTGGGCAAATCATCTTGAATATACTTGTCCACAAACTGAAGATGCAGTAAAAGGCTAGTATGATATACTGCAACTGAATAGAAATGTTGCCCTCAGGGAAGCTTCTATTAAAAAATTCAGCGTGTGCTGTATTCCCTATGTGTAAAAAGTACTTAAGCTTAACTGCAACTTAAAAGTTAATTGATAATCAATATAAAATGTAACATCAAGGGCCAAATTCAGCTTCTAAATGAATATATAGAGAGGTCTTATTATCTTCAAATAGAGGCCAGGTGAGTGCTGCTGGGAATAAAAATGACTTTGGATTTGAGAACAGCATTTTATAAAGGCCTCACATGAGACTGTAAGAGGATCCATCTTCAACAGCCCATCGTAGATCCAAGAGGAGAAGTTTAAAAGGATGAAAGAAAGAAGGGAGGTGAGAAAACATATTTTTCCAGTCTACTGACAAATGTTAATTTAGCAGCAATGCAGTCAGATTTTTTGTGCACATTTTTATTTCAGTGGTACCTGATGAAAAGAAGCAAGTTCTTTACAGTAAAATCGCAAAGTAGTCAAAAAGTCTCTTGGGGTATTAAGGAGTTTTGTCTCATCTTTTATTTTTCAGTTTTACATCTATAATTCATGAGTATCCAAATAGAATGAAAGAGAGACTTTTTAGAAAAGAGAAAATACTGATTTTAGTCCAAGAAAATATCAAACCCCAAAGCTGAAATTAAAATCCAGAGTAATTTATGCTCATAAGTAAAGAGGTAATAAATTCCCCTATGGAATGAAATCAACTGGGTTTCACTTACCTCTCATAAATGCAGGACAACTCAATAGTATTTAACTGAATTCAAATGTTTCTTGTCATTGTCTTTCATTCCCCAGTTGAGCCTCTTCAGCAAACATTTCATAGATTAAACAGGACTTCTGTTTTTTAAGATTCCCAGGTTGTGTAGTATGGACCTGTTCTTTTAAAGTTTAATTCCATTCAAATCAGTAGAAGAGACGAGTTCTCTTATATGTGATTAAACCTTTAATACCATGAATATTGCCTTTACAAATATGCACATCACTGCAAGCAAGAAGAATTCCATATAAAACGAAAATTTTCCCTGGAAAGAGAAAAAAATATGGCTAATTTCTGTTTTTAAAAAATGACATTCCACTTCCCCAAAAAAGTGCATAGTTGTGGAAAAATAAAATACATTTTAAGGGTTGAAGTGTAAGAAAACCCTCTGTTATGAAGACATCCAAATATCTTTTGAACTATTTACACCATATGTGTCCCAATAAGGCTCTTTTCTGATTAAATAATGACAAGTAAGTGGAACCAAAGATGGCTTCAAAGAGACTTGAATCTTTACACAGCTTTTTGTAATTTTGCAAGTGTGAAATTTAGCTATCATTATACAAATATTCTAAAGCACAATTTTCTTGGTCTGTGAAATATGTCTATGGACATGATGCGGTACCTATAGTGGGTATTCAAAAATATGAATAAATAAATCAATAGCAAATGAATGTTTAGGAAAGCAATCTTTATAAAATATTCCTATCTTTTTAAAAATTCTGAGTGCAAATTTAATTACTTGAAAGCAGTAATTATAAACTTAAGGTGGACAACCACTTCCTAAAGAAAACTTGTGAGTGCTAACAGAGTACAATAGGGTAATGGCCAAAAACATGTGGAACACACAAAGAAGGGAAAACTGTACCGTCATTAAAATTCTGAAATTTTATTTTGTATTTTCCCAAGTAGTGACTTGGGAAAATATTTATAATAAAATGTTAAGTGAAAAGAGCAGGAAAAGCTCCATGTGCAGTAAACCACACATGCTTTCATACTCAGAGAAAACGAGGCTGCTATTTAAATGTGCAAAAAATTAATAGTGGATAGCTCTAGGTAATGGGATTATAAATATTTAGTTTTAATTTTTGATGAAAATGCCTTATCGCTGAGTATATACAACTTTTAAATTCAGAACAAAAAGATGCCTTCTGAATGGCAAATAAGGGTGTCGTAATTTTCTAATGTTCTAATACCTTTCAAGATCTAAAAGTCCTTTTGAGAAAATGTGACTGGTTAAGCAGTGTGTTACAAAACCCATGAGCTTTTCATGGATTCAGCTCTACCACTCATCCCCAAAAGCCCAAGAGCAGTAAGAGTCAACAACTAGACGAGACTGTGATGCCTTGAGTTCCCCAGACAAAAAGGAAGAAGGATACCAAAAGAAAAGCTTTGCTATTGTTGACATGAAACTAAGAGAGACAAGTTCATAACTCCAAGATGCCATAAAGTTTAAGTATTTACTCCATAATAATATTCAAAACCAGTCATCTAGATGCTTCATTCTAATATATAAGAACAAAGTAGTCTAACCCCTGGTATCATAGATTTTTCAGGAATTGATAGAAGCTAAAAGGGCCATCTGGTATGGCAGTTGATCGGATGCTTGCCATCCAAGGGTCAGCATTACTGTCAAACAAATGCCAAGTCTAGACAATCTTCTAGAAAATTTGTTACCTTCTATGGCAAAGTTGACAGCTATAATGTATTTTCTCTCTCAGTATTCTTAGGGTAGCAACTACCTTAGCTTGATTAAAAAAGGAATACATTAGCCAGGACTCTGGGTTATAATGATGGGGATGGAGTGCGAGTGGGGAGGCAGACAGGATTCAATCCAACTTAAAGAAGAAGCAAACACAAAGAAGACATAAATCTGGCTTAGGTGCAACTAGATCCAAGACCATAAAAAATAAAGTCAGGATTCGAGTTCACAGTATTACTTGGCTCTTTCTTCCTCTTCCTGTTTTGGCTTCGCCCTCAGACAATTCAGCTCCGCAACTGTGGTGACAAGATAGCCTTAGCAGGTCCCAAGCCTCAATTCTCTCCTTTTTGTAATCCTCTGAAAATACACACACAAACACATGTATACTCATATACTCAGTGTTTTTCCCCTAAACTTTTAAACAGTAAAAAATCTAGGCCTGACCATCGTTGCTTAAATTGAGCTTTGTAACTGGCTTAGACCAGTCCTCTGGTCGATGCTATGAAACCCACTGACTGATTCCTTTAGACCCATGCACCCACTCTTAGAAATGAAAACGGGTCCAATTCAAGGCAAACCACATGAAATGAGAAACAAGAAGTTGAGGTGACCCTAAAGGAATGTCAGGAGAAAAGAAGGCAGAAGAGATAACAAATGATAGATCAATCAGTAGATAAGTGAACAGCTCAATCAATCTACAGGTAGACAGCCATTCATCTAACAATGTAATTTCTTGGAATTTCTGCTCTTCAATACCTTGATAGGAAGAGATGAAAAAGAAAAAGAGCACAAATTGTACCAACGAAAACACAGGAAAGAATTGTTGCTCTGTATTAGCATCATAGGGCTTTACAGGTTTTAAAATAAAGCAACAGAAAAATGAGCATAATGGTGAACCATTTCACAAATATGATGGTGATATTAGCAAACAATAAAACAGAATCAAAGATGAATTTGATGATGACCCATGCCATCTGCTGCCTGGTATGGTCTAACATAAAACTGAAAATTCTCTCACCAAACACCACATGCCTCAGCCTTTCAACAAAAGCAGCACCCAGTTATTCAAGGTGTTGGGTACAAAATGACTAGTCAGAAATTTATTCGCTGAAGTGACTATCTCTGATAAACCTACACAGCTTGTGGTAGGAGTAAATGTGTTAGCAGCAGTTAAATGAATTTAAGAAGTGTACCATAGGGTGAAAGATGATGGCAGTTGTGTTTTGCGATGACTGTCTCAGACAGAATATCTGTTGGAAGATGTTTTAGAAAACTGTGAAACAATGCCTGATGGGAAAACCTTGGTGAGACAGCTAAAATTTAAGAGACAAAACTGAATAAAGACATGAAGGTACATTCATATTCGTATATCAACAGAAAGAAAGCTCTGACATTTCCTGTTCAAACCCTTAAGTCTCATTTAGAAAAAAAACGCTAAGATATAGAAAAATATATATAAGAAAGATGCTTCCAGGGGAGAAAATAAGTAGAAGAGGTAAACCTTTTTAAGAGAAAATCATCCATTTTACTTGTAGGATTGAAACTACTATGACAAGCAAAGATGATCCTGGGCAAAGCTCTTTCACTCTTGCAGTAAGTATTTATCAAGCAACTATTATATGCCAGTCATACGATTCCATCCTTCCTGGACTTGAAATACATGAGCCAAATAGATACGGTGTTTGTCATCAAAGAATGTACACTGTCAAGAGACTATATCTAGACTAGGGTATCTTTACAAAGACTTCTATGGAGAAGTGTTCTTTAAACAGCTGTACTCAAAGACCATAAAAGATAAAGTCTTTGAGCAGATAAAAGGCTTCCACTGAAATGGGAAACATTGTACAAGTAGCAGCTCCAGGAGGAGCAAAGGAGATATTTAGCAAAGAATGAGTCAGAAGCAAAGAAAGTTCTATATTCAAGAACATTCTAAAAGGTAAGTAGAAGAATAAAATGTCTAAAATATAGAAAAGACGGTGTTGTATGTAACAAGAAAGGAAACAAGTGCGACAAGAATAGGCTAGAAGAAGGGATTGTTACCAGATCACACAGGGTCTTATCAACTCTATTAAGGGTGTTAGTCTTTATCTTAGCAGCATTAAAAAGCCATGGAACAGTTTTGAGCAGAGTGGAGTCTTGAGAAGGTGTGTCCTTCAAAAAGGCCACCCTGGCTATAATGTGGAAAAATAATTATTCTGTGAAGTTATTTTGTAATTATTATGTAAAATTTGAGAAAGCAAACTGGCAGAGCTCATACTTGCACTATCAGAAGAGGCTGACAACAGAAAAAGGTGTGAGGGATCTGAGAAATATTAGGAGGTCACATTTAACAGAACTCAGGAATGGACTGGATGAGAAGGCAAGGGAAATTGAGGTGTGAAGGGTAAACTCTGTTTTTTGAGTCCACTGATTAGAGGTTCACTGAAATGGGAAACACTGTACAAGCAGCAGCTCCAGGAGGAGGCTGGGATCTGGACTGTCTGAATGTCTTGTGTCTGTGGTGCTTTGGATACATCTGCTTCAGAAAGCAGAGTAGACAGGTTGACCAATGGATATTGAACCCTGTAGAGAGGCCTGAACTGGAGCTATAACCACGGAAGACATTTGATTATATAGCAAAGCATTTGGTGCCTTGGGAGTGGACAAGATCACCAGGAAAGAATACAGAAAAGAGAAGGGCAATTTTAGAGCCAGCATGGGGGAACTTCAAAATCTAATAGCCGGTAAGAAGAGCATATGCTTGAGAAAATTCCTGGATAGAATGTCCTATGTGTTAAGAGGAAAATTAGGATTGTGGGTTATGGAGGTCCTGTGAAAAAGAAAGTTGTAAGACGGAAGACTGTTGAACGTGAAGTAACCTTCCTTTACCGACAAGCTTCTACAAATTCAGAAGAACCAACCCCTCATAATGCCTCTCCTACCCAAGCCACAGAAAATTATTTCTTCAAGGCACTGACATATTTTCTTAAATTTACAGTAGTGCCTTAGTCTTATGTTGGAACGGAGCATATGGTCCTTGTTGTCCTCGCCCTCCATGTCCTCCGCCTGCCTTCTGTCTGTGGAAAAACTTTAGCCAAAGAATAAAATTTAATCAGAGAAGCGAGAATATACAGAAATAAAGGAAAACAGTCAAAGGAGAACAAATAATAACAATGTCATTAAGCATAGTCAAGGACTTTTTCTTCCTTCTCAAGGGCTATAGATAATATTTTGAAGCACATCCTGTGAGTCTTCCACCAGGTGGAAGAAGTTAACTACATAATGACTAGACTGTAGTCATGACATAAACTGCCAAATTTCCGAGAACTGCCAGGGAAATAGGAACAAACTGACCTTGGAACTGAAGGCTAACTGTTCTTAAAATAATCAAGGTGATGCTGGTCAGGCCACCAATGACCAGTTTCAAGATGACTGTCAGAGCAGACTGTGCTGTTCTGCGTGTAGCCCCCTCCCTCAGCCGGTAAAAGTTCTTGCCCACTGATTATTGGTTGAGAGCTGTGGGCCTTTGGATAGGTGTCTGCCCTCTACCCCGGTTGCCAGCATCCAAAATAAAACAGATTTTCCCTTCCACCAACCTGGCCTCTTCATTGACTTTTGAGCAGTGAAGCACTTTCGCTAGCAATACTAAGGGCAGGCTTGCATTGTGCAAAAGTTTAGGTTGACCTGCAAATAGGAACTCCTGATCCCTTGCTGAGCAATGGCTGCAACAGAATTGTGAGGGGCTGTCCCTTTTACTGCCTTTCCCTTACAGGTGAGAGAGAGTGGGAGAAGAAACTTCTTTAACGTCAGAAAAATCAAGGCGAGAAAAAAACGCCTCCCCACAACCAGCACTATTTTCTAGAACTCAGGAGAGAAACATTATAAGAAAGGATCATTAAACTGGATTATAGGTGAAAAAGGTTTTATCTGGATCAGCTGGGACTGAAACCACCATTTAAATCCTTTCCTACCTTAAAAATAAATGTGTTCTAAATTTGCCTTCGCTTGGGGCAAATTCTCTCATAAGCCTCTGATCCTTTTTCCATTTAGTATTAAAATCTCTGAGCCCAGGTCAGCCCACATGCTCCAAAGAATATAAATGAAGAGAGAAAGCAATGTTTGTTTGTCTACGTTTGTGATGCAAGGACCTCTTGTTCATGCTTTGGGAAGATACTGGAGTAAAGAAAATACAGTAGTTGTTTCTCACAGTCTTAGGATGGACATTCAAATGCCATCTAAGCTTCAGGCTATGGAGAAAATGTGGCCTTGATTTCAGACCAGTCTTAAGTGTTTCTAAGTTAATGAAAATGTGGTTTTCTTTCTCTTGGATCAGAAACTTTCTTAACAGACAGGGCACTTGAACAACTAAAAGGTTTGTGTTTTAAGGGTGGACCTAACCAGAGAGAGCTTCCCTCATGGCTCAGCTGGTAAAGAATCTGCCTGAAATGCAGGAGACCTGGGTTCAAAGATCCCCTGGAGAAGGGAAAGGCTACCCACTCCAATATTCTGGTCTAGAGAATTCCATAACCCTGTCTTGTTTGCTTGATCCGATCTTTGCTCCAGCTTCTCTGTGCAAATCTTCTGCCAGGAATCCAACTTGATGGGACACTAATTCACTATTTCTGTCTCTGGTCAGCAGCACTGGGCAACCATCATGCCCACCACCACCCCCATCGCCACCCAACTTGTCTTTGTTCTACCTGAAGCAGAACCATCCTAGGATGTAATTTTGATGATGCCTACCTGGTACTTCCCATTCAAACTCAAACTTCACTATAAATTCTTCAGAGTGTTACATTAAAAAATTACAGAACTGGAAGGCAGCTTAAAGATGATTTACTAAATATGCATCCTTATTCTCCAAAGTGCAAGGTACTATCCTAAAATGCATTTAACTTCCACAATATCCTTAAAAGTGAGGTAGTTGTATAAGCCTCATTTTTGGAATTTAATTTAATTTATTTGTGGCGATGCTGGGTCTTACTTGCTGTGCACAGGCTTCTCATTGCGGTGGCTCCTCATTGCAGACATGGGCCGTAGGGTGCACGGGCTTCAGAAGTTGCAGCTCACAGGCTCAGTCATCCTGGTGCACAGGATGAGTTGCTCCATGGCATGTGGAATTTTCCCAGACCAGGGATCAAACCCATGTCTCCTTCACTGGCAGATGGATTCTTAACTGCTTGACCACCAGGGAAGTCCTATAAGCTCCACTTTATGCAGGAGAACATGAGACCCAAGACGTTCGATGCCTGGATTTCACTCGAATGACCTGTCTCCTATTTCATATTGCCAGCTTGGGCCTATGGCTAGGTTATTCACACTGGCCTAGGTTATTCCACTGGACTTAATCACTCACCCAGGGAGTCCTACATCTGCCTCAGTCTGCCTCAGTCTGCCTCCCTGGGCACCAGTCTTGGCCTCGTAAGTGTCAACATTCATTCAACAACACAAATCACATAGCAGTTATAAGCTCTTCTGCTTCATAGCTCTAGCTCCATGCGCAGTCACTGATTATGACAGGCCATTTTGTCATCTGTAAAATGGAACTTCTTATACCTACTTCATCAGGTTTCTTTGAGGCATACATGAATGAACATACCTAAAATGATTCGTGGACAATAGCTGCTCAATAAAAGAGAGTTGTTATTTGTGAGCATGTCCTGTGTGCCAGTCTTTATTATCCCTCATGCTCTGGCTATGCCAAGAACAGACTTAGCACAGAGCTCATGTATAAACTGAGAGCTAACTTTGTATAGTTTTCTGTACAGTGACACACACATATATATACACCCCACAGATTATGGAATATAGCTTTATTGCACTTTAGAAATCTCAGGTCATTAAAAGACCACTATCGCAAATAATTTGTTTAAATTTTATATTTTGCAGTTACTTCATAGTTAATGAGGTTAACATGTGTACCCAACACTTACTTGTACAGAAAACATCGGTAATAAAAGGTAGATTTTAGAGGAACTATTTTCTAGATTTCTTCTAAAAAGGTGATTTCTCTTACAAAACCACTTATTTATAATGCATGAACTCTTAGAGGCTTATCTCTTTTAGTCAGTATCTTAACAGAAGCTTTATAGTGCTTATATGTCAACAGATTTAATAGTGTCTATATTTTTAAGTCTCCATAATAAGAATCTTCACATAGATACAACTCAGAGTTTTAAAAATAACTTTTTCCTTCCAAGTGTCTATATTCTATGTGTAAGCCTTTAGGGGTTTAATTTCAGAAGCATCTCAGATGTAGTAAAGATATAATCCATGAGTAATATTTAAGTCAATAATAGATACAATTCTGTAAAAATTATGAGGTGAATATTGCAATACATACAGAAAAATGCTGAGTGCTCTGAGGGAAGTCAGAGTCTACAACCTTGCAGTATCACTCATGATTCCATTGACAACTTAACATAGCAGTTAATGCATTCCTGACACATATAGGTGCTTCCAATCAGGCTTGGACTACATACCAAAGTAATACCAGGCAAAGACATTCAGTAAATGTCTTTCATTTACTCGGCACAACTGAGTAGAAATTCTATTGATCACTCTGAACAAATTTCTTCTGCCACACACGTGTTTTTGATGTGGACAAGAAGGTACTTAGACATGGTGGTAACCACTCAGGCAACACATTGACTGAATCCTGTGATAATCAGTTATGATGCCCAGCTAAGGAGTACCAGTTTACATCCTTTTTAGAATAATACTTCTGCCAGAATTGGAAAGACAGCCTTTTGATCTCCTGACCAAACAGTTCTCAAGTGACTATAACATCAGTAGAGAGTTGACTACATAGAAAACTCATTCTTCCCCATTATCCCAATGTCTAACCAATCTAGAGCAATAAGCACAGCTTCAACATTAAATTGTTTTGTGTTTCTTCTCATTCTCAGTGGTTTGGATAATATTTTAACTTCATAATGTCTGGTATCATTTTCACTATAGCTGTACTGCCATGCTACTTTTTGCATTAACTGATCATTTCTAGACACTGCATTAAATATGACTCATTTTAATGCTATATCAATAGGGCTGACCTCATAATAGACCCTGCTGTCCTAGGTCTTTAAAAGTTGAACAGGGTGTGCAGGTCAATGGCATATTA
Organism: Antilocapra americana; assembly: GCA_007570785.1. Classification (NCBI taxonomy): domain Eukaryota; kingdom Metazoa; phylum Chordata; class Mammalia; order Artiodactyla; family Antilocapridae; genus Antilocapra; species Antilocapra americana. The sequence continues at coordinate 1,981,839 of ML661889.1, read as the reverse complement.
ATAGGAGTCAGCCATGCTCATGAATTGTTAATTATTTTTGTTGTTTTAAATGTTTCTGAAATAAGAACATAAAGTGGGATATTTTCACACACTTAGACACACATTCCACAATGCCTAGAAAGATCTGAGAGAGAAATCAAATTTCCATGATTCAGGAAGTTTTATTCAAATCTATAGATTCACCAAGGAAAGAGAAGTCCTTTTTGGTGAGGGTGAAATTAACTGAATTTTCTGTTTTTAATTGAACTTCCGAAGGATGAGATATATAATTTTTTAAAAAAATAGAAAAAATTGCTATCAAAATAAAACAGATGTGTATGGAAGAAAAAAAAACTGTATAAAGTTTAACTTAAGATGTATTGTTAAATGCAGTTCTTTAGTCAATGAATATTCTTTTTTTACTTTGAGCTGATACATCTCTTTATTTGCACATAAGGTTTCCCCTCAAATATTTAAATATAGCTTGTGTGTAATCACTGCATTTGCAAAGACAACATAGTTTTATATGCTGCCCTCAAAAATTTTTGCCTCTTTATAGGTAAGTTGGATAGCAACTTCACCTCAATCAGAAGAAAAAGGATGCAATGGCCTGGGCCAAGTGCTCATAAATGTCAGATACACTTGTGCAAGTTGAGATTAGCATGTCTCTCAGGTCACCAGGGCATGGTCATTTCAGTTCAAAACTTTCCAAATTCACTTACCTTTTATTTGTCATCTGTTATGACATTTGAAGCTCAATTTGTATGCTTTCCTTAGAATGTCTTATCTAATTGTTTCTATAATTCAGAATTGTATTCTGTATCTTATGATGAAAAAAGAAAGCATTTACATTTGCTATCCATGTTTCCAAGCACTGATTTTCAAATGATATTTTCATAAGTGGAGTTTGAAGGTTTTCTATAATGCAATTCAAAAGAGCCTCTTCCAAAGGGGCGGATTTCTAAAGCAATGAATCAAGATACATTAGATACGAGAGAAGTAAAAAAAAAAAAGCCAAACTTCTTCCTCTGATATCTCACTATCCAGCCACAATACATCTCCTTTTTTTTCTATCTTGACAGGGATTCACAGATGTCTTTTTAACAATTGTAAAACAAATACTCAAAATGAAAACAAAGGAACATGTATATTGCCAGTAATATTCAGGCTATCTACAACTCCTTCCATTAACATTGTTGTTTTTATCCATTTCCACATTCAAACTTCTTTCTGCTTATAAATCAGAGACTAAAGGGGAATAAATGCATACGTATCTTAGTGATCTAACACCCATCCCAAGCAAGCCTCATCCTGTGTCACTGCCTAAGTCATGCAAATTACAACAGAGCTGCCAGTTGACTAAGATTAATGACACTGCGCCAGCTTCTTTGTTTCTCTCTGCGGCCGTTTAGTGTGAAATACTATCCAAAAACATTATCTATCCTCGATTAATCCCACAAATTTGTTCACACGATGCACATTGTTTAGGGCAATTTACAACAGGAACATACTGAGCACAATTGCATTTAATTACTTGGGTTCTAATTACATTCATTAAAGGCTAATAAAATAAATGAAACAGCTTTAAAAGCTTCTGCAAAACACATGGGTCTTGTCTCCCTAGTGAAACATACAGTAGATGTTTGATGGGAAACACAGATTTGACCATATATGTGTGGTTATAGTCATATATATGCATATTCCATACATTAAATAAGGGAGATTTGAAAATCATAAGCAATAAAACACTAAATGTTCTAAGAATACATTGACTTAATGAGTGGTTGAGAGATTTTAGGAGCCTAGAACTACTTTTCATGTGGCGAATAAAGAGAAAAGCAAATCAGTTTTCAAAATCCATTTTGAATCTTAATTGTTTCCACCTGCAAGGCGCAGATGCCCAACTCACTCTTTCCCATGTTCACATCATAAAGGCTGCTGACCAAGAGAAAAAGGAGACACTCCACTCAAACTGAGTTTGGAAGAATGTTTCCGCCAGGTTGAATCCCCAAACTCAGCCAGAACTTTTGGATTATTTCCCTCAAACACTCAAGGTAGCTTATTTAAAGATCGTATAACCTATTATATGAAAATTTGCACTTTAAGGAAGGCCAGGCACTCTGAATAATTTATTCTGTGAGAGCTAAAAAAAATGAACTTGTAAATATCTGATTTTCCTATTATTTGCATGCCTATTTAATGCAGTGTGTTTGGATCATTTGAGAAAGAGAAAAATATAAAACATCATTGTTAACAATTATGCCTGTGAAAAACCAATATTGGAAATTCAAAATAAGGACTTTCATTTTAAGCTTTTCTGTCACTCTACTGGATCTCTGAATACTATGATTCAGTTCAGTTCAGTTCAGTTCTGTCGATCATTGTGTCCAACTCTTTGTGACCCCATGGACTGCAGCATGCCAGGCCTCTCTGTCCATCATCAACTCCCGGAGTTTACTCAAACTAATGTCCATAGAGTCGGTGATGCCATCCCACCATCTCATCCTCTGTCATCACCTTTTCCTCCCACCTTCAATCATTCCTAGCATCAAGGTTTTTTCAAGTGAGTCAGTTCTTTGCATCTGAAGGTGGCCAAAGTATTGGAGTTTCAGTCTCAGCATCGGTCCTGTCAATGAATATTCAGGACTGATATCCTTTAGGATGGACTGGTTGGACCTCCTTGCAGTCCAAGGGACTCTCAAGAGTCCTCTCCAACACCACAGTTCAAAAGCATCACTTCTTCAGCACTCAGCTTTCTTTATAGTCCAACTCTCACATTCATACATGACTACTGGAAAAACCAAAGCTTTGACTAGACGGACCTTCATTGGCAAACTAATGTCTCTGCTTTCTAATATGCTGTCTAAGTTGGTCATAGCTTTTCTTCCAAGGAGCAAGTGTCTTTTAATTTCATGGCTTCAGTCACCATCTGCAGTGATTCTGGAGCCCCCCAAAAATAAAGTCTCTCACTGTTTCCTCATCTATTTGCCATGAAGAGGCGGGACCAGATGCCATGTTCTTAGTTTTCTGAATGTTGCATTTTAAGCCAACTTTTTCACTCTCCTCTTTCATTTTCATCAAGAGGCTCTTTAGTTCCACTTCGTTTTCTGCCATAAGTGTGGTGTCATCTGCATATCTAAGGTTATTGATATTTCTCTCAGCAATCTTGATTCCAGCTTGAGCTTCATCCAGCCCAACATTTTGCATGATGTACTCTGCATATAAGTTAAATAAGCAGAGTGACAATATACAGCCTTGATGTACTCCTTTCCCGATTTGGAACCAGTCTGTTGTTCCATGTCCAGTTGTAACTGTTGCTTCTTGACCTGCATACAGATTTCTCAGGAGGCAGCTCAGTTAGTCTGGTATGCCATCTCTTTAAGAATTTTCCGCAGTTTGTTGTGATCCACGCAGTTGAAGTCTTTGGCATTGTCGATAAAGCAGTAGATGTTTTTCTGGAACTCTCTTGCTTTTTCACTGGATCCAATGGATGTTGGCAATTTGATCTCTGGTTCCTCTGCCTTTTGTAAAATCAGCTTGAATTTGGAAGTTCATGGTTCACATACTGTTGAGGCCTGTCTTGGAGAATTTTGAGCATTACTTTGCTAGCGTATGAGATGAGTGCAGTTGTGAGATAGTTTGAGCATTCTTTGGCATTGCCTTTCTTTGGAAAACTGACCTTTTCCAGTCCTGTGGCCACTGTTGAGTTTTCCAAATTTGCTGGAATAATCCAGTTACCCAAAAACAAAAGCCTACCTAACTAATTGTCTAATAAGCTTTTGAAGTCCATGCTTTACATTATCAAGTCCAGGGGATTTGATCTGCTGAAGGTAAACTGAGCCTTGCAAAGCCTTCTTTAGTGCTCAGCACTGGCAAAAGGAGTGGCAGCAGTAAATCTAACTACATGAGACAGGCATGTCTCATCACAAACAGCATTTGCTTCTGGAGTGGATTTTGTACATTATCTGAAACAAATCAAGAACTTGGGAATGATTTTGATAGGCATTTGCATTTAGGATTTCAACTGGAATCGGATCTTTGCCAGAGAATATTTTTTAAATATTTCATAAGTGCATTGATAATTAGTGTATTATTGTCTTTTCTCTCTAGCTGCTCTTTGACCCGGCAACTCTACTTCTAATTATATGACTCTAAGTGGAGAAATACTCTCACACTTGCACAGAAAGGGAATCAGTGCAAGTGTGAGAAATGAAAACATCCTAAATGGAAACATCCTAAACGCTCAATAAAGAAATGATTAATGATTCAAAGGAATCCATAGTCCTATGAAGCAATTACAAAGAAAAAAGGTAAATTCATATGTGTTATATGAAATGTTCTCAAAAAGCAAGATGTAGGTATACTGTATACTGTAGGTATAAAGTATACTGTAGGAGTGTATGTTAAAATATTATTTAAGGGTGTGTGTGTGTGTGTGGAAAAAGTTCTGGAAGAATCTAAGAACTGACAGTGATGAAGACCTCTAAGAAGAGTAGAAAAGGTTTTAGGATGAGAATCTCAGGGCAGGAAGGAGGACTCCCATTTGTTACCTGGCATTAACTGAATTTTTATAAAAAGGTCTTACAAAGAACTTTATGAAGTTAATATAGGTGCAAGTTAAATATTTAGAGCAATGATGTGTTACTAAACACCTCCTTCCCCAACACACACACACAAACATTTCCCAAATATCTTCATCTGATAGCTCTTAAGAACACGATCTGCAACTTTTCCCAGTAGCTGTTTTTTTAAAGACATGGAATTTTACAATCTAGAAATTTTTTCTCATCACACTCATCCTCTATTCCTACCTTACTATTTTCATTTTCTCCTGTTAAGTAGCAGTACCAGAAATTTGGAGAAGACTTCCCTGGTGGCTCAGATGGTAAATCATCTGCCTACAATGTGGGAGACCCAGGTTCAATCCCTGGGTTGGGAAGATCCTCTGGAGAAGGCAATGGCACCCCACTCCAGTACTCTTGCCTGGAAAATCCCATGGACAGAGGAGTGTGGTGGGCTGCAGTCCATGGGGCCGCAAAGAGTCGGACACAACTGAGCAACTCCACTTGTTCTCAGAGCTGCAGAAGGTACTTGGCGTCCTCCCAGAACCCCTCAACAGGAATGCTGGCTGATTTCAGTATCACCTTCTCTACAGAATCCTCTTAGTCTACAGTTGGGTACCACATGCTTGAAGATTCTCTGTCTGAAATGTACCAATGCAGGCTTTGGTGCAAAGCAAGCACAACTGTTTATTTTAGGTAAGTTTATTTAAAAATGATGCTTTGCTATCATTCAGTCATTACCACTAACACTTTAACAGGATTTTAGCACTATGCTGTAAAACTCAAAATCATAATAGTATGGAAAAGCGCTTGACATCAAAAAAAGAACTGAGCAAACTGAGAAGCAAAGCAGGACTGCAAAGCCTTGGATGTGTGCAAACCTACTTTTCTCCTCGCCACACCTCAAACACCATGTAATCCCCAGAGCGTGCAAAATTCTTTAACACTTGAAGGTAGAGACCCACTGTTTTGTCACATTATCTCTGACAATGCTAGAAAGTGTGGTTGAAATTTTTGGACTTAGTGTTCAAAGCTCTTTAGCTACGGAATTTTGTGTCTTGCTCCCTGATGTCATATACCGTATACCCCAAACAGACTCGGCAATTCTTTATAGCCTTTCCTCTTAGAATCTCTTTGCCACTCTCCACTACTCTCCATGTATTAGGATCTCTGTAGTTCTGTCTTAAATGTCATTTTCTCTGGTGATTTTCCCCTGGTATTCTTTGAGGTGCCTTTCCTATGGTTTTGCTGTCACTATACCTCCATTTCAGTTTACTTGTGCCTCTGTGACATTTGCCACATGTGTTCTTGTAAAATAGATCTCCATGATGCCTCATAACCCCCTAATAAAATGTATGCTCCTGAAAGATTGGTACCAATCTGCCATGAAACCAAGTAGACTGTTTATCATACAGCAAGAAGGAATTAAAAAAAATTAACCAGATGAAAATAGTGCTTGAATCATTTGAATAACTGCTCAACTCCTTACATTAATATGTATTTGTCAGTAGGCAGAGCATCTTCAATGAGCAATAGAGTACCTGGCCTACAGTACTGCAGCTGCTGCTAAGTCACTTCAGTCATGTCCAACTCTGTGCAACCCCATAGACAGCGGCCTACCAGGCTCCTCCATCCATGGGAGTTTCCAGGCAAGAGTACTGGAGTAGGATGCCATTGCCTTCTCTGGCCTATAGTAAGTACTCAACAAATACTTGTTGAACACATATGAATAAGTAATTCAACAGGGGAAGAAAAAAAAACAAGCATAGGAGCAAATAAATGATTTTTTTCTCCTTCTCTCTTTCTCCCATTTATCTACCCCAGGATTGAAAATGTTTATTATAGTATCTCATGAATAATCTCACTATCCCTCCTTGATATTCCATCAAAAACAGCAGTCTTCATTATCATAAACTAAAACTGTAACCACAGCATTATATAGCATCTGTATGTCAACGTCTAGTTTTCATTAAGATTTTTAGGACCGACTCTTACAGTTTAAAGTCTTCCTGGGTGACGCTAGTGGTAAAGAACCCACCTTCTGGTGCAGGAGACAATAAGAGACTTGAGTTTGATCCCTGGGTCGGGAAGATTCCCTGGAGGAGGACATAGCAACCCACTCCAGTATTCTTGCCTGGAGAATACCCACGGACAGAGGAGCCTGGCAGACTATAGTCCATACAGTCACAAAGAGTAGGACATGACTGAAGCAACTTAACTCACACACAGCTTTCAGTTTAAATGTGTTCCATTTTTATAATAAAAGCTACAGAATAACTGAAAATATGTTTAATGAGTCCTGGATTAATAATTCAATATCTTTAGAATTTTGTCTTTATACACACTTGCAAAGATTTAAAGATAGGGTGTTTTTAGTGAACAATGTGAACATCCTGAGAAGAGTGAAGGCAGAAGGGACAACAGAGGATGAGATGGTTGGATGGCATCACCGACTCCATGGACATGAGTTTGAGTAAGCTCTGGGAGTTGGTAATGGACAAGGAAGCCTGGCGTGCTGTGGTCCATGGGGTCGCAAAGAGTCAGACACGACTGAGTGACTGAACTGAACTGATCTTTAGAATTCTGTCTTTATATATACTTGCAAAGATTTCAAGGTAGGGTATTTTTAGTGATCAACATGAATGTCCTGAGAGGTGATAGGCAGAAGATAGGCCTTAAGGAAACAGGAGGCTCAATGATTCTTTAGTGAGTAGGAAACTCCCCTGCATTGACACTTCTAGGCAAGAGACCACAGCTTCTTCTGGATGGCTGAGAGGTAGCATTCACTGTGTACACTCAGATGCCTTCTTTGATATGACTTCAAGATCTTCCCCTTCCCTGATATGGAGGCTGGGTAGAAAAAGACCCACACAAGTCATATCAGTACATTGTAATAGGATTCAGTGGTTCCTTTCCTTTTTTATTTTTATTTTTTTAACTCACCTCTGGGAAACTAAGAGGAGCTGCTCCATGTAAGAACCAGAGAAATATATAACTACAAACTGAAAGCTCATGACCTCAATCCTCAGTCGCCCCTTGCCCCTCATTATTGCAGCAGTTGGTGTAGGGAAGGATTAAAGACGGCCAGAAATCATTGGGTGAGCATACAAGGGCTCAGAAATTTGACCTTCATTACTTAAAGCACACAGTCTCTACTAAAAGCTAGTATATGAGGAGAATTAAAAACAGAACCAAGAAAGGTCAGGTGGAGTGCAGATGCACTAACAAAGATGAGGTTGAAATGGCCAAAAACAAAAACAAAAAAAATCTGCAAAATATTCACCTTTTTGTCTTTTAGTCATTAAGTTGGCAATACAAGGAGAGGTCAGTCTGGTTTTTGCTGCTAACCAAAACTGCAAAATAGCCTCTGTGCCAAAAGCAAGATCTTAAAACTTACAATTGCAAGAACAAGAGAGGATTTCAGAATGTTCTCAATATAGGAGACTTTCTTAGGGTACTTTCTAATGAAGCGGAATCAGATTAGACCTCCCCTATATCTGATAGCTTTTGTTATCTGTATCTATGAATTACCCAAGTTTAATGGGAAATACAAGGAGAGACTGCAAAGGCATGGACTAGTAAAATATTTTTACAACTGTGAAATTTGCAGCAAGGCTTTCTCTTTTCTGGGAAGGCAGAGTAAGGGCCAGGAGGCTAGCTAACAACATAAAGCATACAACCATGGCATTAGTGCAAAGGAGGCATGAACTCAAAAGCATTTTAAAAAACATACACTAAGAAGTGAATGATTGCCATCTGTCAACATCAGTGGGACCACATTATTCATTGTTCTGGAAGTCCTGTGCTCTGTGGGTGTTGGGAACAGGCCTCTCCTTCAGAGATCTCTGTTGTAGATGAGGAAACTGAGGCATTTAAGTAAAATAAGCATAAATGTGTGTGTGTGTGTGCTCAGTCAGCTCCAACTCTTTGCAACCATGTGGACTATAGCCTGCCAGGCTCTTGTATCCATGGGATTTTCCCAGTAAGAATACTGAAGTGGGTTGCCATTTCCCCCCCTCCAGGGCATCTTCCAGACCCAGGGACCAAACCTGTGTCTCCTGCATTGCAGGCAGATTCTTTATAGGCACCAGGGAAATCCTAAGCTTAATGACTTGCCCCAAAGAGGTAAGCAGCCTGAGATCAGCAAATGTTTGCAGAATTCTGAAAAGAAACTTGCAATAACCAATTCTTTTCTTTCTTAACAATTATGAAGATATTTTATATTTCTATAATGATTTACATTTTCCAAAGCAATTTCATAAATTTTCAATGAAGCTAATAAGAGAGTTAAATACCATAATAAAAAGATGGCAAGATGTGTCTGGGTCCTAACCTCTATTTTTCCTTTTTTTATTTAAGTAAATATTGATTCCTCTGGAACAGTGTTATACAATAGAAATACATTCAGATATATAATTTTAAGTACTTTAATATCTTTAGTCAATAAATGAAAAAGGGGGTGAAATTTATTTTAATATCTTTTATTTAGTTCAGTACATTAAAATGTTTAAAAATGCAACTAAAATAAAAATTATTGTGATATTTTATATTATTTTTTATATTAAATCTTGGAAGTCTAGTGTGTAGTTTATACTGACAGCACATCTCAGTTAAGATTAGCCACCTTTCACCTGCCCAACAGTCACATGAGGCTAATGGCAACTGTTTCTAATAGTGTACCTCTGAGGTTCATTCTTTCCCCTAATTTGGATGTTATGCTGCCCTAGTTTCTCTGTTAACTACTGCAGACTTCAAGAATATCAAAAATTGGTTGTTTGAGTTACTGTCATATTTACCAAGGCATCTAATAATCCACTTGGGAGATATCAACATAGTCTCTCAGGTCCTAAGAATAAATATATGTGTGTACATTTATGGTTATACTAGTGTATATGTGTGTGATACATATCATTATCAAGAAGCTTTGAGTGTACCTATTCTACATAAAGCATTATCGCAAGAACTAGATCAGCATCAAATCATCATTTTGGCCAAAATATTTATTAAGCCCCTAAAATGCATAAGACAGCCATGTTTCTTTCTCTAGAAAACCTGGGGTTAATTCTAAACTGTCAACAGCTCTAAGGGTGGTGGGTTCAGCATTTAACAAGGCAGGGGAACCCTGACTTCAAGTCTTGCCTCTTTGTAAGCACTATGATTTTGTGCAAGTCATTTCCCTACCTTGATCTTTAGTTCGCTCATTGGTAAAATGAGGACTGTTGACCTTTAAGCTCCTTTCCAGTTCTGACAGGCTAGGGCTTAATAATAAAAGTTTACTTCCTTTTAGCCTCAAGGAACACATTCCTTACCCTTCAGCAGTTGTCTATATGATGTGATTTATGGAGTACTAGCAGGATTCCCAGATTCAGGGTCAAAAATACAGAATATTCATTTAAATTTCAGTATAATTTTAATTTTGGATAAACAATGAATTATAAAGTATAAGCATGTCCCATGCAATATTTGGTATGTATATACATTTTCAGTATTTATACTGAAAAATGATGTATTGTTCATTTTCAATTCCAATTAATGGGCATCCCGGGTTTTATCTGGCAAACCTAGGTACTGAGAAAATCTCAGAGTTTTCACCTCTCAGCTGGAGTTTGAAATTCTCATGCTGCAGAACAGTGGCACGAGATAGCAAACTTTTATCAGATCCCATGTGTTTGAACCCTGGTTTAGCACATTTTCACTGTATGTTGCTAAGTGTAAGTTTCTGAGCCTCAGTTTCCTCATCAGTCTTAAAATTGACATATAAGGTCACTACTTACCTTTGTTATAAAATTGACTAAGCTAATGGTGAGAGAAGTTGGACTACTGATCACTTTACATTCATATTTTAATCACTGATGCTTCTGTATGAGAGGGTTTCCCTGGTAGCTCAGTTGGTAAAGAATCTGGCAGCAAAAGTGGGAGACCTGAGTTCAGTCCCTGGGTTGGGAAGATCCCCTGGAGAAGGGAAAGGCTACCCACTCCAGTATTCTGGCATGGAGAATTCCATGGACTATATAGTTCCACTGGGTCACAAAGAGTTGGACACAACTAAGCAACTTTCACTTTCATTATTCCTATGAGAGGGTAATTATTAAATGAAACAATGCATGTGCTGGGTACATATTATACATACAACAAATGGCATATATTAGGAGTGTTTTGAAATGATAGGAGTTGTGGACAGGGTAGGTGAAAAGGGGACATTTGGGTCAGAGAACTCTTTTGGGAAGGGCAGACATGTGTGAGACATTATCACAGTCTTGAGTAGCTGAGGGAGGGGTAATGAGCAGAAGGCAAGTAGGAAACGGGTGTAGAACTGAGATGGGAGGGTATAGGAATCTTGACCTCTTCACATGTTTTCTAGTTCTCTAAGCATGCTCATGACACCGTAGGTCCAGAGCACCTGCTCTTTGCTATTTGAAAAACCCAGTTTCATAATTCTCATAGTACTAGGCAAACCCAGCTGAATCAAGATTAATCTTCCTCAGAGAAAAAACAGCAGACACCATACCCAATATAAACTCCTTTACCCATTCCTCCCAAATTTCTACAGAGTACTTACAAATGCAATCGTTGGCAGGAGAGAAGCCTCCCACAGAAGCCTGGAGGTGTGAATAGGAGTGGGAAAGGGCCAGTCTTTGCTTTATAGAATCATAGACTGAATTGCAGGCATCACCTTTGGGGTTTGATTAGCGCCAGTAGTGGAGCACGTTGGATGTTTCTCCAACTTTTGCTATCCTTTCCCTTTTTCCCTCCACATCTGTCTCTGCTTCTTTCTTCAGTACACTGAGTCCCATCTCCTGCATGATGTCTTCCTGGTTCACTCAACACCAGAGTCATCTCTCTCTTATCTGAACTCCTCTGATACTGCTTGTTGGCTTTATTCTGATAGCATTTGTATTGCTGTAGTGTGTGAGTGTGTGCACATGCAAATATGAATGTCCATCCAATTAGAATGTAAGCATTTTATGGACAGAAGCACAGTCTTAGAATTCTCTGTCTCCTCACACTGAATGAAACAATATCTTTTAGATGTTCAACAAACATTATTTTGGAGGGAATAATAATATAACCCATGTATGTGCTGTGCTAAGTCGCTTCAGTTGTGTCCAACTCTTTGCAACCCCATGGACTATAGCCCGCCAGGCTCCTCTGTCCATGGGATTCTCCAGGCAAGAATACTGGAGTTGGTTGCCATTTCCTTCTCCAATAGACATCCTTTTAATAATTCATGATTTTGTCTGATTAAGTCTAATTAAACCTGTTGAAACTGGTGAAAATTGTCAAATCTGTGTAGCCTGGTCTATAAAGCAAATCAGGACTTCTGAGGTTGGTGAGCAAAAGGGAGGAAGCAGGAGAAAGTTGACACTGAAGCTGGGAAGCTGACCCAGCAGCAGCTCTGGCAACTCAGAGAAATACCCAACAGTGCAAATCAGCATTTGTTTTCCCAGGAGACCACCTGACCAGTGGGGACAGCACTGGAGTGCCCAGACCTTTGTGATCTATAAAGTGTGTGACAGAGCTACATTTCTGAGTCTCAGTCTATTTAAGGATCAGGACACCATCTGGGAGCTTGAGGAGGCCAGACAAGGTCTAACTGCTAGAAAGGGGGGCTGGCAAAAGGTAGGCAAGGTGTCTTGGTTTGTGTTTCTGGATGCAGAACAGACAACTGACATCTTCAGGGTCTTGGGACACTTAACTGAAAACCCAAGAAAATGTTTATTTGTACTCACTGAAAATCCACAGAAAGATGAAGGGAAGCCTGTATCATAGGGGATACATGAGTACCAGAACTAATCTTAGAACAGCATGTCTTAGAGAGTTTATAGAAGCAAGACTAATTCTAGATCCCATTCCCTGGTATGGCAAAATCTCCTAATGTCTTTCCCACTCCGAAGATTTGAGCCAAGGATGGAGGAAGACTAAGCTAAGAGATGAATGACCTCAGCCCCTACATATATCTACAGGCCTAACAGGACTGGCGGAGGTAAAGGCTGATGATTTACCTACTGAGAAGTGGTTGGACAGTTTTATATCATGTGTACCTGAATCTCCTCAGTAGTGGTTAAATTCTCTTTGAAAAAAAATCAAGATAATCATTGTTCAATATTAAGAAACACATACGTAGTTTCAAAAGAAACACACCTCTCCAACTTGAAGTTTAAAAAACAGGCCTAATAAGAATCCAGAATAGATGTTCTTCCTGAGTTTATATATAGAGAATACTACTGCTTCTTCAAGATATGATTCTATAATACAATTTGCTTTAGAATTATGGCAAGGGTCTTAAGTAGAGTGCACAGTGCCTGCCACACCAGCCTTTGCACTGTTCAGTCACTCACTTTGGGCTTTCGAGGATGTAGGAGGAGAGGAGGGGGAAATGGGGAAATGCTGGTTAAAAGGCACAAACATTCAGTTATACAAGATGAATAAGCTCCGGAGATTTAAATTATAGCATGGTGATTATAGGTAACAATATTTTATTGTATACTTAGAATTTCTTACGGGTAGATCTTAAGACTTCTCACCACACACAACACACTTCCTGTGTATAAATCACACCCTTCATGTTCAGTCGCTAAGTTGTGTCCGACTCTTTATGACCCCATGGACTGCAGCACGCCAGGCTTCGCTGTCCTCCCCTGTCTCCCAGAGTTCGCTCAAGTTCATGTCCATTGAGTTGTAAGGCTATCTAACTACCTCATCCCAGCTGTATTATATCCTAATACAGCTCCGAAAAAAAGTGTGGTGGTGTAGGTGAAATGATAAAGATATGGAAGATGACCAGGGACCCAGCCCTAAAAGCCCCTACATACAAAACTAGGGAAGAGGAATGAGAGTTAATATTGGAGCCTGAGAAAGAAGGATCAGACCGAGGAAGTTAAGAGCCAGAAGGGGATGTCATGTAAGCACAAAAAAGAGGGAGTTTCCAAAAGCCTGCTGGAGCCAGTGGTGACAAATGTCAAGAAACCTAGATGTTTCCTACTTGGCTCCAACACCTCCTTTCTAAGCCCACACAGCATTCTAACTTTGGCTTCCCCAGTGTTAACAAGGCTGGAAAAGTATTAAACAGAGTTTGAATTTGAAATCCACAGAACAGTGCAGGGCCTTTTGTTTTACACGTGTTACAGAGCATGAGACCAAGGGGCAAATGCAGAAAGGACAGAGCTGCCACCTTTCAGACTGAGAGCTCAGCAAATGTTTGCTTCAACAGAACACGAAGTATAGGGGTCAATGAAAACAATGGAAAGATAAGTAAAAACCAAGAAAAAGATAAGTAAAAAATAAGTAAAATCCAAGAGATTCTTGGATATCATTTGAAGGCATTTTTAAAGAGCCTAAGATCCTTTAGATTTGCTCAGGCTGGCAAATAATACCTATTCCATTGCCAAAGTTCTACTTTGGGGTTCTTAAGAATTCTCCAAACATATGGTAACATAGCCTTTAGAGTTTAAAAATTTAAATTGTTTTCACCTGAATGTGGGAAAAAAATGTTTTAGATTCAAATAATACATTTTTTCTCTAAATTTCATTTAAATGTTTAGTCTTTAAATATTAAGACTCATCATATTGTCTTTTGAAAGGATTATAATCTTCAATAGTCTTTCATTGTTGTTTTAATGTATTATTGCAAGAGTATCTTAAACCTGTAACAAACAAACTGGAAATTTTGAGGAGGTAAAAAATTTCTTTAAAAATATAAAACAAAAGACAAATAGCCCTAAATATTTTACTATTTATCCAATGTATCACCAACTTCATCTGTCCATGCATGCTACATGTAAGCATAGGACTTTTCTAATGGTTTGAATTCCATTAATCTAAAATATAAAGCCCTATACCTGTGATATATTACTAATGCTAATAGATAAGATCACCCAATTATAAACTTCAGTTTACTCTTACTAATGTAGCAAATAAAGTCATGGAAGTGAGTGAGATCTCATTTTGGATAAGGTTCCATTTCTTGTTAAATGTTGTTATTTCACAGTTGGGCATATATCATCATTGATATAACAATAACAGATGTCTTATTTGTGGATTCCTCTCCTGTCTGCCTCACAGCAATGATTTTACTACTTGTGAAGGATTACAAAAAATTACTGGAGGATTTACAAGAGGTCTCTGCAGTATTTAGAAGCCAAGGATAATATTGTTTTTCCAAACCAATCAACCAATACAACTTAATCCTGACTCAAAATAGCTGTGTTTTTCTTCTCTCAGTCAGTCTGTGTGATTATGGCTTTGGTACCCGTTTTGTCTATAAAAGTTGGATTTGTCACAGTAGCAGATGTTAGGTACGGATATGAACATCCCATCTTCCTATTCTCTTGGAAACATCAAAAATCATCTTTTTTACAGGAGATTCTAGCACCAAGTTTTGTAAAAATCCACCTGCAATGCAAGGAGATGCAGGAGATGCAGATTTGATCCCCAGATTGGGAGATCCTCTGGAGGAGGGAATGGCAACCTACTCCAGTATTCTTGCCTGGAGAATCCCATGGACAGAAGAGCCTGGTGGGCTCCAGTACCTAAGGTCACAAAGATTCGGACATGACTGAAGCAACTGAGCATGCATACATATCTACTGAGCCAGTTCCTTTTTAAATTGGGGTGGTACTTTTTTGAGAGGGGAGGCAGTCTTCATGGATTTGAAATTTGCTTGTTTTCAGGTTTATTTGAAGTTGTTGTCAGTATTTCTTATGAATTGGCCAGAAACAAAGGCAACGGAAATTCTGGAATTTTCAAGACATTCTAATCTCTTCCTCTGTTAATTGTCTATTGGAAAGAAAAGTGGGGAAAGGAGCTTTTAAATGCCATGAGCTTGGGCATAATCCCCAGGGCTGTGTCCACAAGTACCATCAGCAGCAGTGTTACAGCCTCTTCTGTAGGTGATAGGAAAGGGAGCACAAATGTGTAATCAAGGTGCTCTGAAAGAGTGTGTGTGCTTTCTTAATGCTGCAGGAGTTGCTCAGAAGACCTCATTTAACCCTCCCAATGACATGCGGGCTATTGACTACCCTTGTTTTGGTAAAGGATGAATAGAGACAAGGTGATTTTTTTCTATCCTACAAATTGATCAGTCAGAGCCTATAGTAGGTCTGATTTTACGCTCTGTTGTTTGTAACAGCATATTCAAGTCCAGTCAGGGAATCACATTTTAGATCTTCTATGCAGATACAACTGAATGCCAGAAAATGGTAACATGGTGACGGAAGCGCTGAGAAGCAGGTCAAGGAACAGGGAAGCAACCCAGAAATTAGCGGCAGTGGTAAGCCTCTACCATCTCTTCGGGACAAAGTGAAGAGTCATTGTCTCTAGAGCTCAGAAGCCAGGACTGTCTAGCAGGAGCTGCCATCCCACTAGAGGTGGGAACAGAGGTCACAGAGTGTAGGGAGATCTCCCAGGAGTGAGAACCACAGAAGGAGGGTAGCCACCACCAGAGAGAATCCGAAGCAAAAAATTAGGAGAAATATCTGGCTTCTCCCCTACTGCCTGCCAGCCTTTTGCCTGTGCCTACCATTGGCCAAAAGTACCCTGATACTGAGAAATATGCATCCCTGCAACATAAGGCAGAGAAGTACAGGGCAGAGAGTGGATCTGAGAGCAAACAAGTGACTGGCAAAAAGCAGCCACTAGTACCCAAAAGAAATCTGTGTCAAAAGCTGAAAAAATATCACATTCCTTCTGTATTACATACAGTCCCTATGTTCAGAGAATTAGCTCCAACATTTCACTAAAAAGACAAGCTATAGTGAGAGAGTCATTTCCTAGGTAGGTTGATTAGAAGTCCAAGGTCCCTGAGGAGGACAAAGGAGTCTGGAGCCCTTGAGAAAGAGAAAGGGGTCTGGGACTCTCAAGGAGAAAAAGACACTTTCTACATTGCTTTGTTTTAATCAATATAACGACGTATCTTCCTTGAGGACATGTTTCTCCTTAACAAGAAGGTTTTCTGACTAAAAAGTATGTTGTGGAGTGGGTCTGGTAAGACCTATTGTTAATTCTTATCTTATTAATTTAAGATGTATGTTGTGGGAGTGGATCTGGTAAAAGTATATAAGGCCTTGATAAGACTAGTGAGTGGGGGCACTCTCCGTGCCCCTTCTGATGTCTACGTCAGGAGTTTTCTCTATCCCTTTTCATACTTTAATAAAACTCTGCTGCATGAAAGCTCTTGAGTGATCAAGCCTGGTCTCTGGTCCCAAAGCTAAATCTTCTTCAGAGATCATGAATCTGACATCGTTCACCATAAACTATCATACAGGCATTAGATAATTAAGCAATGCCACTACATGAATACTGCCTGTTTTGCTGGAACACCCGCCCCTGCCTGTAATGTGATTTAGCTCATATGTAATTAATCAATAGGGGAGTATAACTGATAAGCGGGGAAACATCACTGAACTGTAGCAGTCATGTTGTTTCAAATGCAAGTTTTGGTAGAGAAGAGGAACCAAAATACAGCAAAAGGAGAATGATAGCTTTCTGCAGGAAGAAAAAAAGTTCCCCAGCAAGACTGTTGCATTGGTTGTAGCAACCCTTTTAAGGCTGCACTATCTGCATATAAAATATTTTAA
This sequence comes from Antilocapra americana, assembly GCA_007570785.1. Lineage (NCBI taxonomy): Eukaryota > Metazoa > Chordata > Mammalia > Artiodactyla > Antilocapridae > Antilocapra > Antilocapra americana. The sequence goes on along the minus strand of ML661889.1, from coordinate 1,964,723 downwards.
GTCTGGGTGTGCACTCTCGGCTCCCTCCCCAAAGTGATGCTTCTCCAGCCCAAGGAGACAAGGCTTGAGGCAGGCTGTGCTGCCCCAGTGCTATCCTTAACTGCCCCATTGGCTCAGACTCCACTTCTATCAACATTATCTCGGCAACTCCTCCCTCATGAACCAAAGTGTTACAGCATCTCTACGCAAACTATTTGTCATTGATATCTGCTTTGACTATGTCCAGCCACACTGAGGAAGACTGTCAGGGACATCCAGTGTAGGTCAGATACCAAATATTATTTCTGTGAGTGCTCTGATTACATGAGATTTTGAGTGGTAGATTTTTTCATTGTTTGTGTTTCTTGTGTTTCTGCAGAAGATCAAATTTCTCAGGAAAGCATAATGTCACGTGATAGGAGGCACACTTAAGTAAAAGTATCATTTGGTTTGGTTACAAAGCCTTGTAATATGGGGAAAAGATCAATATGGATCATTCATTCATTGTTGCAACATTTAAAAAAATATCCTTGTAATTGAAAGCTTCAAATATGAATCAGGTATATGGAGAGTTTATAACCAGACCTATAAACAGATAATTAAGGTACAATGCTATGGATGTTATATAGAAGTATTAATGACATCATGAGAAAGTCTAGAGCAGAGTAGGAATAATTTTGCCAGTGTCAGGAAAGACTTCAAGAGGAGGTGATAATAGCATCGTCTTAAATGCTAAGATTTGCCAAGTGGTGAAAGAGAAACAAGACAGAAGGAAAACATGTGCGAAGGCAGACATGAATATAATTAATTAATATATGAGTTTGATGTAAATGTGTAGGGATGGAGCCAGAGAGGAGAGTCAACCCAGAAAACAGCAAGAACTGTAATTGGAGAAGCTGATGCCAAGTTGCCAAAAGCCTTGCAGGCCCGGCTTAGGAGTTTAGTTTATCCTATGAACAGCCAGACTCCAGCTGAGGTCTTTAAGGAGAGAAGTAACCTGATGAGAATTGTTTTCAGAAAGATCATCCTGATGTCTATGTGAAGAATGGACTCAAGGGGAGGAAGACAGATGCCAGGGAGATCAGATAGGAGGCTATATTAATACTCCAAACAAAAATGATGAGGCTCTAAACCAGTGGCCGTGAGGATGATAAAAAGGGATTTTAGCCAGAAGACGCTTCTGAGGGAGAACTGACAGGTCTGATGATCAATTGGACATGGAAAATAAGGGACATAAGTCAAAGATGACTTCAGGAGTTCTAACTGAGGCAAGAGGGTATACTGAATGCCATTAGCTGAAGTAAAGGATTCCATAGGAAATGCAGGTTTGAGGGTGAAGATAACATGTTCAGTACTTCTATTTTCAAACTGCCTAGATTATTTCAGGAGTGGACAAGGGAACTTAATTTCTTTGAGATAACTCTATCATTGGGAAAAATCTGCAGCTGGAAGATATTTAACCATTTGTTTGCACATTATAGCCAGATCAGATGTCACCTAAATTCCTGATCTGTTAAATGGGTTTTATTCACCGATGTTTGTAAAGAGCTCAACTGAAAATCTACATTCTCAATATTTTAAAATACTATTAAAAGCATTAATGGAGTTGCAATCCAAAAAGCATCTGTACACTCTAGCAAGCGTACAATATGTAGACTGGGGAAGAAACAGTCAAATTCAGTGCAGGAATGTGGCATGTTATAACTGAGGACAGATGCAGTCTCAAGGAAATTCTTGTAGTGTACATAAAGAAGGCAGTGCACAGCCTTGAATTAATAGGAATATATATTCTAATTAATTGACAGCAAGAGCTGCTGATAGAATGAAAGACTAGATCTCTAGGTCCCTAAGCAAGCACCCAGACAGAGCCAAATAAATTGCTGAGACTTTGTCTTTATATAATATATGATGCAGTCTTGCAATAATCCTTCTATGTTTTCCCATCCTCCATTTATTATTTTGGATTTGGGGATGTTTTTTATGCTCAAATTTAGCTTGCATAAAGAAAATCTGGAGATGAAAATTAGCCATTGAGCAACATAAAAATTCAGAAATAATACTTTGACTCAGATAAAATGGGCACTACATTGTATATTTAAGAAGTGTGTAATTTTTGTGAAATGAAAATTATACCAGTGACACTTCTTCACTGTGGTGCTTTTTCTGGCAGAAGTGATGTGATATACTGGGCCGTCAGCATTTTCTCATCATGTCCATGTGACTAAAACCACACTGCCGTATAGGGGGATTAGAAATACAATTTTCTTTATACTAAGCTGACACACCACCTTACCGTTTAGTAGTATATACTAGAAAACAAAACTACTTTGACCACTTCAGACAATTCATCTACATATATGTCAGACCCCTAAGAGATGTTAAAGCCAAGTCAAAAAAGCAAAGGGAAGAGTTTTAGGAGCACTTGTTCAATTCTTGACTTTCATTTATAGCATTGCTTTATGAAGTAAAGGCTTCCTTCAGGCTTTCTGTTAAAGATGCTACTAAAAATGTTGTTTGTGTGTTTGTATTATAGGGATCTTTGCAACACAGAAATGTTTTAATTCAGACTATTCATATAAACTCTTCATTTTAATATGCAATTGATTAGCTGGTATTGCGCATAAAGAGAGAATAATTGTAAATTGCCCATGTAGTCTATAAATATTCCCCTTCAGAGTGCCAAAATCACAATCCATAATACCACAATAGTGATGGAAATTGGAATAAGCTTCTGTAAATTAAAATTTATTCCATAATGATGTCTCCACCAAACCAATATTATCACTACCATTTATTGAGCAATCACTTGGTTCCAGGCTCCAAGTTTAGGTGAAGAACATAAAAGATAAATAAGACTCAATCTGTTTTCTGAAATTAGTACTTTAGAGGAGAAGTTTAAAATATTAATAGCTATCTATAACAAAAATGATAAGTGCTCATATGTATAGGACGAAGGCATGCATGTGTGTGTGCATAAACTCAATGAGAAAACAACAGAGGACACAATTTTAATGGGAGAAAAGTGTCAAACGGGGAATATGGCACTGCGTTTAACAATTCTAGCTCCCAAATCCTGGGTTTGACTCCAGGCTCTGCCTCTCACTAGCTTGTGATAGCTTAGCAAGGTACTTAGTCTCACTCAGCCTGGACTTCACATCTCCTGGAAATTAAATAAGAACAACATAAAAACACCCAGTACAGTGCCTGGCCCACCTGAAGCGCTCAGTAAAAAGTAACTATTATTACAGGGACAGGCTTAACATAAATAGGAGTATAATAGACAACTTCTTTGGGCCCCGGGCACTGTGCAGTTTGTACTTTCCTCCAGAAATCGGCAAAGAGTAACCACAGAGCATCATCTCTGGTTGAGGTCTAAAAGGAAAAGAATAGGGCAGGCCATGCCAGAGAAGAATACGTATGTACCAACAAGAACCTACTGTATAGCCTAGGGAGCTATACTCAATATTTTGTAAAAGCAACCTATAAGGAAAGAGAATCTGAAGAATATATATGTGTATTTATGAAGCATATAACTGGATTACATCCAAAACTAACATGATATTGTAAATCAACTGTACTTCAATTAAAAATAAATATATTTAAAAAAAGAAAAGCCAAGTATTTAAATAAAATTATGCAGAGAGAGACCAAAAATCCCAGAATCAAAGGCATGAAACTGGGTTAGAAGCCGAGGAAACCTTCAGGTAAAAAGCAGGCAACCTAATCCCCCAGCAGGATGAAGGATGTGCCATTGGGAGTAGCTGCATTCCTGTAGTCAGGGTGGATATCTTTCTCAGGAGACATAGGAATGACCTGTGCAGAGTTGGCAGGCCCTGAAAGAGGGTCAGGAAGAAGGAGGACAATGCACTTGGGGACATCTGTAATCAGGATGAAGTGGAATTAGCAGAACATGTCATTACCTTTCTCACAACTTATACATGTCTGAAGCCAGTTTAAGAATTGTCCATAAGTCTCTCAAAGTCATAATCCTCTCAGTCTCGTCATGGGAATTGGCAACTTGGAATCTTTGCAGTCCAAAAGACTCTAAACCACTTACAAGCCTGCTGCAATTTTTTATCTCACTACACAACAAAAGAGACCAGATTCCTTAGGATCCATGACAGAGATTCCCTGCTGGGATGCAATGAATTTATCCACTAACTTTATCCTGTTGCAAGTTTTCTAAAATTGCGTAAAGGATCATTGTTTGGTAGAGAATACCAGGCAAAGCAGAAAGGCTGTGCGACTCTGGGTCCAGAAATACCTGGGGAGTAGTCTACATACTCCCTTAATGCTTTGCAAAATTTTTGTATTGTAGTGCACATAGTAATGAATTCTGAATGTGAGTCAAACAGTAGGAGGGCACTGTTGACAGCTGGAGCTGCTGGAAAGCTGCTCACTTATGAAAAATGCTGCAAGGAAAATTGTGAATTTCCTGCCTGGCATTCAATGTGTTTCAGCAATACTTTTCTTTAAAAATGTAAAGTAGCAAGAAGAGGGTAAATAAAGTGCATTTTTATTTGTTTATGGCTTGAGAGTTTCTGCCTTGTAAAAAGGCTAAAAGGCCTAAAGGCAAAGGAATCTCTTGTCTCAAAGGGAAAATGCTGTGGAAGAAAATAAAGGTTGGGTTAGGCATTCAACAAGATTCAGAGTCACTCTCAGGGGAGATGTCCTTCATTTGGGGAGACTCTTAAACTTATTCAGGCCACCAGGGTACCAGTTAGCACATGGCAGTTGTAATTCACTAAATGGAACCCTGGTGGCCTAAAAGAATCAATGCTACCAAAGAGACAAACTTACCTACAGGGAGCAAATTAGGTGCTAGCAGAATGTCTGATTATTTTGCCGTTTATATTTATAGAGTCAGCGAGTCAACAAGTATTTATTGACCCCCTAGAGGTTGCACTGCTCTCTAATAAATGTGTGGGTACCTATTAGTGGTTCGACAGTCTCCTGCCCTCAAGGAGATTTACAATCCAATGGAGGTGATAACTATCCTTTAAAATGGATACTTATTAATAAGAACCACAAAAGGGAAATTAGGAAGTTTAGGTTGGGTTTTCTTTTCTTTTTTTCTTTTTCCAACACAGTGGAAAATGGGATAATAATAAATCAGGACAAACCCAGAACTTGGAGTTTGTGGAGGTTTTTGTTGGTCGTAGTGGTTTAAATTGAGTTATTTGGGGAGGTTTGTCTTTGCTTTCATTTTTTTTTTTTTTTTGTTTCGTTTTGTTTTTAAAAGCAGACATATGATATGACAATAGGAAGAGGGGATTTTTAAAAAACATTCAGAAAAGCCTCAGTTAAGAATTTTTGAGGATAAACAAGAGAGAAAATAGTATTAGAACAAAATGAATGCTATCTTGGTTGGCCAGCTAAAAGATACAAGGTGGCCTAAGTTACCTAAGAGAGATAATAGACTCTGTGAGTAAAACTAGCTAATAGGGAAGTTTTAAAGGAAAAATGTTAATACCTGATAAAGTAAGTATGAATAACCACATTGGAGGTCCTTATTAAGAGAAACACAAGATCTAAGAAATGAACAATATTTTTTAGTCATGTGCAATAGGATTACAAGTCAGGGGAGTCTGGGGACTAAGAAGTCAACAATAAAAAACCAGTCACCTTGTAACCAGGTCTAAATAGAAGTTGCCTGGAATGGGGTTGGAGGGAAGGGGTTGAAAAGAGGACACAGTAGGAACAGTTACTTTATGTGGAATCTTTCAAAGGAGCAAATGTAGCTGGTAAGTGTGTAAGTCATATCAAGTCTGATAATGACCAAAGAAAATCTAGTGAGCATTATATTGAGGACCAAAAACAAAAAAAAAAAGAAGAAGAAAGAAATTTGCTTAGCAAGACAGTAAATATGGGGATTTAATCTAACTGTGAGGTTTGGATGAAATCCTCAAGGGCATTTCCCACACGAAGCACATTATAGTGAGGGGAATAAATGGTAGTTGTATTTGAGATGTTCATCCAAAGATCTTCTGTGAAAAGAAATGATGTCATTACACTTGTTTCATATTTACTGAGCCTGAGAAGTTTTGTCCTGTTTGGAGTGGCAGGGATGAAAGTTTGAAGCATGGTAATAGAAAACCAAGGGACACTTACCAAATGATACTGACCCCAGCCCTGAAACCCTTCTGCTACCAGATCTGCTTCCATGCTGAGCACAGCCCCTTACTATCTTCAGTACCTGTCTGTCTATTATGCAGTACCACACTGGACCCCATGGCTCTGCAGAAATCATGCAGTTTGAGTCATGGTTCTGCTATATAGAATCCAGAGTTAGTCTTAAAAATTTCTTGACATCTAGTTCCTCGAATGTAAAACAATTTAATAATAGATCCTATTTCAGAGGGCTATTGTGAATATTACACAAGATAATACAAATCAGATGTCTGGTATATAGCATGTGCTAACAAAATGCTAGCTTTACTCTCATATGCATTTTTAATTTTAAATATAGATACACACATATATTGAATATATCAATTTATAACATAAATTTTTCTACTTTCATAAATATCTTTTCCTAAACCCACATCTCTCTTCAGATTGTATAATAAATTTAATGTTTTCAATAATACACACCATATTCTGATTATTCCTTTACAATTATATTCAAAATTACTAATATATTTTTTAAAACTCAATTAGTTTTCACTCATTTCAATTTTCTTTTGAGGGTATTAAATCTTTTATTGATTACACATGATAATGGATGATACACAAGCTTCATTCCCATCTATAACTTTATCTGGTACCATAATTCATTTAGATATATTGCATAGGATGTGCCAACAATCATCAATAACCAAAAAAAACCCTCCATGACTTTGCATGGGTGACCCTTTTAATGGTGAACTCCAGGTCACAACACAGTAACTGTCAGTTCAACTACACCAAGGTTCTGAAGAGAACAGCTTCTCCACCAAGCAGGTTGTAAATAAATTTCAAATGGAACCTGGCATCACCTTGAAGGAATTCTAACTTCACACAGTTGGGGTAGTTTACCAAAATGGCTTCAGAGCAGACTAACTTTACACAGCACATTAAAAAAAAAAAAAAGACATTTATTCAGTGTCATGATCAGACTATTACATTTAGCAATCAACAGCATGGGTGCAAAAAAAATTCTACATTAAAACACTTTGTTGAAAAGCTTTACACTTTCCACAGAACAGAAACTAAAGTAACCTGTTACACAATTAGTCACAAGTACAGTCCTCGAGGTTTTTGCCCATACACATGAGTATCGTCTAAAACATGTCTTCTTTGTAGCAGCTAGGCCCTGCCACCACTGTGCTTGGCTGAGTTCACAAATCTGTTGTAACCTGTAGCTTCCCTGTCACTTCTCTGGCTCTCCTCTCCTGCTGAGCTTTGTTTCCTGGCAGTAAATAAAATCTTCTGCCACCGCCACAGCTACTGCTGCTGCTGGAACCACCATAGCCACCTTGGTTTCGTGGTTTGGCAAAGTATTGGCCTCCACCACCATATGGGCCAGGACTTCTGCCTCCACAGTTTTCTCCTTTCATGGGTCCAAAATTTGAAGATTGATTGTTGTAATTGCCAAAATCATTGTAGCTTCCGCCACCTCCAAAATTGCTTCCGTCAGTACCAAATCCATTATAACCATCCCCACTGCCACCATATCCGCCACCACCATGGCTGCCACCAAAGCCACCTCGACCACTGAAGTTTCCTCCACGACCAAAGTTGTCATTTCCACCGAAACCACCTCCACGACCGCCACCAAAGTTTCCAGAACCACTTCGACCTCTCTGGCTGGATGAAGCACTAGCCATCTCTTGCTCAGACAGGGCTTTTCTCACCTCACAGTTGTGGCCATTCACAGTGTGGTATTTCTGAATGACAATCTTGTCTACGGAGTCATGGTCATCAAAGGTTACAAAAGCAAAGCCTCTCTTTTTGCCACTGCCCCGTCAGTCATGATTTCAATCACTTCAATTTTCCCACACTGTTCAAAATAATCTCTCAGGTGATGTTCTTCAGTGTCTTCTTTAATGCCACCAACAAAAATCTTTTTCACAGTTAAGTGGGCACCAGGTCTTTGAGAATCTTCTCTTGAGACGGCCCTCTTTGGTTCCACAAGTCTTCTGTCCACTTTGTGTGGCCCTGCACTCATGGCCGCATCCACCTCCTCCACCGTGGCATATGTGACAAACCCGAAGCCTCTGGAGCGCTTGGTGTTTGGATCCCTCATAACCACACAGTCTGTGAGCGTTCCCCATTGCTCAAAATGGCTCCTCAGACTCTCATCGGTTGTTTCAAAGCTCAATCCTCCGATGAAGAGCTTCCGCAGCTGTTCGGGCTCTTTGGGAGACTGATTTAGACATGACGGCAGTGTAGGTGGGGAAGACTTCAGCGATGCTTTCTCGGCGGCTTCCACGGGCCCACTCATTTCAATTTAACATACAGTTTAAATTCCAAAGGATATAAAATTTGAAATCAGAAAATATAAATCACAAGCTTTAGCCAAACAATGTAGATAAGTTACTTAACCTCAATGGATCTAAAGTTTTTTTTTTATATATAAAAGTAGAAATAATAACACAAATGTATATACATAATCAGCATTTGTTATTTGGTCGCTAAGTCGTGTCTGACTCTTTATGACCCCGTGGACTGTACCTACCAGGCTCCTCTGTCCATGGTATTTTCCAGGCAAGTAGAGTGGAATAGGTTGCCATTTCCTTCTCCAAGGCATCTTCCCGACCCAGGGATCAAACCTGTTTCTCCTTCATCGGCAGGTGTATTCTCTACCATTGTTCCACCTGCATTGAGTGGTTATTATTGAAACAATTTAGATAATAGGTATGAAACTCCAAAGAGCTGAAGTATTTTAAGAATTCTTATTATTGACTACTGTTAGTGGTTCCATGCTTATCACTGATTTGAAGATGAACTCTGAGAGTAGATACCATTGCATCTATTATAGAACATTCATTTTCTATGTGTTTAAACAGAGGAGATGGTTGGCAAACACAGCAAAGAGACAGCCACTGACCAACAGAGCTGGAGTGCATCCCAAAGAATGATTCTTTAGAGTAGGGATCTGGAAAGACTGACCCCGAAATGGTACTGACTGCTTCCCATGTGTTATTTTTGATATAAAAATGAAGTTTGAAGTTCTTGACCCAAAGAATGTTGTGATTTCTTGGTTCAGACTTCTCACCTTCTCCATAATTCCAAAACAATAGTTGCCACTTCATGCATGTCTTTTCACAACCCTTAATTCTGGCATACTTAACACAGAAGATTTCAAGCTATGTGGTTGACATATAAACTTCAGAGTGTGGGATGCCTGAATTAGCATATCATGTTACCCAGAACTCTGGATGCTCAAACTAGCCTCCTGGTTATTAGTGGCACAAATGGAGTTCTGGAATCAAATATACAAGAATATAAGCTGAAATCAAGGTAGCAAGGGTTAAGCAGTAATCGAGGCCCTGGGAGTGACAACTTCTCCCCAAAACCATTCCTTTATCTCAAAAGCCTTCAGTTCTGGTCCAGCATTTCTGTGATCTGAGTCTTCTGGTTTACCTTCTAATCCCATCTCATTCCGCTCCAGCTTGAGTCTCTTTCTCTTTGTTGTATACTTCGGCATGTAAGAAAGAAGAGGCTTTAAAAAGCCAAGTGATGACAATGTCAAGGATAATAATAGAAAAGAGCATAAAGCCAAATTGGCTTGTTCTTACCTTGAAAGAACAATTTAAATAAATATCTAATTATCTGAAAACACACTATTCATCATACATAATAACATATTTGAAATTGGCTTTCTTTACTTCTTTCTGCATAAACCATGCCTCAGCTCTCTCTCCTCCCTATCTCTAAATGTCAGTATACTCTGCCCTAAACCCAGCTCATGTCCCCAAGCTGGTGCTAGCCTTTTTCTCCACCTTTACTCCCCATGTAGTCTATCCTTTTTTTAACAGCTAATGATGCTCTCTGTCCTTTTCTATGTGAATTAATACTTTCTTTCTTCTTCCAGTTCTCTACTTAGCCCTCAATACCACAATAATCACAGAAAAGTAGGGAAAAGGAAAGAGGGAAGGAAAAAGTGAACATTCAAATTTAATAAGTTGGCCTGTCACAAAAAAGTAACACTGAAAACTGTCTTGAGTTTTAAAAACTGTCTGAACTTGCTAACACATAAGTAATGAGCAAAAACATTTGAAATCCTCCTAAATATTTTGTACACCTGGCTATGCCCCCCAGGAAATTCCTAGCAGGGACTGCTGCCTTCATTTTCCCCCAAGTATGGCAGACAATGGTGAAGAGCTCTCATTGGTCCTCTCCATGAATTCAGTTTCAAAGCTGTTAGTACAACACTCGTATTTCAACATTCCTTTGGCTTTACCATCTTTATGTTCATTTTAAATTAAGAAGTCTGAAGCAGATCTTATCAAATCCATGATATTGTTAAGAGCACTTCAAGGTCCTTTTAAAAACAAGAATTACTTACATCAACTTACTTTATTGCTTCATTTTCTGACTCTAAAGGACACAAAGTATACTAAAGCAATTTAACATGGCCATAACCTACAATTTTAACTTACCCTGAGGGGCCATTTCACCTCTTGTTTTACTTTTCCAGACCAAATCAATAGAAGGAAGAATCAAGTCAAGACACATGTCATAGCTGTATTACAGGTCAATGAGGTTTAAACAAATTGGACTCTACTCATAAGTAACTGAATCACAATTTGTACCAAGGTACAGGGTGAAACGCTATTCACCAGAAACATCTTTAAAGTTTATTCTACCTATTGTTGGCACCTGAGGGAACTATAACTTCACATAAGCATGGGTCTATAAGTCAACCATCAACAAAGACTTTCTCTCAAGAATGTAAGGGATAATAATTCAGTAGGACGCATACACAATCCACCTTGTTCATCTGAAAAGAGGTTAAAATAGACCCTTGGCATTTGGAGACTTCACATCAGAGGGTTTGACTAACTATAAACAAATCCAAAAACATCTGCACCACCTTGCAATTTGTGACTTTGCTGAGGCATGGTTTAAATTTCAAGTGCTATAAAGTTGGTATATGGAAATAGGTCTTTAGAAGAATGCTCAACAACTGTTCAGTATCTGGGTATACCCTTAGCTTCTGGTTATCACAAGCAACTGTCATTAAGGCTTTAAATAGGTCTTTAATTTCTTCAGTTGTAAATCACAGCATTTGGAGAAATGTGGGGTTAGGATTGTGTTGGCACACTTGAAGACCTACAGAGGGATCCAGTTCTGGAATGGGATATGAGAGAAAGTTGATCATAGAACTCCTAGGAGGGTTTCCTTGTCTCATAAGAGACTGGCATGAGTAAATAGTTCAATGGTACTGCCCTCCCCTCTCTTCCTACCTTGAACAACAATCAAATGCCTGGATCTGTGACCGCCATCTTGCAACTGTGATGTGACACGTGAGAAAATATAAGTCTATTACATCAAATATGGCGGAGAGAAAATAGAGTTGGGCCCTTTATGAAATCGTTAAACTGCTACATTCCCGTACTATATATATCTAGACTCCTTATTTTGTGAGATAATTAAATTTCCATCTTGTTAAAAGCTAAAAACACTCCTGATTGATACAGTGGTGTGTAATATCATCCTTCTTCTCAAGGAATTTATTATTGATTCAAGGAAATGATACGAAAACTCAGACAACTTTAGACACTAATAGAAACGTATGTGAGCTATGTGAAAGATGAAAACAAAGCGCTATGAACATTTATGGTCAAGAGGGACATTGTCCAGCTGTCATAGACAGAATGGGAAAACAGAGTAGACACGTAAAGAAGTAGAGTTGGTGGGGACAGGAAAGGGAGTTCTCAAAGGGATCTGGTCCTGCCATTTATAAGCTGTGTAATCTTATGCACATGGCCTGAACTCCTTAGGTGATTAGCTAAATCTTTGGGTAAAAAAATCTAGAGCAAAGAAAACAGCCATGAATTAGTAACTATTCTTTCTGGAGAAAGGGCAAAGCATAGCATTCCATAGCCTATCTTAACCAGTGAAATTAGACTCTTGATCTTAATCTGCCCTGACCTACCAAAAGACCCTGATGCTGGGAAAGATCGATGGCAAGAGGAAAAGCCAGAGCGACAGAGGGTGACATGACTGGATGACATCACTGACTCAAGGGACATGAGTTGAAGCAAACTTCAGGAGGCATTGGAGGACAGGGAAGCCTGAGGCGCTGCAGTTCCTGGGGTCGCAAAGAGTCAGACATGACTTAGTGAATGAACAACCACCACCCACCAATCCAACCTGATTGAAATAAGATTCATAATGTCAGTCAATGAAAACAGGCAACGCCTACTTAGTGCCATAAACAAGGAAGTTTACTCCTCTCCTAAGTGATGTTACAGTCACAAATAATATCACTTTAGATCTATTGCATGGAGGAGCTGTAGCAGTGTGTGTGTATAACATGTTTCAGTTCAGTTCAGTCGCTCAGTCGTGTCTGACTCTTTGTGACTCCATGGACTGCAGCATGCCAGGCCTCCCTGTCCATCACCAACTCCGGGAGTTTATCCAAACTCCTCTCCACTGAGTTGGTGATGCCATCCCACCATCTCATCCTCTGTCATCCCCTTCTCCTCCCACCTTCAATATTTCCCAGCATTAGGGTCTTTTCCAGTGAGTCAGCTCTTTGCTGACATGTTTAGCATTTGTAAATAATTTTCCAGGTTTCTAGCTCATATTCTGCTCTAGAGAATGGCAAGATATATGTCTGTGTTCAGTCCTGTCCAACTCTTTGTGACCCCACCAGGCTCCTCTATGGAATTCTCTAGGCAAGAATACTGGAGTGAGTAGCCATTCCCTTCTTGAGGGTATCTTCCTGGCCCAGGGATCGAACCCAGTTCTCCTGCATTGGCAGGCAGATTCTTTACCACTGAACCACTGGGGAAGCGCTAAGAAGCTTTACTTCATTTAAATCTCACCTGAAGTCTAAGAGTATGTGTTATTATCCACATTTCATGGGTGAGAGAACCCATTTCATGGGTTTTTATAAATTAAAATCTTAAAATAAGACTTCAAGTTGAATAGAAACATGAAATTCACACTACTTTTATGTGATTTTATTTTATTTTATTATTATTTTTTTATTGTTTTTGCCATACATTGTCATGATATCACCATGGGTTTACATATGCTTCCCCTCCGGAACCCCCCTCCCTCCTCCCTCCCCCCCGGGAAATCTCGCTGCACCAGCCCCGAGCATCAATCCTGGGCTGGCGATTGATTAGACACATGACAATTAACATGCTTCAATGCCCTTCTCCCATATCATCCCACCCTTACCCTCATCCACAAAGTCCACAAGTCTATTCTATACATCTGCGTTCCTTTTGTTGTCTCCCATGTTGGGTTCTCGTTACTGTCTTTCTAAATTCCATATATATGCGTTAATATACTGTATTGTTGTTTTTGCTTCTGGCTTACTTCACTCTGGATAATGGGCTCCAGTTTCGTCCATCTGAGTAGAATTGCTTCAAATGAATTTTTTTTAATGCTGAGTAATATTCCATTGTGTATATGTACCACAGCTTTCTTATCCATTCATCAGTTGATGGGCATCTAGGTTGTTTCCATGTCTTGGCTATTGTAAACAATGCAGCGATGAACATTGGGGTACACGTGGCTCTTTCAATTCTGGTTTCCTCGGTGTATATGCCCAGCAGTGGGATTGCCGGGTCATATGGCAGGTCTATTTGCAGCTTTTTAAGGAACCTCCACACTGTTTTCCATAGTGGCTGTACTAGTTTGCATTCCCACCAACAGTGTAAGAGGGTTCCCTTTTCTCCACATCCTCTCCAGCATTTATTGCTTGTAGACTTTTGGATGGCAGCCATTCTGACTGGTGTAAAGTGGTACCTCATTGTGGTTTTGATTTGCATTTCTCTGATAATGAGTGATGTTGAGCATCTTTTCATGTGTTTGTTAGCCATTTTTATATCTTCTTTGGAGAAATGTCTGTTAAGTTCTTTGGCCCACTTTTTAATTGGGTTGTTTATTTTTCTAGAATGGAGCTGCAGGAGTTGTTTGTATGTGCCGTGTTCGTGGATTGGAAGAATCAATATAGTGAAAATGAGTATACTACCTAAAGCAATCTATAGATTCAATGCAATTCCTATCAAGCTACCAGAGGTCTTCTTCAAAGAATTAGAACAAATAATTTCTCAATTTGTATGGAAATACAAAAAACCTCGTATAGCCAAAGCAATCTTGAGAAAGAAGAATGGAACTGGCGGAATCAACCTACCTGACTTTAGGCTATACTACAAATCCACAGTCATTAAGACAGTATGGTACTGGCACAAAGACAGAAATATAGATCAATGGAACAGAATAGAAAGCCCAGAGATAAATCCACGCATCTATGGACACCTTATCTTTGACAAAGGAGGCAAGAATATACAATGGAGAGAAGACAACCTCTTTAACAAGTGGTGCTGGGAAAACTAGACAGCCACTTGTAAAAGAATGAAACTAGATCACTTTCTAACACCATACACAAAGATAAACTCAAAATGGATCAAAGATCTAAGCATAAGACCAGAAACTATAAAACTCCTAGAGGATAACATAGGCAAAACACTCTCTGCTATAACCCAAAGCGGGATACTCCATGACCCACCTCCCAGAATACTGGAAATAAAAACACGAATAAACAAATGGGACCTAATTAAAATTAAAAGCTTTTGCACAACAAAGGAAACTATAAGCAAGGTGAAAAGACAGCCTTCAGAATGGGAGAAAATAATAGCCAATGAAGCAACAGACAAACAATTAATCTCAAAAATACTTTTATGTGATTTTAGAACGTCCCTCATACCATTAGCCGATTATTCTGGTGGCTCAGTGGTAAAGAATCTGCCTGCCATGCAGAAGATGCAGGAGACACAGGTTCAGTCCCTGGGTCAGGAAGGTCCCCTGGAGGAGGAAATGGCAACCCACTCCACTTTTCTTGCCTGGAAAACCCCACAGACAGAGGAACCTGGGGGGCTACATTCCATGGGGTCGCAAAGAGTCAGACACAACTGAGCACACACACATGTCTTGCCACTCTCTAGAGTGCAATATGAGCGAGAATCCTGGAAAATTATTTACAAATGTTATACACACACATATTTTGTTTTATCTGAAGGATATGTGGGGCAAAAGCTACTACAGCTACTTCTTCATAATATGCAATAGATCCAAAGTAATATTATTTGTGATGTGTAACATTACTTATGAGAGGATGAATTTCTTTTAAAGGTAAGTACATTAGAGACATGGAGAAATGAGACCATGAAGGATTTTTCTCCCCCTTTGCATGAGCAAACTAATTGCTGTTTAAATTTTCTAAACATAACGTCTTCCTGAGTTGAAAATCTCCATGTGGAGGAAGTGTTTATGACCATCTTGTATATCTCTACTTTTTAAAATTAATTCATGCATGTTAAATCAGTAGGAATTCTTCATTCACAGGGGGAAAAAGGTCAGATTTGCAACTGGGTCTTTCAAAGGTTTGGGCAGCAATGTGTGTTCTCAAGTGAAGGCTGAGAAATATTTCTCCAAAATCTGAATCCTAAATCAAATAAAGTTAACAAAATATACTAACATTCCTCAGAAATATAAAATATAACAGTTCTGAGAAAAGCAGTCACTGTCTCATAGTGGTTTATTAGAATGTCACTAGGTTTGTCTGTAAGTTTTAACTAAGCCTAATCATATCCTGACTAATATTTTTGCCTAATGATGAAAATAAGTGGGCAAAGAAAAAGCAACATCCTTCTGTGCCTAAGTCTGTAGGTTTGGAGTCAAACTCCCTGGTTCTAATTTCACTTAGCCAAGTGTTTGATACCGGGTGACAATATATCTTCTCTCAGCCTCTTTCTTCTGTTACATTTTCCAATGGTAACATACAGAGAGCACTTAGCCTAGCACCTAGCAGACAAAGTACGTTATATGTGATACCTGTATTATTAAACAGCTACATTGCATCATAGAATAATCTAGTCATATTTTGGTAGGCCATTCAGTAGCAATTTAAGAAAATAGTAAGAGTTAATGGACTTCATTTCAGGATGTAGCCATGTTCCACTAACCAGTTGAAGTACTTTCCATAATCTAACTTTTAATCCTCCTGATTATCTATGGGGTAGATACTATTATGAGCCCAACTTACTGTTGGAGCCAGACACTGTCGCACATGGTTTTAAGTGATGTACCCAAGCCCCCGTCCCTCCTTAATGGTAGAGCCAGGATCTGAATGAACAGACAGTCGAAACTGGATCCAGTGTCTATGTTCCTCACCACTTTTTTATGTTACCTCTCCGTGATGTAGTTTAGATGGCCTCAAAAGATCGTTTATGCCCATACAAAAAAAAGAGACAAAATGAAATAATAGTCCTCTCAAATCCTCTTTGGGAGCAGCTAAGAAATAAATTGCACTTACATTATACACACACACACACACACACACATACACACACACACAGAGACCATGTTCAAATTCCATACGCTTCTCTGCCAGTGTAGAAAACGATTTTATAAGATCTCACTACCATGAGAAGAGACCGATTCCGTTGGCTCCATATGAAAACTGATCTCATCGTCACGCAGTGTCTGTGCTACCGAGACTGGAAACACACGAACATGAGCAGTGCTGCGAGCGGGAAGGGGTACTCTGGGGAGAAGCCTCCCAGCTTCAGGACAAGGCTTCGGAGCACAGAACCTTCAGGGGGTGCCCCCGGCCAACTCTGATTTTTGAGTTTAGAATGAGATTATCACCATTCACCCAAATTGATAAGGCTGAGAAAGACTTCATCTGAATCAAATTAAAAGTTCGTAATCAAGAAATTAAACGCAACTAGAATTTTCACATCAGTTTGATAGTTAATTTTCTTCTTGGGAGGCTGATGTGGGAAGTCAAATTAAGCCCGAAGTCTACTTGCTGAGCAAAAATCAGAATATTCCCAACTGCAGCAGTTTTAAACTGCAGAAATCAGATCTTTTGAGGCCATCTCAGCTGCATCACGGAGCCACAACGTAAGAGTGGTGTACAGTGTGGACGCTGAATCTGGTTTAAATTGTGTATTCATTCAGATTCTGACCCTACCTCTTTCCTCAAGCTCTTTATTTTTTTTACGTTCCCCATTGTAGCCGGAATAAACCTCCTACTTCGTAGAGAAAACAAAACCAGCTGTTAGAACATCCCTCAACTGCTCCAATTTTAACCAAAGACGTCAAATCTTCAACTCTTAAAAAAAAAAAAAATTTATTGCCTCCTATACAGGCACAGTGGTAAAGGATTCGCCTGCCAATGTAGAAGCAGGAGACTTGGGTTTGATCCCTGGACTGGAAAGATCCCCTGGAGTAGGAAATGGCACCCCATACTCCAGTATTCCTGCCTGGGAAATCCCATGGACAGCAGAGCCTGGTGGGCTACGGTCCACGGGGTCGCAAAGAGTCCACACAACTGAGCAAGTAGGCATGCACGTACACACAAGATAGGATACAGAGAAGATAAGTTACACACCCTGTCCTGGAGGAGCAGTTTATATGGGAAAACCAAAAATGTAGACAGATAATTGCAAAATAATGGTGGCAGTCATCTGCTAGTGATGTGTGCAGGATATTACAGGGGAAAATAGAGACTCATCTAATTTTTACATCGTCCATTAAACATTTGAGGGAAAGATGGTTCCTTCTTAAGAAGCTTATCCTCTCATCTTTCCTCCTCCTTATTGTTTCCCCTCCTCCCTATATCTTTCATCTCACTTTCCCCACTGATTCTTTCTCTTTAGCTTCTAAAGAAGCACATTTTCCCCTCGTCTTAAAAGGTTTTCTATACTATTTCTCTAGGACAGCACTGCCCTACCTTGATTCTCTTCTCTCGCTTCAAACTCCTGAATCAGTAGTCTACATTTATATCTTTGTTGTTGTTTAGTCGCTAAGACCTTTGTGATCCAATGGACTATAGTTTGCTAGGCTCCTCTCTCCATGGGATTTTCCAGGCAAGAATACTGGAGCGAGTTGCCATTTCCTTCTCCAGGGGATCTTCCTGACCCAGGGATTGACCCCACATCTCCTGTATTGGCAGATTTTTTTTTTTTTTTCATCACTGAGCGGCTAGGGAAGCCCATTTTTACATCTATTCTTTTCCAACTCCCATTCCTACCTCAGTGCTCTGCAGTTTTGCCTCTAATCCCACTATTATACCAAAACTACTCTTGAAAAGAGTCACCAATATAGAAAAAGAGTCACCTTTTTTTTAAAAAGTGAGACATTATATATACATACATTAAAGAGTACAAGTTTGAGTGTATAGTTTCATAAATATTGACAAATATATAAACCCCAATCAAGTCATAGACCTCCTTCATCACCGTGCAAATTTCCCTCTGATTAAAAAGGGAAATAGAAATTTCTATTAAATAGAAGAAGAGTCACCAATGACATCCTAAGTGCCAGTATCGAGAGTTTACTTCAATTCTCATTCTCCTAGATTTTCCTGACTCTTAGGAATCACTGACACCTTCTTGAAACTCTTCTTCCTTGACTCTGGTTCTGCTTGCTGCTCTGGAGTGAATTTCTTTGCAAATGTATTGAGTAAGGAATTTAAATTCATCTTTTGTTTCTTGTATGGACTCTTGTTCTACCTGCTTTCTTTGGATGATTTTATCTCCAAGGACTTCAGGTACCATCTGTATGTGTCAATTAGGTAGTTGCCCAGCTGGAAACAGATGGTATTCTCAAACACTGTGAATGAGGAGATTTCAATAAACACTGTTTACCAGGGTGTGGGCGGACCTAAGGAAAACCAGCAAGGAATGGTAAGTGTCCCAGGCCTTATTGCCCTAGACCTGAAGTGATAAGCAAAGGAAGCCTTTAATGAAATCTAGTGAGTTGCTGCCTGATTTGTTGTCATTCAGTCCCTCAGTCATGTCCAGCTCTTTGCAACCCCATGGAATGCAGCACAACAGCCTCCCTTGCCCTACACTATCTCCCAGAGTATGCTCATTCCCAGTATTCCCAGTTTCAAATCTTAAGACTTGCAAGGCACTAGTCTGTGCCTTTAGCATCATGAACTTGTTTATTCAACAAATATGTCTTAAACACTAATTATGTTGAATACTTATGAAACTGTACACTCAAATTTGTACTCTTTAATGTATGTATATACATTTTTTTAAATGTATCACTTGTTTTTAAAAAGGGGTAGCCTTGCAGACAGAAAGACTTGTCCCTATCCCTTGTCAGTTTCATGATATTGAGCAGGCTACCTATCTTCTCTGATTTTTCTCATTTGAAGTGATAATACCTCCCACCTAGGGCTGAGAAGGACTCTTTCTGATGCTTAGCATGTTGTAGGTAACTAATAAATGAGATTTTAAATTGGTACAAAAGTAATTGCAGTTTTGCATTGTTAAACTTTGCTGTTTGATATTAGAGTACATTTTTAAATAAATGTGGTTATGTTATACATCATTTTAATGTTCATTTATCACTTTATGTATTTTTTGCTAATGACTTATTGTGTGTGCATGCATCCCTTCAGTCGTGTCTGACTTTTGCAACCTTATGTTCTGTAGCCCGCCAGGTTCCTCTGTCCATGGGATTCTCCAGGCAAGAATACTGGAGTGGGTTTCCATTTCCTCCTCCAGGTGGATATTCCCAACCCAGGGATTGAACCCATGTCTCCTGCAGTTCCTTCATTGCAGGCAGACTCTTTACCACTGAGCCTTGGGGAAGCCCAATGACTTATTACATGTGGTTTATTTCATATTTATTTTAGACTAGGGAAATGTTGTTAGACAAAAAGCAAATTTCAGCTTTCATATTTTCTTATTTGAGTTCAAAATGGGTTGTAAAGTGGCAGAGACAACTCACAACCTCAACAGTGCATTTGGCCCAGGAACTGCTAATGAGTGTATAGTGCAGTGGTGGTTCAGGAAGTTTTGCAAAGGTGCTGAGAGCCTTAAGGATGAGGCGCACACTACCTGGTCATCAAAATTTGACAGTGACAATTGGGAGGATTATCAAAGCTGATCCTCTTACAACTACACAAGGAGTTGCTGAAGTACTCAACATCAACCATTCTATAATCATTTGGCATTTGAAGCAAATTGGAAAGATAAAAAAAAACTCCATAAGTGGGTGCCTCATGAGCTGGCCAAAAAATTAAAAAACAATTATCACTTTGAAGTGTTTTCTCATTCTATGAAACAGCGAACCATTTCTCAATCAGATTGTGATATGCACTGAAAAGTGGATTTTATACAACAACCAACAATGACCAGCTCAGTGGCTGGACCGGGAAGAAGCTCCACAGAACTTTCCAAGACCAAACTTGCACCAAAGAAACGGTCATGGTCACTGTCTGGGGGTCTGCTGCCCATCTGATTGACTATAGCTTTCTGAATCCTGGGGATACTATTGCATCCGAGAAGTATGCTCAGCAAGTTGAGATGCACTGAAAACTGCAGCACCTGCAGCCGCCATCGGTCAACAGAAAGGGCCTGATTATTCTCCACGCAACCCCTGACCGTGTGTCATACAACCAATGTTTCAAAAGTTGAACGAATTGCATTACCAGGTTTTGCTTCATTTGCTATACTCACCTGCTCTCTTGCCAATTGACTACCACTTCTTCAAGCATCTCAACAGCTTTTTGCAGGGAAAATGCTTCCATAACCAGCAGGAGGCAGAAAATGCTTTCCAAGAGTTCTTCAAATCCTGAAGGATAGATTTTTATGCTATAGAAATAAGCCAACTTATTTCTTATTGGCAAAAATGTGTTGATTGGAATGGTTCCTATTTTGATTAAGAAATGTTTGAGCCTAGATATAATGATTTAAAATTCATGGTCCAATACTGCAATTACTTTTTCACCAACCTAATAGCAACTCATATGTATGCAGGATTTATCAAGAAGTGGAAAGGAGAAATGAAACCTGCAAAGTAGGCAAGAACATCTCAAAGAGACTTATGTTTACATTTTTAGAAAAATCACTTTGTTTTCAGTGTGAAAGACGGGAGTCAAGACAGCCTATGGCAGGAATTTCATTAGAGCACTAATAGGATAAAGAAAGAAAAAGCCTTAAAAATGGCAGTGATGTAGATCTCAGGGTGACAGTTGGGACACGGTGTTAGCTGAGCTGTGAAGAAATGGATATGGGGTAGGGCCATTTTCCAAGGAAGGAAGCACATATAGAGGAGCATAAAAATGAGCTTTATTGTTAAAAAGTTGTGGGTGAGATGCCTTCATGTTTCCAAGATGGGCATCTGCAGTACACAAGAGAATACATGGCTCTGGGCCCTCAGGTTCAGACAAGAGATGTTATTAGACATTGGGCAAGACTGAAATAAACATAACTTTCCAAGAAACAACCAACATGGGATTAGTCATTTGTGGAAATGAAGAACTCCAAGGTAGTCCTATGAACATAAGCCTAGAGAATTACAGAAATATTTAAACTCCAATTCAGGGCTTCTAGGTATAAATTTAAGTTTCTTTGGGGGAAACAAATATGAATATTGATTGTACTTGAGGAAGTTCACATCTGGGTACTTTGCCATCTGTCTTTAGAAAAGAAGAAAATCTGCATGGTCCCTGTAAAAAGGGAGTCCATAAAAAATAGAATCCTGTCTATTATTATGGATATCACTGAGATAGAAATCTGATCCCATTAAATATTAAGATCATCCAACTAATTCTTCCACCTGAGTCCTTTTGACTTAAAGTCTAGTCTATAATACTAGATTAGACTGACTTCTTGGGAGATTATTTTTAATGTATTGCTCATGGAGGCTTGGGAAACACTCAAATGCAATAAGGTGACTAGGTATAACCTCTAGTTCTATGTATATGCTTCTGAAGATAGACGCCATGTTAGGCTATGTTCTCTGAGAAGCAGATGCCAAGACAGGATCTGCCATGAAGACATTTACTGGGGTAATCATCTGTGAAGGAAATAGTGCAGAGAGCGAGAGAGGAGGCTGGGAGAGCTATCTGACCCCTGAGAAGGAGAAAGGGAAGGGAGAAGGAAAGATTGGTGTATGTTTTCAGGGATTGTTTGGTGGAATTTTCTGTTTCCATTGTATAGTTGTGTTCTTTAGAGTGTATATGATCCCAGAGAATGTGGATTACAACTACACAGTAAGGGGTAGTAATTATAATTATAATATATAATTAGTAATTATATATTAATGATATATTCTTTAGGGATATAAAAGTAAATCGTTAGGTTCTTGGATGAGGCAGAAAGCATCTATGGTCCATGTTGTGAGCTGGCACATGGAGACACTTTGAAAGTTAAACCTCAGTTATCCTGTGGGTCTGATTAGGGAATACAATCCCATCTTTGAAGTCCCAAGAAAATCAGCATGCCAATCAAATGTCTACAAATCATATATGATTGACAGGAGCTTGCTACATGATTGAAGGACACCATGTTTTCATTCATTTTACACTGTGAAATGGGAGAAAAAATAAATTTTTTTATTCAAAAATAATCTCAAATTTACCAAAACATTACAAAATAAAAAGAGGACAAAAAATGACCACCTTTTTTTCTCTATTTACCTACTGTTGACATTTTACTCTATTTCATTTATCATTTACTCTTTCATTGTTCTTGATTTAATTTTTTTCTGGGTCATTTAAGGTAACATATTTAAAATATAATCTCTCATTTGTGTTCCAGTTTTGTGAGTTCATCCAATAATGTCCTTAATTGTACTTTTCCCCTCCAGTACGGGATTTAGTTTATGGTCAGGTATTATATTTTGTTGTTATGTCTCTTTAGTGACTGAACAAAGCCTCCTTTAAACTAGAATATGAAATACTCTTTTGATAAACTAATTCTAGTTTGTTGAAGAATAGGAACTTTGATGATGAGGATTTAGTCAATCCTGTATGTTGTTTATGCACATGGCCTAGAACAGTGCCTGGCACATGGCAGCACTCAGTAAATTATCTGATGAATGAATGAATGACCTTTTGTCCCATATTTTTCTAAGAGGAACTAATATAAATGAGTTACATTGGTCTTTGTATTTTAAAAGCATTCATATTATGTTTTTTAGAGTTTTAATCTTTACAAATAGCTCATGTTGTTTTGTAAAACTAGGGGCGTGTGTGTGTGTGTGTGTGTGTGTGTATGTGTGTGCGTGCGTGAGCACGTTTATACGGTGGAGAGCTGAACTGTTCCTCAAGAAACCACCTCTGTTGCTCCCTGCCCAAACCATTACCTTAAAAACCTTCTCATCCCTGCACCAATTTAAACCTTTTAGTGGTGTTGGAAAGTGAAATGGAAACTTAGACTCTCCTGGCATGAGGATTGACATCTAGTGTGTCTGCCCTCCGGGCAATGCAAAACATTACACCCTGCATTGAGGCCTGTAATGAATCTGAATGCTCAGCTAGAACTGGTAGCCATCTTAAAAAAATGCATGCTGGCTCCTGTATCTATGTGTTGATTGACAGAATGTCTGTGTGGTAGGAGGCTCACTGACATGATTGCAATCATAGGTCTGTGAATGGAACGCCCAGGAAAGGTGTCCATCAGTCACAGAAATCTCTGCCTTGTTCCAGAAGGTCCATTACATCATTCCCACATTGTCTGAACCTTAGCCCATTGCCGGAACCAGAGGATGGCCCAGCCTCGTGCTGGCTATGCTAAGCACCTCGTTCAAGGACAAGCCTATCATACAGAGTGAAGTAAACCAGAAGGAAAAACAACAATACAGTACACTAACGCACATATATGGAATTTAGAAAAATGGTAACGATAACCCTGAATGCGAGACAGCAAAAGAGACGCAGATGTATAGAACAGTCTTTTGGACTCTATGGGAGAGGGCAAGGGTCGGATGATATGGGAGAACAGCATTGAAACATGTAAATTATCATATGTGAAATCAATCGCCAGCCCAAGTTTGATGCTTGATACAGGGTGCTCAGGGCTGCACCGGGATGACCCAGAGGGATGGAATTACGAGGAAGGTGGGAGGGGGGTTCTGGAAGGGGAACACATGTATACCCACGGTGGATTCATGTCAATGTATGGCAAAACCAACACGATAATGTAAAGAAAAAAAATAATAAATAAATATTAAGAAAAAAAAAAGGCTAGTCTTGTGAGAGTTTATCTCCTAACTCCAGCAACCTACTGCTCCACTCTTAGTCTAAAACTAGGTTCAAAACTGTCAAGTATTGAAAAGAGTATCTTTGGCTCATGGTATAACGTAAAGCGAACAGAACGGGACTCAAACTGTAAACACAGTTTGCTTTTATCTATGAAAAGAACAAACTTGGTAGAAAAATGACTGGAAGGAATAATGCCAACATGGTTACAATGGTGGCTTCCAAGTGATGGGACTATGGATTTGTAGGATCTGATCTTGTGTCATTGGCTACAAGGAGTATATGTTTCTCCGATGATCATGAGAAAAAAATTAAGTATAAAAATAAAGATGTATTTTTATAGCCTCACATCTAAAAGCTAAATCAAGCTAAACTTTTGATTGCAAGCCATTTTATGCCTCAGTTTTTCCATATGCCAAGTGGGTATAATAATGCTAGTTATAGATTCTGTGATAGTGATTCATTGGAAAGCTATGTAATATGCTTTCATTTTCTCAAAATAAAGGAGACTATTCTTATTAGAATAATCTCTATACTTATCTCGGAAGGAACTCCTTCCTTTAACTCTCCTTCTATCAATCATGGAGAGAAAGAAGGTTATAAATCCGGACTGGCATCTTGCCTGCTCTTTTCAAAGTCTAACCCAGTGGGATGGCAAAGAGAGTAATTTTTTAAATGAAGAGACTTAGAGCTAATCTCCATCTGACATGTGCTTCCAACTCTAGCTTACACTGAAAGAAGTGCTTATTAAGGACAGGCTGGATTCCTTGTCTCTCATTGCTTTTTGTCTCTAGTAGAAACCTTCTACTCTAGCTCCTATCAATTCCTGAATTTGTAAACGTGTGAAAACCCTCAGAACATGATGTATCCTTACAGAATGGTCTGTTGGACAAGAAGAGTGATTGACAACTGCAGAAATCACATCTGAGGTTTAGTCCTGCAGGAAAAGGGGATACAAATTGCCTGCAAATTATCCACAACTCCCAGATGAGCCTGAGGAGAAAATTTAAGAGGCTTCAGTGTTTCTTCAGCAAACATGTTCCTGTGTCTCCTTTTGCTATAACACACAGACACCCAAGAGAAATTGTCCCTGAAAATACTTTTGTTTCTAATCCTTGTCAAAATGTGCTAACAAGAAACGTGTAAATGTCAATTAATAGTCTTTATCATGTGTCAATAGTGTTCTATGTAAATCTGAATTGAAGAGATATATGAGCTCTGATTGATGGGTTTATAATATGAAGAACAAATTAGGTTTTATGCTATAAAAACACATGGTGTTAACTTTATAGGATATGTATGAAGTAGCCTGTAAGGATTTGCACTGCTGATCTTAATGAATATACATCACTTAGAAGACTTAAATATAGTAGAATAAAGGCAAAAATAATGATGACTGTACTTAGAAATCTAAAGAAACAGGTTTTATTGCACTTCTAGCTAAGAATACATGAAAGTATGATGTCCTAGGCTTTACACATACGTGGCTTACACTCTGGACTTCTAAAGGTAGGGGCACAGTTCTAATCACAGTGTGATCAGCAAATCAGTGCTGTTCCTCAAACCTTTTCTTACATGTCTTGATATGACAACTACAGAAACTTAACTTTTTGTATTGATCTGACAGAGTAATTACATGTCTGTTGAATCTCATAGTAACAAATTGGGAACGTCCATTTATGTTTTTGTCTTTTTAAATTTTATTTTTAAAGTAATTCAGTTTTTTACCTTATTTTACAGAAGTATTTGTCTATGACAAATTTGGGGAAAACTGGGCCCTCAACACAGATATTGTGAGAAACACTATTCTAGAATGTCATAAAACATTTGATGAGTTACATAGAAACCACCTCTGTAAGCCTAAAGCTTCTCACCTATAAAATTGATTTAATGATAGCACTTACCTCTTGAGGCTGGATTTGAGAATGAAGTGAAAATAGATATATGTAAGGTGCTTAGTATGATGCCTGCCCTTGGTAAGTGCCCCCCACAACACTGGCTCTTAGAATTACTGAATAAGTAAGACCTGGGAAGTGCCCTTCTAAATTATGTGCACATGGGACACAGTTTTAGTTTTGTAATAAGTCATTGGTGAATAACCCCTTCAACGTGTAACCTGTCTCTGGAATCTGGCCACTGCATTTAACAGGCTAGGAGTTCATTCATCATTGACTTGCGCGAACAATCAATATATGATTTTTGGTCTTAGGACTATTTGGTGTGACTGTTCCATCATCATGGTGTGATATGTCTTTCTGTATGTTTCCTTTGGTTTTCCTCAATTCATTAAATTGAGTGATTGCTCCCACCCTCAATAACTGCATTATTCTGATCTTTATTGTTTACTAAACATCTGTATTATTTGGGGACTATGATAAAATGGGGCTTCCCTGGTGATTCAGATGGTAAAGACTCTGCTTGCAATGTGGGAGACTGGGGTTCAATCCCTGCCTGGGTCAGGAAGATCCCCTGAAGAAGAGAATGGCTACCCCCTCCAGTATTCTTGCGTACAGAATTCCATGGACAGAGGAGCCTGGAGGGCTACAGAACATGGGGTCACAAAGAGTCAGACACAACTGAGCAGCTCACACACACACACACACACACACACACACACACACACACAAGATAAAATGACTTGGTGGCAAGTATAAAGATGGAAACTTTTGTTTCAAAAGATGCATCACTTTAGATACTACTTTATAAGGCAAAGACAAAAATATATGCTGTCTCTTCTAGTCAAAGAGGCCAGACAATTTTTTTAAAGTGTGTCTAAATGTCAATATTGAAGGTCACTGCCTCTTCAGCAGGCGTTGGTTGTGGCCAAAGAAAGTAGCTGGTTATTTCAAAGCATAAATGATTAATTGAGGATAACTCAACCAAAGAGGTTTTCATTTTTGAATTCTAGTACAGTATGATGGAGAAAATGAGATTTTATAGGTGGACTAACTTGGGTCGAAATCATAGTTTTGCAACTTAACTAGACCCATTAGGCAAGTCCTTTACTCTCTTCGACCCTCAGTTTCCTAAACTATAAATCAGGGGCTAATGGGACAATGTTTGAGCAGACTAGGTTCTTAAATAATAAGTGCCTTCTTTATTTAGTTAGTAAACTTCAATAATTTTTCTTTAAAGTAATCAGTGAGATGATTTTAACAAGATTCCATGAATAGAATCAGGTTTTAAAATACAATAAAGATAATATATCAGTATTTACTTTTAAAAACATGCATTAGATTTGGCAGATTCAACAACAGACTGTTTAAAAACGTGTCTCTTTCCAAGGTGAAGCTTCTTCAATTCATTTGCACTCTGCCTAGAACTCTTTGCTCCAGCCAGAATAACTTTCCCATGCGCGTGACTTGGCTCATTCTTATTTTTAGTCCATTGTGTTTTGCACTCTTCTTGAAATGACCTTCTGTCACCTCCCTGGCAAACCCCACACTCCTTTAAAATTGTTCATTATTCACATGGTCCTGAATTGGCAGAAGGAAATCTGGTCAAGCTGTTGACTCAGTACCATCTTCCAGAGAGCTGTATTAGTCCTCATTTTGACAGATTTTCTTGTTATGATTTCCTACACTTTTTTAATTTTTGTAGATTCTTTCTCCCTATCAGAACTATAAAGTTCCATTTCTTAGGGTTATGCAGAGGACATTCAAGATCAGAGAGGCTGCCACTTGCTCAAGGTCACACAATTTATGGCTGATTTTAAACAGGTAGCCAGTTCTTTGGGTTTTTCATTTGGTTTTGTTTTCATTTCATGACCCTACTTTACTTAGCAGAAAATGGCTGGTATTAGCGACAGACTGACTGAGAAACAGTGGGGCAACTCCAGGCCTGGAGACTACTCTAGAAGGAGTAAGAGCAGATGGGGGGCACAGAATGGATTTCAAGAGATGGGGCAAAAGAGGGAGAAAACGTGTCTCAAAGAAATAATTGGCTTACTCCAACTAGCTCACATTCAAAGAAAAGAAGAAACACCTACATGGCAACCATCACATTTCTGCTTTGCTTCTATTTTGTGCTTAATAAACAACACTACTGTCATTGCCAACGAAAACAGTAACATCACTGTGCTTTTCCCCTGGTGCTAACTCTAAACAATCTACTGGATTTGGGTCAAAATTGTAAACTGCCAGCACGTTAAAAATAAAAACAGAAAAACAAACCTGGCCTTTTCCTTTAGGGTTGTGAGGGTGCGTGCAGGACAAGAGCCAGAGAGAAGAGTTACTATAAAAAATAATCCAGTGCAAACATCCTTGAACTGATGTTTTCTATAAAAATCTGTTGGCTGTGAATTGAAGAGTGAAGTGGGGAAGGAGAAAGGAATGGGGGATCAAGTGGTGTCTGCTTATCGTCAGCTAGCTTTCATGTAAGAGTCATGGCAGGGTCAGCAACAAACTAGCCAGGTGGCAACTCCAGGCCATGCTGCCATAAATAAATAGTTATGTACTAATGTCACACAACCAGAGCTAGATGCAAAGCATATGGGAAGGAAACATTCTGATGTAAATATTCCAAAGAATCTATGGTTGCTGAATTCAGGATCCACTGTTGATATGGGAGTTTGAGACGCCTGGCAGAATAAAGTGATGAAGCTTTTCTAAAACTTGGACTAAAAGATTCTTTGAAATATTCATTGTCTCTTTTCAAAAAAAAAAATCCTTAACCTTTGGCCTAAGAGAGTGTGACTTTTTTTTTTTTTTGGTGTAGTAATTAAGCATTACTGAGAGTTGGCATGAGCACAGAGCCTGGAACCGAATTTCAGGAGTTTAAATTACCCCTGCTGCTTGCTTGTTCTCATGACCTCTGGGAGGTTACTTACCCTTTTCATGCCTCAGTTTATTCACCCTGCACAAAAGGCAGGAGGAGGAGGAGTGGAGGAGGAGGAGGATGGCAATAGTGTCTGCCTCTTAGGAATTTACAGGGATCAAATGAGTCAAAGTGTGGGGCAAACAACACCTGGTAAATGGCCTGACCTATTACCATCAAGTAGTCTTACACAATAGGTAGACTCATTGGAAAAGACCCTGATGCTGGGAAAGATTGAAGGCAGGAGAAGGGGACAACAGAGGACAAGATGGTTGGATGGCATCACCGACTCAATGGACATGAGTTTGAGCAGGCTGTCGGGGAGATGGTGAAGGACAAGGAAGCCTGGCATGCTGCAGTCCATTGGGTCACAAAGAGTTGGACAAGACTAAGCTGCTGAACAACTGTCTTATACATGCTATTTATCTTCCATAGACTATCTGCTGGAAGCTAAGGAATCCATTCATTGTAGTATTTTATTTAATCTTACAAATAACCCCACGAATTAAAAATCAGTTTTACAGACAAAGGAATTGAAGCATAGACAGTGTAAATAATTTATCTAAGGAGGCATGTCTAAGCTAAACTTCGAACCCAGGTCTTATTCCAGATTTAAAAACGAACAACAACAACAAAATAACCATTTACACATTCTATAGTATCTAAACACTTCATATAAAATGTTATAATTTGAAAACAAATATAACATATGGCATTCTAAGAACTAAGTACATTTATTTAAAATGGATTAAAGGAGGGGCTAATGTCCTAATCAATGGCCTCGGGCAAGCTGAGATCCACCCACAACACGTACACAAAGCAGATAAATTCTTCCACTGATTTATTTCTCCAAATATTTACTGAACGCCTACTATTTTTTGAGAACTGGGAATTCGCAAATGAATAAGAAATGACTTCAGTTCTTGAGCACCTAATTGTGAGGAGTGAATGTCATGTTCTTTACTGCAGTCATACTCTTTCCTGTTTGATGATGTGGGTTTTGTTTTCTAGCCTCTTTCCCAACAGGGCCAAAATTGTGTTCCTCGCGAGGTGCACAAGTTTTGTTACTTCCCTCAACACAAGCCCAGCGGTTACGTCTACGGAGATCTTAGTGGGTTTGTGGTTTTACAGCTCCTCCTCTCAGGCTCCCGGGACGCAAAGAGTCTTTCGCTGAGAGAAGGCGTGTTTCTCTGCAGGCTTGTCTCCGATTGGAGCTGCGGTTAAACGTGCGCGTTTGGAAGCGTTGGAAGCATGTTCAAATCGCGCGCCCCGGCAGTCGCTTTCCCGGACTCCTGGGAGCCTTGCTGCCTGATCGATGCGCCAGGACTCCCTGGCTTCTGGCAACAGAGAAGGCATTAAAGCCAAGCGTATCTCACGGTAATCCCAGGTGGGCCATGCCCAGGGACCTCCCCTTAGAGAGTTAGGCGCCGCCTCAGCCTGCGGCCGTTACTTCCTGGTTGGCTTGCCCTTAACTGACATGGCGGCTGGCTGCCTTCGGCTGGGCTCACTGCGGCTGCTCAGAAAGCCAAGACCGGGCAGTCTGTCTACAGCCCGCCTCCCGCCGCGGAGGTGCCTGGTGAAGTCTAGACTTGTGCACCCAGGGGTGCAGGGGGTTAGGGGCCCAGGAAGTCGGGGACACAGCGCTGTGCTGCTGTGTACGCACCCTCGCCTGTCAACAGCAAGACTGCTCGAGACAAGGGTGTTCTTTTTCCTTTCCCTTGTCATCTCCCTGTCCCTGGCCCAACATGATACTGACCAAAGCCCAGTACGACGAGATAGCCCAGTGCCTAATGTCTGTGCCGCCTACCAGGCAGAGCCTGAGGAAGCTGAAGCAGAGGTTCCCCAGGTAAGTGCCCATCTCGCCCCTCACAGAGCCGTTTTGCCTGTAGCAGCTGTGCCTGGCAGCCCAGCCGGTGCTTAGGAACCACGTGTCACACAGAACTGGGGAGGAACAGGAGTGTCAGGTGTTAGGAGACCAGGGATGTTGAAAAAGGTTTCTTCTTTGACCAGCCTTATAGGAGAGTCTTAATGGATGGATCCCAGGCAGCTTTCCAAGGCCATGCAATTAAGTTCAAATCAACAAATGTTTGTTGAAAACTTGGGTCTTGCTAGTTGATGGGTGCACTTAAGTAGGTGCTGCATAAATTTGTTATTGTATTTTAGTTGCTAAGTTGTGTCCTACTCTTTGCAACCCCGTGGACTGTGTAGCCCTCCAGGCTCCTCTGTCCATGGAATTCCCCAGGCAAGGGTACTGGAGTGGGTTGTTATTTCCTTCTCCAGGGGATCTTCCCCTCCTAGGGATCGAACTGCATCTCCTACATTGGCAGGCGGATTCTTTACCCTTGAGCCACCAGGGAGGCCTCCTTGCACTAATGTCTAGTGATTAATTGACAGATTCTAGGAATGAATGACAGGTGGCAGGGCCCTCTAAAAGTGGAAATATGAATTGTAGATTCAAAAGATGAAAATGGAGGACACTTTTAATTGGCCTCTGGAAACAAAGGAGAGTACAAGCCTAAAGGGGACTCTTCTGGTTGACTGTGGCTCTCTACTGCAACAAAGTGACCTCAAGTGTTCCAAGCCAGTCAGAGACTGGTACCCTACGGATTCTACTGTTGCGTCAAGACTGGTTATTTGAGCAACCATATGGATACACAGATGGGGGACGACAGAGGACGAGAGAGGGGATAACAGAGGACGAGATGGTTGAATGGCATCACCAATTCAATGGACGTGAGTTTGAGCAAGTTCCAGGAGATGGTGAAGGACAGGGAAGCCTGGTGTGTTGCAGTCCATGGGGTTGCAAAGAGTCGGACACGACTGAGCGACTGAACAGTAACAACAACACTGGATACACATTCCAGGTGTATTTCATACTTCCCTTCTCCCTGCGCATGTCTTTTTTCCAATGATTTTTAGGCTTATCCAACTTTCTAGGAAGGGACTTTAGCAACTATATGCTATAGAGTTCCTCATTTTAAAGATGTATAAACTGAGGCCCTGACATTACACAAGAACCAGTCCAGGACCAGCAGGGTACTTGTCCCATGTTTAAAGTATAGAATGTTTGTTTACCTTTATTTTGTTTTAAAGCCAAATCCAAACTTATTCCATTTTACTCTGTGGCACTGAACACCATGAGCTTCCTTGTCTTTGACATCATCAAGGAAGTGTTTAATAGCAGAGAGATTATTGGATAATTGGTATTAGTAATGTATAAATTTAAGGTCTTTTATGACTCAGTTATTTCCTTGAAGGACTCAGTTTTCCTAATCTGTAAAATGAAGAGATCTCTTTTTAATATTATCCAGATTTAAGTTATCCTTTTATAGTCTTTAAGATTTTTATTAGATTTGCGAACAAGGAACAAAATTGACAGAGTTAGAATGGGTGAAGGCTGGTCAGGGAATAGATTTTTTGCAGCAATTTTAAGATACATCATGCACTTAGATAATTCTGCTCTTGTTACGTACTTATATTAGCACTGTATTTTTGCTTCTCTCTTTTCCTCTCTTCTTTTACTCTCTGCTTCATTCTTTTTCTTTCTTTTCCATAGCAAATACGTGTCCTCTCCATTACTTTTGCTAAGGTTTTATGTCTTTTTTTTTTTTTAATCAGAGTGTAATTGTTTTACGACATTGTGTTTTTGGTGTATAAAAACATGAATCAGCTATATGTATACATATCGAGCCTTCATCCCACCTGAGCGCTGGGTTGGGCTCCCTGTGTTATAGCAGCTTCCCACTAGCTATTTTACGCATGATAGTGTAGATGTCAGCGCTACTCTCTCAATTCACCCGACCCTCTCCTTCCCCTCCCTGTGACTACAAGTCTGTTCTCTATGTCTGTGTCTCTCTTCCTGCCCTGCAAATAAGTTCATCAGTACCATTTTTCTAGGTTCTGCATGTGTGCATTAATGAAGGACACTTACGAAAGACTCCCATTCCTTTGGGGCACTATTTGTCTTGCCTGTTCTCTTATGCCTTTTTTTGAGATATGGAATATGATATATGTATGTCCAAATATTTTTTCTTCTTTCAAATACCATTTAGGGTATAACTAACTCTTCTTTTACTGGAAAGTTTATTGAGAGAGCTATACTACCAATCTGCAGAAGGAATTGAAGAGCAGCATGGGTAGGAATTCCATAGAGTGTGTAATTTGGGAGTTGGCCTCACAGTTTGCACTGTAGCACTGTTTTACTTTAGATGTTTGATACAAAGGACTTGAACAACCTTTAGATTTGACAGTTCATTTTACCTGAGGGTTAGTCAAGTAAGGACCTCAGAGATAATTTCTGGTGGTTCAAAGAAGTTAAATGACTTGTCAAAAAAGCCTGGAGATATTGGACGGCTCAGAAGGGTCTAGAATACAGGTTTCATGATTTTCAGTTCAGAGTTCTATACTAAGCCACCTTAATTATTTTTAATAACAGCAGCAATAATTTTTTTGAGTGAGGTTCACCTAGATTGAATTCTGAAAATAATCAAAGTACTGAAATGTTTTTAAACATTGCTGAAAAATTTTACTTTGCTGATTTTAAAAGTAACACATGCTCAGTAAAGAAAATTTAAAAAAATTCATAATCTTTCAGCTCTGAAAATTTCTGTTAATATATTTTAAAAATATTTCTGGTCTAAGCATTTCTCATCTTTAAAAATTCATTATAATTTATTTCAAATAACTAATAATATCACATTCTAGATGTACTTGCTGGACATCAAGAGTTTTGTTCTAATTTTCTGATATTATTTCTGTATTTATATCATGCCAAGTCTGCTTGTTTTCCTATTAATACTATTAATAGAATCTCAGGAATTGGAAATGACCATATCATCAGTTTTCAAACTTTTGGTCTCTTCAAACACTAAAAAAGTACTGAGGACCCCAGAAAACTTGTTTACCTGGGTTTTATCTGTTGATATTTACCAAAATGTAAATTAAACCTGAGAAATTAAAAAAATTGCTTATTTATTTTAAAGATTAATAACCATAATTTCAAAAAGATAGTGAGAAAAATAGCCTTGTTTTACACTTTTGTAAATCTCTTTACTACCTGTCTTAATAGAAACAAGATCTGCTTTGGCATTCAACTTGTGATATGCTATCTTAATCAAAGAATATGAAGAAATTCTGGCCTTAGACAAAAATGTAGTTGGAAAAGGGAAAAGTATTTTTGATACTACATAATACCCAACAAGTGGAATTTTCTTAGAAGTTAATTGCAACGTGGTAAGTGAAACCATATTATAGAACTTTTTGGCCAGTCTTGAACTTTGAACTTTCACCCATGCATAGTTCTTATCATCGTGCATTGTTCATTTGCAAAATATTGGTTGTGAGTTATGCAAATCTTCTAAATGTTGTCACCTTTCATTACACAGCATCCAAAACAATCACATTTGTTAATATCCCCACTGATCTCATCAGAAAAGTCTGTAGGATTTGAAGCTGTAACACTTATGATGATGGATGCAGAGTTTTCCAGTATTTGATTTTCCCCTTGAAAGCTCTGTTTTTTTGTTGGCAACAAATACTGTCGGTTGTTTCTCTTGAAGTGACAGGCTCGTGTTGTTTTATTTTTGAGAAAATGTCTGCCAGATACCCAAATGTGAATAATCATAGTTTGTTCATCATTCATCCAAGAAGAAATGGTGTTCCATGGAAAGGGCACCTAGTTCAGCTCTCAAACTGTCATACAAATGCTTCTGCTTCAGACAGTCATCATGCTTTGATATGCAGTAGACCTGCTTTTGGTTTACCTCTTATTTTGTTATACAGAATGTTAAGAGAATGTGTATCTAGGGTTGAGATTTAATAAAATTAATAAGTGAATCTTAAGATATTCTTATGTGAAACTGGCTTTCTTTCTTCCCGCAAGCATGAGACTCCTAGGCCAGTTGTGTCTAGCCATGGTTTGTGCTCAGAAGCTGGCAGTTTTGGCCACCATTCTTTTTGCACCATCAGTTCTAATGTCACACAGAAGAAAAGACAAATCAAGTCTTGCTGTTTCTGTAAAAATAGTTTTGACCTTGTAGACCTTTGAGAGAGTCTCAGGGACTCTAGGGGTCCATCAGCCTTACTTTAACAACCGTTAGCAGTTTCAAACTAAAGAATATTTATATTTTGAAGGGTTTTGATGTTTATTGACAAATTACTATCAAAAAGATTATGTTAATCCAATTCCTAACAGCACACAGTACATAGTTTCCATTTCTGTAACTTTTGTCAGTATTGAAGAGAGTCATAATTTCATTTTTAGTATGATGGATCAAGAATGACATCTCATAATTTACATTTTCTGATAATTTACACAATTGCATTTTTTAATGCATTCTATATTTTCCGCATTGTTTATTGTCTTGAATTACTTGCCTGGTGTCCTTTTCCTAATTTTCCATCAGAGTGTTTGTTCTTACTGTCTGCTGATTTTTTTTATTATTTATTGATCTGCGTGTGTTAAGAGTGTTGATGCTTTACATGTCATATTTTTATTGCAGATATTTTCCCAATTGTTGTACTTTTAAATATTGTTATTTTTTTATATTCTTAAATTTATGTTTTCTTGTCCTAAGATATGAAAAGTAAATTTTTCACCTAAATTTTCTTCTAGGCTCTTTATGGCATGCTTTCTTATTCTTAACTCTTTAATCTTTCTGGGTGGAGTTTCTATTAGTATATGCTCAAAGGTAAATATGTAGTTTCATTTTCCCCAAACCTAACTTTTATTTTGCACTTTGGCTTCTATTTGGTAACATTATTCTCCATGGTCTCTTTGTTTTCATGAAATTACAAATTTATGTTTTCCAAATCACTGCCTTAAACTTGGGCTGTCTCCTTAACCACTCTGGTTGCAGAATCCTTCGGTTTAAAATGGAGTAGAATTTTGTGATGTCAAATATTTTTTAAACTCCCAAACTCACCCTTATTGTATTCTATTCGGCAGTTTTATAGTAAATGGACCCTTCGACCCCAAGAACATAGGACATTCTGCATTTAAGTACTTGCTGAGGATGTAGTCCTTTATCTGCATCTCCCAGTCTTATTCCTGGACTTCCTTATTCGGGTAGAAGCCCCCAGCCCCTATATATTTATCTTATTTTTAAATTTTAATTTACAGAGAAGTTGAAGAAATATTATAGAGAATAATCGTATATCCTTCCTTCAGGTTCCCCTAATGTTAACATCTTACATAACCACCATGCTGCTGCTGCTGCTGCTAAGTCGCTTCAGTCTGTCCGACTCTGTGTGACCCCATAGACGGCAGCCCACCAGGCTCCCCGTGCCTGGGATTCTGCAGGCAAGAACACTGGAGTGGGTTGCCGTTTCCTTCTCCAATGCATGAAAGTGAAAAGTGGAAGTGAAGTCACTCAGTTGTGTCCAGCTCTTAGCGACCCCATGGACTGCAGCCCACCAGGCTCCTCTGTCCATGGGATTTTCCAGGCAAGAGGACTGGAGTGGGCTGTCATTGCCTTTTCCACATAACTACCATACAATTGTCAAAATCAGGAAATTGATTTGAATGCAATATGGTCAAGTAATTTACAGACAGACCTGTTTTGAACTTTGCTGGTTTTTTTTTTGTTTTGTTTTGTTTTTGACTAATGTCTCTTTTCTATTTCAGGATCACACATGAGATTAGTTGTCATGTCTTTGTGGTCTTCATCCTGTGACTGTTCCTTACTATTTTTTTTTTTTTTTTGTCTTTTAGGATACTGTCACTTTTGAAGAGTTTAGTTATTTTGTTGAATGTCCCTAAGTTTATGTTTAATGTTTTCTCATGATTAGATGAATACCTAATCATGAATACCCTAGAAGCGATGTTGCCCTTCTCAGGGTATGTTATCTGGGGGACCAGACTTCATATGTCTTATTGCAGAGGGTTGACCTTATTCACTTGGTTAAGGGGTGATGTCTGCCATGTTTCTCCACTGCAAAGTTACTAATGTTCTTTTTCCAATAATTGCCTTGTGGGGATATCCTTTGAGTCTCTGCAACTATCCTGTTTCTCACCTCACACTTTCCCCCACTGATTTTAGCATCCGTCATTGGTTCTTACGTGAAACAGTTACTATGGGTATTGCCTATTGGTGATTTTCTTGTTCTCTTACTGGAGTACTCTTTCAACTAGTATCATTTTCTACCACATTTTATGTAAAACAGTCCATCCTATAGTGAGCCCATGATTTTCACCAGTCCTTGCAGTTTATTTACACTCACTGTATGCTGTTTGTGGCACTATTTGGATAGTTTTTAGAAAACAGAAAGGATAATGTAGTAATTAACTTTGAATAGCCTGTGGTCTGAGGAGTTCAAGACACGTCTAATAGCTATAAATTACTAGAATCATAGACTGTTGGAAACTAAAATATTGTGGTACAGTTAGTTTAGATATGGCTAGTCAAGATGAATTCTTAGAGGAGATACAACTTGGTTCTTTTGTTGGTAAACTGCCCTTTGGCACAATATAATTTTTTCCTGAGTTCCTTTGCTATTCATTAGTTATTTGGTTACTGTTGATTAGTATTCTAATAAGTCATAAGTCAGACTCTAAGCAAATAAGTGTCTTTACCTGGTTTCTATATATTTTCTCTTAGAAGTCCTTGCACAGGTTTTTCTAATGATGCCTACCACATTTCTAAGCATTTTTTTTTCTTTTTTCTTTTTTTGGTATTGGTCTGCTTTCACAGTATAGGTAGTCATTCGCTTTTATAAGGCTCTTCCTAAAGAAATCTCTAAAGAAATAGTTAAAATTTGGCTGGGCTCCCTGTTCTTAAACTAATATATACTTGGTTTATTTTCTTGAGATCTTCACTAAACTCTGAGAATGGGAGTTAGGGCTGGCTCTACTTGTGTATTTGCCAATATTGAACTTAGTAGTTTTTGGTGGTAGACTTAGGGGTCCAGTCTGGTTAGGAATGGAGGAGAGAAAGGACTTGCTTGAGGCAAGAACAATCATTTTACTTAGCTTTTGCATCTGTTTGGGGGCTTCCCTGGTGGCTCAGATGATAAAGAATCTGCCTGCAATGCACGAGACCTAGGTTCCATCCCTGGATCAGGAAGATTCCTTGGAGAAGGGAATGGCAACCCACTCCAGTACTCTTGCCTGGAAAATTTCATGGATAGAGGAGCCTGGAGGGCTACAGTCCATGGGGTCACAAAGAGTTGGACATGACTGAGCTACTAAGTTGCCTAGCTTCATTTGATGCTACTATTGGTTGGTTATAGTTGTCCTTTTCTGAAGACCCCCTTCCCTTTTCCCCCTTCCCCATGCATTTCAACCTGTCAACTTTTCCCATAGGGAATCTTGTATTTCATTCTTTTTGCTTCCTGTAACAGTTTGTTCTTGGGAAATGATTGGGCTCTGCCTCTTTTTAACTGAGTCATAGTTGCTGTTGTTTAGTCACTCAGTCTGACTCTTTGCAGCCCCAAGGACTGTCACCCGCCAGGCTCCCCTCTGTCCATGGGGTTTTCCAGGCAAGAATTCTGGAGCAGATTGTTGTTTCCTTCTCCAGGGGATCTTCTCGAGGGGTCGAACCTGCATCTCCTTCAGGTCTTCTGCATTGCAGGCCAATTCTTAACCACTGAGCCATAAGGGAAGCCCATCTGTAAAAGGAGGAATAAAGCTCCACAGCTGGGAAGTAAGAGAAACAGGATTCAAACCAGGTAGGGTCTGACTCCAGATTCTTCTTCTCCCTCTTCAATTGTTAAGGCTGTTGTGAGGATTAAGTGAAATAAGGCATGTGAAACAGAAATACTCGGTATAGTATAGAGGTTCTAGTAAGTATTTAATAGGTGGTAAGTATGATTGCTGTTATTATTAGAATTTAGTAAATGGCCTACAGTAGAAGAAATGTCTAGCTCGTAACTTTTGAAACATAGAAGATGCAAATTTGCTTTAATATGGATCAGTTGATTGTGTGCCTTTTAACACATAGATTTGGTCATTAGTTGAATATCATATATCAGAAACTTGCCTTACATCTTTCATAACAATCTGTAATACTGTTAAAACAACAGCAACAGCAACAACTTTTAAACTTAGAGTCACTGACTTTTAGAATGATAGTAGCACATTGAAGGTATGGGCTTCCCTGGTGGCTCAGAAGTAAAGAATATGCTTGTAATGTGGGAGACCTGAGTTCAGTCCCTGAGTTGGGAAGATCCCCTGAAGAAAGGGATGGCTACCCCCTCCATTATTCTTTTTTTTTTTTTTTTTTATTGTTTTTGCCATACATTGTTATGATATCACCATGGGTTTACATATGCTTCCCCTCCGGGTCCCCCCTCCCTCCTCCCTCCCCCCCGGGAAATCTTGCTGCACCAGCCCCGAGCATCAATCCTGGGCTGGCGATTGATTAGACACATGACATTAACATGCTTCAATGCCCTTCTCCCATATCATCCCACCCTTACCCTCATCCACAAAGTCCACAAGTCTATTCTATACATCTGCGTTCCTTTTGTTGTCTCCCATGTTGGGTTCTCATTACTGTCTTTCTAAATTCCATATATATGTGTTAATATACTGTATTGTTGTTTTTGCTTCTGGCTTACTTCACTCTGGATAATGGGCTCCAGTTTCGTCCATCTGAGTAGAATTGCTTCAAATGAATTTTTTTTTAATGCTGAGTAATATTCCATTGTGTATATATACCACAGCTTTCTTATCCATTTGTCAGTTGATGGGCATCTAGGTTGCTTCCATGTCCTGGCTATTGTAAACAATGCAGCGATGAACATTGGGGTGCACGTGGCTCTTTCAATTCTGGTTTCCTCGGTGTATATGCCCAGCAGTGGGATTGCCGGGTCATATGGCAGGTCTATTTGCAGCTTTTTAAGGAACCTCCACACTGTTTTCCATAGTGGCTGTACTAGTTTGCATTCCCACCAACAGTGTAAGAGGGTTCCCTTTTCTCCACATCCTCTCCAGCATTTATTGCTTGTAGACTTTTGGATGGCAGCCATTCTGACTGGTGTAAAGTGGTACCTCATTGTGGTTTTGATTTGCATTTCTCTGATAATGAGTGATGTTGAGCATCTTTTCATGTGTTTGTTAGCCATTTTTATATCTTCTTTGGAGAAATGTCTGTTAAGTTCTTTGGCCCACTTTTTAATTGGGTTGTTTATTTTTCTAGAATGGAGCTGCAGGAGTTGTTTGTAAATTTTTGAGATTAATTGTTTGTCTGTTGCTTCATTGGCTATTATTTTCTCCCATTCTGAAGGCTGTCTTTTCACCTTGCTTATAGTTTCCTTTGTTGTGCAAAAGCTTTTAATTTTAATTAGGTCCCATTTGTTTATTCGTGTTTTTATTTCCAATATTCTGGGAGGTGGGTCATGGAGTATCCCGCTTTGGATTATAGCAGAGAGTGTTTTGCCTATGTTATCCTCTAGGAGTTTTATAGTTTCCCCCTCCATTATTCTTGTCTGAAGAATTCCATAGACAGGGAGCCTGGCAAGCTACAGTCCATGGTGTCACAAAGAGTGGGACACGACTGAGCGATTTTCGCTTTCACTTATTGAAGGTATAACTAATACTACAGGACTTGGTTCGCTGAAATTGGAAGATTGTTTCTATTGACTTTGTTCTCTCAGTTGAATAGAAAGTTGGTACTCAATTGGTGGTCAATTTTCTATACTGTCGATGATGTTATGGTGTACCTGAGTTCCAGAGTCATGAGTGAGAATAGCTCATAAGGGAGAAAATGTCAGCCTTTTATTGAACTGGAAATTCTTTTAGTGTTTTTGCCAAGGAAAT
Source organism: Antilocapra americana (assembly GCA_007570785.1). NCBI lineage: Eukaryota > Metazoa > Chordata > Mammalia > Artiodactyla > Antilocapridae > Antilocapra > Antilocapra americana. The sequence goes on along the minus strand of ML661889.1, from coordinate 1,923,993 downwards.
ATAATTAATTTATATGACTTTCAAAAATAATACTTACATTTAGGAATATTTCTGTATTGATCATTAGTGCAAATTGGGAAAGAAGTTGGCCTAAGAATATGGTTATTTTATATGTTTCCTTTAGTCATCTTTAAAAACATGCATTTTTACTCTATAAGATTTCAAGTTTTTATTTTTTGCTGTATTTGTGAAAAAGTTAAAGCCTTTCCTTTCTCCAGGGGATCTTCCCAACCCAGGGATTGAACCCAGGTCTCCTGCATTGCAGGTGGATTCTTTACCAGCTAAGCCACAAGGGAAGCCCAATAATACTGGAGTTGGGGTAGCCTATCCCTTCTCCAGTGGATCTTTCCTACCCAGAAATTGAACCCGGGTCTCCTGCATTGCAGGCGGATTCTTTACCAACTGATCTGTCAGGGAAAAAGACTCTTCTGGAAGCCTATTTTGTTAAGTATATGGAATCATCAGTTTCTGAAAGAAGTGCTTAACTTTTATCAGGTATTTGTGCCCCTTTACATGTGCATAGTTATAAAAGTGATATGAACTTGAATTCCTGCAAAGGAGTATTTGAAGAAAACCTCATACAGTGTTATCCAGAGAAGAACCTATATGCTGACGATATTTCTTATTAGTTTGAGGGGGGAGACTTTTATGTTATTAGATTATTGACTTCATTTTTAAGTCTATATTCAGGCATCTGACTTCAGTCTACTAAGTAATAACTGATCCTGGAATGTTTGCTGGTACAATAAAAAGGAATTATATATTTCCCTAGGAGAAAAATGTTCAATAGATGTATAGGGTAATAATGTTTTATTATTTGACTTTCAACAAATGTTGACTGAATTTCCCATTATGTTTTTATTACACATTTTGTGCAATTTTGCCATATTGGTTGAATTTTCCTTAAAAAAGCAAACAACTGATATAAAAACCCTTCTTCAGAGTAAGCATGAAAAGTGACCTTCATATAGTAAAGTCATGTACTGGTATGAAAATCATGTGGGAGGTAGGTAAAGAATTAATTTTCCTTTCTTTTATTTTTGGTTGTCTTTTCCTTGAAGGGAAATGTCATCAATTGGTTGTTTTAGACATTCTGGTTTCAAATTGCTTCTTTGGAGAGCTGGTTTGCTATGATGAACACAGGAAAGGTGCTTGGCTGCAGTTTCTCACTGAATGACAAGTTTCCATTTCTTAGGGGAGCAGACAGACAGCTGCATCCAGGATGGTTTGGTCCATGGGTTTGAAACCAGCACAGAGCTACCTGTGCGTGATGGATTAATAATGATGGTACATGAATCCAGCCCTTTTCTGGCCACTTTGGGGAACTTACTCTAGCCTCTACTTTTCTTTCTTTTCTCCATCCCTACTTTTCAAGAGGTATCTTGATAACATATTTAAGAGTTAATAATGCTTCCTTAGGAACCAAAATTTCCTTTTTGCCAAAGAACAGTGATACAGTTGACAATGTCAGCTTTTTCAAGTGCCTTCCCTTTACTGAGGTGTGATCTTTTCTGTGCCTTCAAGACAGCAAATAAGTTTTTTGTTTTCGTGTTTTAACCTAGTGTGATGTTCAAACTGTGACCCAATAAAACACGCAGTCTCATTAAAATAACCCAGAGCTCTGTAATTCTCCATCCAAAGTAAAATGATAGAATATCTCAGGACTTATTTTTTTTTAATGTGTTTTAAACATTGAGATTCAGTTGCTAAAAATGTTTGAAATTGGTTAAACGTAGAAAAATAACTTCAACACCATGGGAATAAATATTTTGAAACAAAGCAATACAAGTAGAGGAAAAAGAACAGTGGATTCATGTCTTGATACTGATGTTCAGTATAATGCATAAACACTGGATCTTTCCTTGGCTCAATGCTGGCTCATGGGAATTGCGGCAATTCTGTGTGAAGCTTATGCTTTTTCTTCGGTTGTCCTGGGCTTCCTCTGTGGTTCAGCTGGTAAAGAATCTGCACGCAATGCGGGAGACCTGGGTTCGCTCCCTGGGTTGGTAACATCCCCTGGAGAAGGGATAGGCTCCTCACTCCAGTGTTCTGGCCTGGAGAATTTCGTGGACTGTATAGTCCTTGGGGTCGCAAAGAGTCAGACACGACTGTAGTCACAAGTGAGTGAGTGTCCTGGGAGCAGTGGTCGTCGTTTTACCAGTCTGAGACTTAAAGCAGGTGGTGCATTTTCACTCCTTCCAACATAACTCATGTATTTATTTTCCATCTTCTGGTTATTGTTAGACCTGTCCTTTGCTTCAGGCCTAAGAAAAGATGATATATAAACTTGGATCTTGTATTTATTCTGTTTTAGGAAATAGGCATAGCAGACCCTTGATATTTACAAGTGTTATCAACTCTTGATATTTAGGCGAGTTATCATTTACAACTTTCAAAAAATCCCCAAATACACTGCTGGCACTGCAGAGGATGGCAAAGGTCTCTAAAGTTTGTGATGTACTTTTTAATGACGTTAAACTCACTTCTCAGCTAACTGACTTGCTGCTCCCCACATCAGCCTAGGGTCATGGAAAATTCAGATTGACCCTCAGCAAGTTTAGGGATCAGTGTTTGTCATGGATGTTTGTGATCACTCTCAAAAAGGCATAACTGGGTGTGTTTCATTTAAGACTGCTGTGGGTACCCAGCTCCAGCTTCAGGACACAGAAATGCAGGGTGAAACACTTTGTGATTTGTCACTTGAGCTTGGGCCACACCTTAGCCCCCAAAGATTCCATAGCTTGTGAGATGCTGTCTAAGACTTGTAGGGGACTAAGGCTCTTTGTAGGTGACCTCTTTCGTAGGTGGAATGTGGGAAAGTAAAGCATCATTTAAATGTGTCTTACTAGAGTCATACATGAAATTGGACTGGTGATTTTTTTTTTTTTTTGCTTCTGTCTAAAATTCTTTCAAGCTGATACCATTTTTTGTTTAAGGTGTGTTACACTGCTGTTCGTTGGTAGAGAAAGCTAATAAAATTTGAAGTTCACTTGCAGTTTAAGAGTCTGTCTTATATTCCCAGTGAATTTAGCTAAGCCACTAAATGGATTGGGGATTGTAAGAGAGACTCTTGGTTGTATAGCATTGAAAACTTCACAGACCCTTGTAGTGTAGATGTAACGGATGGCTCACAAACATTTCTTAACTGAAGCAGCTAACATTATCTAGATCGTTACTTCCTGAGGGCAGCTAAAATATATATTATTATAAAAATACATTTAATGCCCAGTTCATAACATTTTTGGGCTTCCCAGTTTGCTCAGTGGTAAAAGAATCTGCCTGCCAATAAAGGAGATTCAGGTTTAATCCCTGGGTCGAGAAGGTCCCATGGTAGAGGGCATGACAACCCACTCCAGTATTCTTGCTGGAAAATCCCACAGACAGAGAGGAACTTGGTGGGCTACAGTCCATGGGGTCACAAAAAGTTGGACACGACTAAGCAACCGAGCAGGCATGCATCATAACGTTTTGAATTTTTATTTGCACTTTGGTGGGCATGTTTAGTGCTGGTCACATGCTGATCACAAAAGTTTCTCCTGAGGGATCTGCATAACTCTCATTATTTCAGATGCAGTGACTTAGAGAGTGTTGGACTGAGATTATAACTATAGATCGTCTAGTCAAATCGGTTAGTGTTAAGAGAGGCAGAAACTGAGGAGAATTTGACCAGAATTACACATCTGGAGGCAAAACTCTCCTTTCACGTCCTTTAGTTAAAGATCACCGCCTGCCTTGGAAGTCTGGCGGACCAGGCTGGTATTGGCAAGAAATGAAGGAGTGGCGGTGACCTGGTTTGCTGCTGCTAAGTCGCTTCAGTCACGCCCGACTCTGTGTGATCCCATAGACGGCAGCCCACCAAGCTCCCTTGTCCCTGGGATTCTGCAGGCAAGAATACTGGAGTGGGTTGCCATTTCCTTCTCCAATGCTTGAAAGGGAAAAGGGAAAGTGAGGTCGCTCAGTTGAGTCCGATTCTTAGCGACTCCATGGACTGCAGCCTACCAGGCTCCTCTGTCCATGGGATTGTCCAGGCAAGAGTACTGGAGTGGGGTGCCATGGCAAAGTGAAGGGACAGTTGTGTGCACGGACAGGGCAGCCGCAGCCTTAGCCAGCCCTCTGCTGCCATGTCAGAATGTGGGCCTAAGACTGCCTGGGCTTCTGTTCTCTAGAAGGCAGCTCTAGATCTGATTTTTCAGGGGGAAAAAAAAATCCTGAATTTTAAATCTTGTCAAATTGTTTGAATTTTGAAAAAGCACTCTGTGGGCCAACAGTTTCCTGGCCAAACAGACTAAGTTTGTGGGCTGAATTTGGCCTGCAGCCCATGGGTGCTGGAGTTGGCTCTTTCCAGCTTGTGCGAGTGAATTGCAAGCATCTTTTCTCCACTCTGTACGATGTGACCTTGCATCAGCCATAGTGGGAGTGTTGACACCACCGAAACTGGCTACTGTGCAAACCTCAGCTTACCTGTCTCTCCCCAGTTTCACCAAAGACATTTATTTTATTTTTCACTGGGGTATAGTTGCTTTACAATATTGTGCTAGTTTTGCTGTAACACCACAGTGAATCAGCCATGTGTGTGTGTGTCTGTGTGTATCCCCTCCTTCCTGAACCTCGTTCTTTGTCCCCCCTCCCCTTTCTCCCCTCTCCATGTCATCACAGAGCACCAAGCTGAATTCCCTATGCTGTGCTCTGTAAGCAGCTTCCCAGCAGCTATCTATCTATATAAGACACTTCTTAGGCCTCTGCACCACTGCATGCCATCAGCAATTTGAGACCTTTGCATTACACATTATGACCCTGTGGCATATCTTTTCTAGAATTTTCTTTACCCAGTTTACTTTGACTTTTATAGCTTTTTTCCTAGAAAGAGCTCATAACACATACATCTGTACCTCATTGATTCTTATAAATTATAATATTTTTGTGAATGTTGGACATTCTTCCCCCTCATTTCCACCCTTGGCTTCTTTTTTTTTTTTTTTGACCCGATTAGAAGATACATAATTTTTTCCCCATCATGGTTATTATGGGAACTAGAATTCCAGTCAGTCCCTAGTATATTATAGGTGTTATGAATCATATCGTAATGGACATTTGATTGAACAGACCTAAAAAAAATGCTGCTTGGTTATAAAACAAAAGCTATATACATGTCTCATTTCGGAAAATTAACCCCTTTCAGAATAGATTCATTGACTAAATTTAGTTATTATTCATTCTATAGGAATTTAGAAATGCTCCCATGGTATACCTAAGGGTTTACCGTGTCAGAAATTGTTTTAAGACCAACATCAAGCTTAGTTGTTACCTCTTCACTTGGCAATTATTCCAATATAAAAAGGAAAATAAACATCTCTGCAGTTGTAATGAAAAACAATGAAATAGGGGAGATAGCCAATTGATTAACATTTGATTTAGTACAGTTTTGTAAAGACTAATTATCACATGTTCAGATGTGAGTATTTCTTTTCAAAGTCCAAAGTATCAGTAATAAAATAACATGACAGCATACAACTAAAACAGAAGTTTTATTTGAAAATAAAATCAACAACATTAGGCAAGCATATGTGTGTTTCAGAATGTACATATTCTGTGTGGGGGTGGGCCCACATCTGTGGTCTGGCCTGGTGGTATTGAGTTTGGCAGAATTGTCATGGCTTGTGATTGACCTGGGGTGGTTTATTTAGCTCTCTCTGTTTATGGTTAATTATTGTATAAATCGATAGGAAGCAAAACCCTATTATTGTGAACTCCAGGAGGCCATTCAGTTTTTTTGTTATAGAGGCAGTTTTTTATATTGGTTTAAAGAACTTGGCTTTGGAAATAGACATCTAAATTCTGGCTTCGTAACTTACTTGCTGGTTACCTTGGTGCCTGAGTGTCCTTGTTTATAAAACGGGATTCTTAGGAACTTGACCTAAGTTAGTACATAAGAAATGATTAGGCAGTTCCTGGTACTGTGTCGAGTTAATTTTGCTGCTGCTCTTACTGTTATCATTGTTGACGTAAGGATGCCTGTTGCAATGGTTCAGTTCAGTTCATTTGTTCAGTCGTGTCTGACGCTTTGCGACCCCATGGACTGTAGCACAGTGGGCTTCCTTGTCCATCACCAGCTCCTGGTGCTTGCTCAAACTCATGTCCATCAAGTTGGTGATTCCATCAAACCATCTCATCCTCAGTCATCCCTTTCTCCTCCTGCCTTCAGTCTTGCCCAGCCTCAGGGTCTTTTCCAGTGAGTCAGTTCTTTGCATCAGGTGGCTGAAGTATTGGAGTTTCAGCTTCGGCATCAGTTTTTCCAATGAATATTCAGTGTTGATTTCCTTTAGGATTTACTGTTTTGATCCCCTTGCAGTCTGAGGGACTCTCAGGAGTGTTCTCTAACACCACAGTTCAAGAGCATCAATTCTTTAGCACTCAGCTTTTTTTATAGTCCAACTCTCACATCCATACATGACTATTGGAAAACCATAGCTCTGACTAGATGGACCCTTGTTGGCAAAGTAATGTCTCTGCTTTTTAATATGCTGTCTAGGTTGGTCATAACTTTTCTTCAAAGGAGCAAGCATCTTTTAATTTCATGGCTGCAGTCACTATCTGCAGTGATTTTGGAACCCAAGAAAATAAAGTCTGTTGCTGTTTCTACTGTTTCCCCATCTATTTCCCATGAAGTGATGGGACCGAATGCCATGATCTTAGTCTTTTGAATGATGAGTTTTAAGCCAGCTTTTTCATTCTCTTTTTTCATCAAGAGGCTTTTCAGTTCCTCTTCTCTTTCTGCCACAAGGGTGGTGTCATCTGCATATATGAGGTTATTGATATTTCTCCTGGCAGTCTTGATTCCAGTTTGTGCTTCATCCAGCCTGGCATTTCACGTGATGTACTCTTCATTAAAGTTAAATAAGCGGGATGACGTACTCCTTTCTCAGTCTGAAACCAGTCTGTTGTTCCATGTCTGGTTCTAACTGTTACTCCTTGACCTGCATACAGTTTTTTCAGGAGGCAGGTCAGGTGGTCTGGTATTCCCATCTCTTTAAGAATTTTCCACAGTTTATTGTGATCCACACAGTCAAAGGCTTTGGCGTATTCAATAAAGCAGAGGTAGATGTTTCTCTGGAACTCTCTTTCTTTTTCTGTGATCCAATGATGTTGGCAATTTGATCTCTGGTTTCTCTGCCTTTTCTAAATCCAGCTTGTACATCTGGAAGTTCTTGGTTCATGTAGTGTTGAAGCCTTACTTGGAGAATTTTGAGCATTACTTTATTAGTGTGTTGTGATAGTATCTGTGGTTATGATAGACTCAGTGTTAGAAACTGAAAAGATTTTATCTAAACCAGCCTCCTTATTTTCTAGATTTCCAAAGTGTTTTTCTTTAACCCCCAGAATAATAGGAAACCAACTTTTAGCAAATTAGGGTGAAAATATAGTCCTTAGCTGATACTGGCAACCATGATGTGCTTTTGCCTTGGTGGCAAAATGGGCATCTCAAGGTTTAGATTGATTCCTCCCACTTAGAAAACGGTCATGTAACATGATCACTGCCTAAGACAGAATAACTGGAAATGTTAATGATACTTTTATTTTTAAAATTTTTATTGGAGTATAGTTACTTTAAAACATGTTAGTTTCTGCTGTACAGCAAAGTGAGTCAGCTATACTATATATATATACATATATATGTAATATATGTATATGCACACACATATATATGTATATGCCCTCTTTTTTGGATTCCCTTCCCACTGAGGTCACCACAGAGCTTTGAGTAGAGCTCCCTGTGCTGTAAAGTAGCTTCTTGTGTGTGTGTACTCAGTCATTCAGTCATATCCAGTTCTTTTCAGCCCCATGGACAGTAGCTTGCCAGGCGCCTATGCCCATGGAATTTTCCAGGCAAGAGTATTGGAGTGGATTACCATTTCCTACTCAGGAGGATCTTCCTGACCCAGGGGTTTGAACCCCTATCTCTTATGGGCTGGTACATTCTTTACCACTAGTGCCACCTGGGAAGCCCATAGTTAACTGTTATATGCATAGTATCAATAGTGTATTTATGTCAGTTCCTATCTCCCAATTCATTCCACCCTCCCTTTACCCTCTTGGTGTCCATGTGTTTCTTCTCTATGTCTGTATCTCTCTTTCTGCTTTGTGATTAAATTCATCTGTATCATTTTTTCTAGATCCCATATATAAGCGATATTGTATGATATGTGTTTTTCTCTTTCTGGCTTGCTTCTCACTGTATCAGAGTCTCTAGGTCCATCCACATGGCTGATAAAGCCTGAGAATTTTAGAAAAGTATGTTCTTATAACTACTTTTCTCAGATGCATCCCCCACCCCATATTCTGGAAGCTCTTTTCTGTTCTTACTTCATGTTGATAGCAGAGTGATTATGAATTTATGAAAGATATTTGTGTGAATACCAGTTTTGGAGTCAGGCTTTTGTACCAGAAAGTCATTTGAGTCCAGTAATTATATGAGTTCATGTGAAAGTCTTTCAGGGCATGGAGAGTTTGTTGAATGCTCTGGGTCATCACATGAATGTGAATGTTGATTTCAGTGTTTAATATAAAGATGAATAACTCAGAAGAGCTAGTGTTTTTAAACAATTTAAAATCTATTCATGATGCCAATACTGTTTATGAAAAGACCTTGTGGTAAACACAAAGAAATATAGAAACTTTTTTAAAGAAAATTGATTTAAGGCATTGCTTATTATTAATTACAATGTATTCTGGAATGCTGCCTGCAAAGACTTTGCTTAATTTATCATATTTGTGCAGTTCTGCTGATCATATAGTTGCAGTAATAGGGCAATATACTAATTCTTGCCCTTCCTTTGCTATTATATTTTATTTATTTATTTATTGGCTGCTCCATCACAGCATGTGGGATCTTTGTTCCCCAACCAGGGATCGAACTCATGCATTGGAAGCGTGGAGTCTTAACCACTGGCCCACCAGGGAAACCCCTTTTCCATTTTATCAGAGAACATATCTTCTAAGTTCTAGGTCACAGAGGCTTTCAGCTTTTGATATGCTTCACTTAAACTGTTTAGGCCAGATTGGAATAAAAGTATTAAAATTGGTTAGAGATCTTCATACTTTAAAAAATAATAATACTTAAAAACTCTGAGTGACACTGAAAAATAGTTGCCTGTAGCTAAAGATGGAAGTGAAAGTCATAACTATACCATAGATTGTATTTTGAGGACAATTATTTTCCATATAACTCTTGTGAAGTGTGAAAACAAGACTCGGTTTTCATGTTAGAGGTGTGTAAGGAGACTAGATTTGGTGCATTTTCATGAAAAATGTGTTATTCGTGTGCTGGCTTTTTGGACAATTGTATTCTGCACTGTATTACAGTGGCACAATAAATTGCTGAATAAACTGTCTGCTGAATAGGACTTTACCATGAAAAATTTGATGCATAGAGAAGGAAAGGTTGGAATATATCAACCTTTTCTGACAAGGGACTTTGAATTTTGACCTAATACAGGTGACCTTTGTGCGCAATAAAAGTGAGCTTAATCTTGAGGTCAAGGTTGAGGTGAATGGCAGGGCAGTGTGGCAGAACTTATGCTGATTGTGGGTACTTCAGAGCGTACGTAGCTATTGGCTAAATGGGAGTCTGGCACTTTTTTTTTTTTCTTCAATTTTAAGCATTTCCAGGAGCTTATTTATAGCTAGTTGTTTAGCTTTTTAATGCCATCCCATTTCCTCAAAGCTCAGCTATCTGTTTAGCTGTGGTAAGTTTGTCTGTTTTTATAAAGTTTACTGTTTCTGAGTGAAAGGCATGAGTGTGCTATTATTTTCTGCTCTGTAGATAAGCCTTAGCTAAAAATAAAAATGTTCTTCTGGCTTATAGAAAAGACAACTGACATATATAACCTTGGAACTGAAAATACATCTTCTTTGAAGAGGGTTTATTTCTTTGACAAGTTGAACTTTTGTCATCTAAGTTTGGAACTGTCAGAAGAATTTTTAAGTACTCTGTACCTTTATCTAGGTTATAATTAAGAGAACTCTCATGAATTATTGTCTTAAAAGGTTTAGTTGATTTAGAGACTGGTTATTCCCTTGCAGCTTTCTTTGAAATGCATCTGCTAATGCATTTATGTTATAATATGATATAAACTATTTTTAAGGTTTTGCCTGCCATGCATAGAAGAAAAAAATGTTTGAAAACATAAATTTCACCAGTGACTGCCTCAACGTTTTTGTCACAGATGAAACTGCACCTTAGCAAAACATCAGGAGAAAACCTGCCAGCAGTTATGTTGTCTGAACACTTAGTGAATATTCTGCCCAAATAATTGGTTGAAACAACAAACAGTCAGGAGGAGAGTGTCAGAGACTTCTAAGCGAAAGAACTTCTCCTCTTTTAATCGAGGCTGCAGAATATATTCCCTGGGACTGATCAGCTCTGGAGCGCTGAGGTTTGATGATTGGAATGGCAGGAAAGCATGCTTTCAGGACATAACGAATTGACGAGGCCATCCATCATTTGTTAGCATACGCTGAAACGTGGGCTGTGTGTGCAGAGGCCGGTGATTTAGTAAATACTTGGGAGATGAATAGAGCTCACACACAGGGGAAGATATTGCTGTCCTTCAGCAGCCCGAGACCCAGGCGCCTGCTGAGAAGGCCCTCTGACAGCACATCATCAGTAACTGGCCTGTCACAGTCAGCGGTGCCCACCAACCATCGCCAGTATATTAAATGCATTTTTAATATCTGCTTCAGTAGATTTAATGAAGAAAATTGAGTTTCCATACTCCACGCGCTGCTTCTTCAAGTGTTCTAAGGCATGGACTTTTGCCTGCACAAGAAAGGGGGAAGAGCATGCTGGCAGTTGGGAGAGCTTATTGAAAAGGACACTTAGACAGAATAATGTGCAAACGACAAATACTTGGAGCAGCATCAACATCTTGTTGATGTTAAAAAAAGCTCTTTTTTTTTTTTTTAAGAGGGTTTATGATTTAGTTCCTAATTCCTTCCTTCCCTCCCCAGCCTTTTCCCAAGAAGGGTTGAACCTGCTGCTAAGAGATGTATACTTATTGATCTGAAAGGAATATTAAGGGAATATTATGATTTGGCATATTTGGAACAGAGACTCAGTTTTCAATTAGTTTGTGTTTTGAGATACTGTTTGAGTCTTAGGATTTTCACATGAAGATATAAAATAGGCTTTTGCTTAGCTAGTTGGCTTCTATATTTTTGTTGAACTTGTTAATCAAGCTGGTGTATTTTTGTCTGGGATCATGGTCAAAATGAATGTGAAAAAAATTTGTTGGCAACTTGATTAAAAAGTGCTCGTATACTTTCTTAGACTAGATGGTTTCTTTAAAAATTGTGATTAAAAAATGTCCAATTTTTCTTTCTTAGCAAAGTTCATAGATTCCTTCTTTTTAATGAGTTTCAGTGTTGACATTATTTACTACAAAATAGCAAGACAACCAATTAGATATAGTTGCAAGCATGTACTTTAAAGGTTTCCGCTTTTGTTTAAAAAAAAAAAGAAATCCCGAATATGCTCTCATGTTCACAGAAGAAGCAGCTATGGAATGGGACCTATAAATCTGATTCCTGCATGTGTCAAAACAGTAATGTATTAAATGCATATTATTATAAAAATTTAAGACATGTCTTAAACACACTTACATTTTTATAACACATGGCAATATTAAATAATACATTTCCTTGTTAGCATCTGTTTGCCGTCATTGTTGGCAAGACCTATGATTTATTGCTTAAATTAATGACCAAGACCATTTTGGACCTGATATATGCCCCTAAGCTTATTACATCACTAAATAAAATAAAATATATGCACTTGTGACAGAGTTATTTTTATAATTGTTTATCCCTTTAAGTGCCCTATTCAGTGATTCACTGAAAGGTTCATAATGGTTGGCTTGTAACCAGAAAATAATCTCAGAAAGGTAAAATGTATTTCTTGTTTAGAAGTAAAATGCCAGACTTACGGTGATGATAGAGTTCCAGTAAGAATTTGCAACACTCAAACTCATTCTTCAGTGCTCTCAGTTAACTCTTGTTGAATTTTTTGAGGCATAGCCCCCGCAGCCCCAACATTTAATGCTGCCTATTAATACTGGTGCTCATCTTTGTATGACCTCTTCAATGTATATAAAGTGATTTTGTTCTGACATAAAGCTGCAAGGGTTAAATTCCTTACAAGGATTTTTCAGGTGCCGTTATCATCATGCATTAAACTTAGCAAGATTATTTTCCTATTTTTAGTTCTTTTCTTTGGGGAGATTGGAACTTTACTGTTTTTATATTGAACTCTATTTGACTTCATAGCCTTTATCTTTCCTTTCTAAGAGTGCAGTGTGATAGTCCCTTCAGTATTTTATAGTTACCAGTTACCTAAAATCACTCTGCTGCCTGACTTGTAATACAGTGTAGTATGGCTTCGTGGTTTTGCTCCTCAAGAAGTACCTCATTGACTGTCAGCTTTCCTGTCATATAATGGTGAGGCAAAGTGAGCCCTGCTTCTGGACTGCAGTGTCTGCAGCTTGAAACATTTGGAGTCTCTTTGGTACCTGAGAATAATACTCCTGGGAAGATTACTGTTTTGCAGATATCTTGGGACAGTTATCACTCATAAATGGAAATGAAATTTAGCTACTAAGAAAGATCTTTTCCTCATCTTCCTTTCATCTCACTTTTATTGCATCATTTTAAACAAAATAGTTCAGTGGTAATTGAAAGTTGTCCTTTTCTTCCCCCTTAGTTTTCCTTCCCAAGGCAGTTGGTCTGATGAAGTTTTTAACACTTCTTTCAGAAATGATGTGGCCAACAAGTATTTGTGTTTTTCTTGAAAAATTATATTGACCTTTTCAGCTCTGGGCTCTCATCTCCCACTTCTGATGTTTGTATCACCCTGTCCATCTTATCTTGCTTGTCTGAGAAACCTACCTCCAGATGAAATATTTTAAAGGGAAATTGATGAAAAGGAGCCTTAAGTGCCATTGTTGAATTCTCCCTCTCTTTCTCTGTCTGTCTCTCCCTTTTTACTTTTTGGTTTTTTGAATATTGGTTAAGATTTTTTTCTTTGACCATTATAGTTACTTTTGTCTGTTCATTTGGCAAGTATGCACGCCTGTCTTTTGCTGTTTGACTGATGGTGAATCCCTTAAGCATAGGAGCCCTATGTCTTGCTGTGATTTCATCTCCCAGCTCCCCCACCTGCGCCTAGCACGGTGTTGTGGTGCTTCTGTGCCTTCAGGGGATTCCTGCAAACTTCCTTGCACAGGTCAGTACTTATTTTTAGGATCCCTTTTGCAGAGAAGAAAAGTTAGAAGTGTGTTTCTTCTTTTTTGTTCAGTATCGTTCAATCTAGCACCACACAAAGAACTTGCTCTTCTTTCTACAGTGGTTTCTTAAGCTTTCAGTTTCCGGGTAAGGCTGTTTAAGTCCCATTTAAAAATATTAAAGTATTCAGTAGGCAGCTAAGTGCTTAGCCTCATGTACTACTTCACACTAAATGAAAGTAAAATATAATGCAGACATGGAACCATTTGTTATATTTTAGTAGATGAAGCAATGGCTGTGTAAACCTTAACCTTGTAATTTTGTGAGTCCCACTTTATCATGTAGCTGTAAGGGTAATCAAAATAAATCACGGGAGATGAATAAATATTTTCTAGTGCTTTCTCTGTGCTTTCAGAAGTGATGCTTGATCCATGAAATTTTACTAAGTGTATTAAATAAAACAATATGATGTGCACTGTGTCACATCTGATAAATTATTCGGTATAGGACATTTATACAACATATGTTGAGCTGCTACGTGAACAGCTTAATGACTATAAATTATGTTAATCTGACTTGCCATTTTTATATTTTGTTAAAAGTTGCACTGTTTGTATTGTAGATATATATATACACACACATACATATATAAACATACACGCACACATATATATATTGGGGGGCAGGGAGAAGAAGGCATAAGAAAGACGCAGGTCATCTCTGCAATGTTCTGACAGTGATCCGGGGCTCCTCAGCTGTGCAGTGTACATAACACAGATGTTGGGGAGTCATCTGTCAGCCATGCCTCTCCTATGGAGTTAAAGTTCTAGAGGGAAAAGAATTTGACACAGTGCTGTCACTGTTACATTTTCACAATAGAAGAGCATGCAAATATTGAACCTCCTGCTTAGCAGTAGTGCCCTGTCTAATGTCTGTGCTGGTTAGAATAAAAAATCATGGGTGCATCTTGGGCTCAGAGATCTGACAAAGGTCATGCTATGTTGGGCATTTGAATTGGAAATTGTCTGGACTTAGATTTTATAAAGCTCCCACTGTTGTGTGTGGGGAGAATTTCAGCAGGGTTTTGTCCCTGGAGAGGCCTCTTAGGCCCTTCTCTGTCCTATGAATGAATTTAGATGTGAGGGTTACTCCTGCCTTAAAACTGTTAAGTTCATTTTGCATACATCCCCAGAGAGAAAAACTGGCAGATGCTTTTGTCTTGGAAGTGTTTAAAAGAAAACTGCAGAGCAGGAACAAGAGAGAAAAGAGGCCCTGTGTGGAGTCCCAGAACATTTTGGAAATGGCCAATATGCAGTTTTCATCAGTATGAAGGCGGGGTGCAATATGGTGCCTGTAGCTCACGAGGGAATATGAATGTTGATTAAGCATACTCCCAGGCTTTGAAATTCTGAAAGCAGTGTCAGAATAATGGATGTTGAGCAAATGTCAAGCATTTGTTAATTTCTCTGTTATTTGGAGTTTATCTACCATGATCAATCAAATAAACTAATGCTTCTCTCTTGTGGCATGTGTCATTGATATGGTGATTAGGTGGCAAGAGAGACCTTCTGCCTTTTTTCCAGGTAACAGATTATAAACGAGTAGACAGAGCTTTTCAGTTGAAGATCTGCTTATAGCTTTGTTTAGTAGAAATTTGGCTATTAACTGAGTACTCCAGTGATGGTATAAAAATCTGTGACCACATGCCAAAGATATTAACTATGGTGCCATTTACACCAAAACCAGCACTGGTTTTATGATTTCCATTTAAAAATTGTTTCCACCGGTTTCTAAAGCTTTGATGTAAAACTGGGTGAAAGAAGTTCAGCCCTGGAAGAATTCTGACCTGTTAATGTTTGTTAATGGAGTTTTTTTATGTTTTTATTTCCAGTTGTTAATGCTAACTCAGTTACTGACTTCTGTTCTTTGGAGACAGTCAGTAGATTTGCTTCACGTGGTTCAAAGTAGTTTCTTTCTATTATTTTTAGGAAGCAGTGCTACAGTGTTTTGATGCCCCACATGATCAAAAGGTCCTTTCGAGCAGTTACTCAACTGCTGATTATTGTGCAATAGTAACGTTTCATGCTGTGAGAAGTAGTTTCCAGTTAGAATGTGAATAGCCTTACCAACTGGGATTTCATTAGGGGTTGACACTAGGTACCCTGCTTAAGTGTCCTACCCCTGAGGACAATATAACTGAGATTGAAAGGGGGTTTTTGTGTGAAACTGCAGTGGCTGGAATCAAGAGAGACCTGTAATCGGAGATTTGGTGTTTTTCACTTTCTATTCCCCCTTTTCTTTTCTTAGTCCTCGCCATGAAGCTACTTGATTCAGGTGGAGATGAATCTGATCCTTCCCCACCTAGATCTTGTGAAATAGGTGCCTTTATGATTTTTGGCATGATCTTCCTGCAGAACTGGATCTCCTGAAGTGATTTGCCCGCTGCTTTTAAACCTCAGTGAACTTTGTCTTCACGGGATTTATAATGGGCGGCTATAGGATATTCACCCCATGAGCTGCCTTTGTCGTTTCTGAGGGGGAGCTCCTTTCAATGTTGCCATAATGTCTCAAATAGTATGGCAATTTCCAAAACAGAAAGCCTTCAACTTTCTGTTCAGGTTACTAAGATGGCTTATCTGCAATGTCTCCATCAGGCCTTTGGTTTGGGCTTTCTGTGGGACTGGAACTTTGAACCGTCTGCATAAAATCCTCATGTCCTGCATTGTACATGACACCAATGAGCTCTACCGCTGCAGAAGTTCCAGCATAATGTAAATAGAAGCACTGCTGACTGGCTTGTCTAGACTTCTGTCTGAAAGCTCATCATGACCATGCATTGCCCATAGCATCACGGAAACATTAACTCAGTCATACACCAGAACACTCAGCCTCTTACTGATATGCAGCTCTCATATCTGTATTCTGTTCATGGGAGTAAAGCCCTTGTTCCTAGTTTAGATTAAAAAAGACATGAAAAATTTTGTTACCCTGATGAGAATTATCGTATACTAACAAGAGAGAGCACTGTGAATTTCACATACTATTAATTCTTTTTTTCTTTATCGCTTCGCTGTGTAACTTGAGGGATCTTTGTTCCCAAACCAAGGATTGAACCCCTGCCCTTGGCAGTGAAAGAGCAGAGTCCTAACCTCTGGACCACCGGAGAATCCCCCACACTGTTAATTCTTAACTGTGTGTACTCGTGAATGCTTCAGAGCACTGCGGTGGAAGGTGTTGGTCGTTTTGGTGGGTGGTGTCCCTCAGTACTGGCCAAATTGTTAGCCCCTCTGTTTTGTATTTCAGTCAGCTCTTCCAGTGTCTACACATAACTAAACTTTCCTTCCTCATGTATTGCAGCTATGAAATAATGAGTCATTTGAAAAAAAGTACTAGGATAAATACTGTTTCCTACTGGACACACATTCTAAAGCTAGCCAAGATGTTTTGGGGACTCTTTGTTAAAAGTATTTTTAGAGCACATAACACTGTCTTTTAAATATCTCCAGTGGTGACAAACTGTGGTACTTTGAGGATGAATCTGGTGTCCGGAGACAGGCAAACATCATTAGGTTTGAAAAATAATGGAGCTAATGCTACAAAACAGTCGTAAAGTCTGGATATATCATTATTTTGCCATGTTTTACAATTTAGTAACAGCCTTTTACTGTATATTTGTCTGTGTTTCCAGATGTGGTGGCCCCCTGGTATTTTGATAAGATGTAAGATGTGACTATGAGGCTGGCTTTCTTGTATAATCTGTAAAGTGGTTCTAAGGTGATTTCCACAAACAAGTTCTCTTTTGAGTAAAGGCAGCATCATTGGCAGTGAATGTACAGACTCTACTCCTTCTCTAGGATGATTACTTTGGCTAAAAATAGTTTAATTAATTTGTCCTTCTCTGCTCACTGAAAATTTTCATTCTGTTAGTATCCCCATACTGGGTAAGTATGTAGACTCTTCCTTAAGCCCTCTACTCCTCCCCCTACCCCCCAACCCTTCCTGTGTTCCTCAGAGTAACTATTCGGAACTAAACACATTTCCTCCCCATCATTTCTATTACCCATTTCTCTGGTGGTGGTTAATAAGTGATGAAATTGCTGGAAGGCACACGTCTTAGAGGAGGAGGAAAAGTGAAGCCTTAAATACCAGCCAGTCTTTGAATACCATAGAGTTAGCTCAGTATGTGATTTTTAGTTAATTAAACATTTTTTTGGTTTGTTTAGAAAGGAAGACTACAGTAGTTTCAGAATTTTATCCTGCAGCTTAAGAAGCATTGTCATAAAACTTTTTCCTTTTTCTGGTGGTAGTTGTAAAGGAGGATGGAATTACTTGTTTAGGCCTCTAGTTGGGATAGAATTTGAAGATGAAATTCTTGCTTTATTTTTATTTGCTTTCTGTTTGGTGTGGACTTTTTGCTTGTTGAAGAATTGCATTTAATTCAGAGTAACAATATGAGATCTTTTTCCCCTGTTACATCATTGAAACTCATGCTTTGTCTCAAAATAAATTTAAGAGCTCAAACTCTTCATTCCTCTGAAAGGAAATTAAACCCACAGTAGAGCTGGAAGGATCAGTATAAAAGGCTGAGTAAAGTTGAGAGACAGAGCTCTGAAAAAAAGTTATTGTCTTTTGCACAGTTTGTAATGGGAGGAAATAGGTTAAATTCTTTAAAAGCCACGTTTCTGAGACATCTGTACATCTCTTTCTTGGTTTGGTGAGAATTGATTGAACATTTTTTGTTCATGTTTGAAGAGACAGGGTTTTGAGTAGCTAAGTGTACTTACACATTATTTGATGTTCGGTAATTATGTATCTGGTTTTAAAGCTGTTTCAACAGAATATTTTTAACTTTTTGTAGCAGACAGTTATTAAAACGTTGAGAATATTGAGGATTCAAACCACTAGTTAGGCTGCAATCTGAAACTTCGGCAGTAGGAAGCTTTTCTTCTACATCCGTGATTGGTTCCACGCTGAAGAGGGTAGTTACGCACAGCTCTGTGCACTTGACACACGCAAATGCTAAATACAGTAGCAGCGTGAGGTCTCTGTCATTAAGAGTAATTTATGTAATGAACGCCACCTGGCTGTTTTTTATAATTAATTGCTTGTAAATAATAAATTTAAATATAATTTATAGTTTTCTAAATTTGATTACTATATAGACCCAACAGCAAACGTAAAAGAATTGGCAATTTCATCATTTAGTTCAATGACTTTTAAAAGGAGATACATTAAAAGCGATACACATACACACACGTATGTGTCTCCTTTCAGGAAATATTTTCACTCGGAAATATATTTATTTGTTGTAAATATCCGGTGAAAATATTTTTGGAGGTGAATGGTAAAAATGTAATCCAGCTCTGCTAGCTTTATTTGAGTTGGAATGCTAATTTGGAAATAGCCTGATTTAACTTTTATATTATTTCAGTCAGCTTTTTAAAATTATTTGTGCACAGAGTTTAATACACATAGAAGAAAGTGTACCTTCTTAACAGTAGTGAAGTACAATGAAATTCTTTTCAAGAAATGCTTCCCCCTTATTTTGTAACATTCCAATTGTGTTTTGAAAAGAATTTATATATGAGGGAAAAGTACTTAAGTATATGTATATATGTTATATACCATGGTGGTAAGAGGCTTTGCCTCAATGATTTACTGAGCACACTGTCATTCATTTAAGAAGGCTTTAGAGTGTTTCTTTTTATGTGGCCACATATCAGCTACCAGAGAATCATTTTTTGTGATGTAGTGGAAAATGCTAATGATTAAGATGGCTTGAAGAGAATTGGGACTTTAGAACCTTGTCTTCTATACTTCCGTTTCATTAAAAAAGAAATGGAAGAAGGAAGGGGGCAAAGAAGAACTTGGTTAATGGATTTAAGATTTGCTTCAACCACTTTTTACTAACAGTTACATCAGATTTTCACAAACTTAATGAATCTGTTTTTTAAGTTAATGTCTCTTTCCTGAAATAGATTTTCACTGAAAGCTATATTCTTAAAATATCTATATTGTTATTTTGCACTCTAGTGGTGAAATTACTATCATTGGCAGCTTATGAAATGTGAGAATGTTTTCATAAAGGATTGATAAATTACAGGAGAATTTGCTGTTTTGAGCTATGACCTTTATAAAAATAGAGTTTTCCTTCATATGTGACCAGTGGCATTTTTCCTTCACTATGGTTTACTGATGTATAAATAACTCTATTTTAGTTAGTTGAACTTTTAAAACATTTTTTTTTGAGATTTTCTTTGTTCTCTGTAGAAACTCAAGTAGCTTGTGAAAAACCTAGTTCTGTTAAATAGCAAAACTACACTGTGACTGCTTATAGATGAGAGTCCTGGCAGTGTGTGATGCCCGTGCTAGCTGGAATCGTCTATAAAGAATAAAGATCACGGCTTCTGCTTGTGGTCCGGCTGTGACCACCATTCATCACCTCAACAGCAGACATCAGGCTTGCTCACCGCTTGGTTTCTGAGGTCTGATAATCCCTCAAGAATTTAGAATGTTGTTGACGGTCCCCATTTACATCACTGAAGAAAGAAGCTTTGCAACAGGTGCAGCTGCATACTAATTGTAGGGTGTGCTTAATCTGTCCAGAGTAGAGTGACTCCAAATTTGGTATCTTAAAGAGGGGAGTGACCTTTTAAAGTCTGAGGATGAGAATTGCCAACAATTGCAACAAGCTAATTATACCCACAAGGAGTTGTGAAGTGCTTTTAAGTTTTCCTGTACACCTAGAAGTTCAGGGACTGGCTTGAAGTCATTAACATATGACAGATGCACTCCCTTTTCAAGAGCTCCTGTGATAAGTTTTGATTGTAGAAGTGGGAATTTGACCTGCAGCTTATCACTTGCTTCATTAGCTTGCTTGAGGACAAGGACTTATTTTTTCTTTTTGACGTGACTGTTATCTTACTCTTGTTCCAGAATTCCACCCACTTCCTTGTCTCTGATGATAGTAAGTCCCAGCAGATAACCTTGATGCTGGATTTTCCAAACCATATTGCGCATTCTGCAGTCTTTGTGTATTTTATATATAAATGTATAGAACATTGATATGCTTCACATATCGTATA
Source organism: Antilocapra americana (assembly GCA_007570785.1). NCBI lineage: Eukaryota > Metazoa > Chordata > Mammalia > Artiodactyla > Antilocapridae > Antilocapra > Antilocapra americana. The sequence continues at coordinate 1,903,633 of ML661889.1, read as the reverse complement.
TTTTAAACGGTATACTAATAATTGCACCTTATTTGAGTATGGCATTTCAGAGGTTTGGATTGCATTACCTCAGAGATTCTGGCTATATTCTTCTTCAGAGAAGATACCCGTTTTGGCATATAAGGGAGACAGAAGGTCTGACTTCTGCATTTCCATGAAGTGACTGCTTTTTGAAGTTGGTGAGATTAGGGAAAAGAAGTTTGTTTTATGCTGGAGAACTCCGTACACCTGGAGGAGAGTGTGCTTCCCAAAGAATGAGCAGGCAGTAGAGGTTTTCCCCATGAGATGTGGAGATGGAGCCCACGGGGGCCCCACTCTGTAAACCTGTGACTGCAGCACTTAAATGAAGTTGCTTGTTAGTATCTGTTTGGAAAATCATTCAAAATAAGCCACACAGGATTAAGGTTAAAAAGCTTCTGAATAAAACCAGTCTTGAGTAATCTAATTCCCTCTCACAGTATCTCTGTATTTACCTGCTTATGATGCTCGTTTCAATTCCTAATAAACCCTATACTTAAACTTTATTTTAGAATATTTTCTGTTAAATTAAAAAATCCGTTTACAGAAGTTCATTATTCCCTTAACCTCTAAGGATTATTTGCAGATTTTATATTCCCAACAGGTGTAATCATATTTAACTGTGTACCTGTCAATTACCAGCAAGCTTTTTTTGTACAATTAGGGGGTGGTTCGTTTACTCTAAGTAAGGTTGCCACCTGTCTAGGGATTAATCCAAACAGGTTGAAGTCACAGAGACTTTTGACCTTTTGTTTAAAACAGTAGGGATTGATTTCTTAACTCTCTGCTGCCATTTTGGTGGCGTTCTCTGGATTAAGCAATGGTGATGGTGACAACAGCTTTTTTGTTGGTCTCTGTGTTCACTCGGTTGCATTGTTACAATTTTAGGTATCACTGGAAACCTGTGAACAATGGGTGTAATGGTGTGAGCATGCTCAGTTGTATCCGATTCTTTGAGACTCCATGGACAATATAGCTGCCAGGTTTCTCTGTCCATGGGATTTTCCAGGCAGGAATCCTGGAGTGGGTTGCCATTCCCTTCTCCAGGGGTATAATGGTGCTTGGTACCAACTGAAGATGAACTAGAAGGACCTTCTGCATATTCCATTGTTTCCACTGTTACCTTATCAAATTGTCAGTTGGATCAGAAGTGGCACCCCTAATTGAGGATAGCTTAAGGGCCCAGATTGTGTTCATGGAAACGTTACCATCTTCTTTGGTGTCTCAGGGAAGTGAACCATGAAGAACATCGGTCAAGTAGTTCACAGAAGAATTTGAGGGCATAATTTTACAGTATTTAACATAAGCTATGGGAAAAATAAAGTAAAGAGCATATTTTGCTTAAAAGTTTTGCAATACAGAATATAAGCTCAAATACCTTACTTCCTGTGGCTTAATGTATGTGTGGTTGTATTCCATCTGGGAGCTTGGTCTCATAGGAGACATGGGTCTGTGATCATGACCTCTTCTTTGACATTGATCTACTTTTCTTTTCCTTCTTTTTCTTTGCTTTCCTCCTCTTCTATTTTTATAATTTGAAATTAAATAATTTTACGTTATATAAATACTGATTTTTTCGTTGTAATTTTTCTTGAGATATAAAATTCACATACATAACACTCACTCCTTTAAAGTGTACAATTCAGTGGTTTAGAAATTAGTTTATTCAGAGTTGTGCAACCATCACCATTATCAAAGTCCAGAACATTTCATCACCCCCAAAAGAACCTGGATACCCCTTAGCAATCACTCTTCATGTCTACTTTTGCTCACCCTAGCCCTAGGCAACCACTGTTTTACTCTCTGTCTCTATAGATTTACCTATCTGAACAGTTTATTTAAGTAGTATGGAATATGGCTGGCTTCTTTAACTTAGCATAATGTTCTTGAGATTTGTTCTTGTTACTGCTTTCTTTATTGCTGAATAATCCATTGTGTGACTATACCTCATTCTGTTTATCCATTCATTGGTTTGTGAATATTTGGTTGTTTCTGCTCTTTAGCTATTATGAATATGTAACATCTCTATGAACATTTGTGTGTAAATTTCCTGTTATCATATGTTTGCTATTTCCCTTGGGTAGATACCTAGGAGTAAAATTTCTGGGTAATATGATTTCACATTCTGAGGAATTATCATACTGTTTTCCAGTGTGTCTGCACCATTTTATATTCCCACTGGCAACATATGAGATTCCGGTTTCTCAACATCTTTGCCAACACTTGTGTATTGTCTGTCTTTTTTATTATAGCCATCCTACTGGATATAAAGTGGTATCTTCTTGCGGTTTTGATTTCCATTTTCTCTGTGCTTAATGATGTTGAGAATCTTTTCCTGTGCTTATTGGTTATTTGTATATATATTTTCTTTGGAATACTGTCTGTTCACATTCTTTGCCTAGTTAGGCTGTCTTTTTATTATCACTGAGTTGTAAGAGCACTGTGTATTCTTGACACAAGTCCTTTATTAGATATATATGATCTGAAAGTATTTTCTCCTAGCTTTTTAGTTTCTTGATGGTAAGTTTGACTTATTCTTTTAAAAGGATCTTGTTTCCAGAAGGAGAGTATAGAAAATCAATGTGGCAATATTTGTAACATTCTTGTAAAGAAAATATTATTGTTCTTTCATGAATTTCTTTCTGTTTGATAAAATGTACTGTTTTGGTGAAAGGTGTTTTTCTTCAGATAATATGTTAAATTGAAAAAAAATTGGCAAGCCATCTCTTGAATACAGCTTAAAATGTTAGCTGTGTCTTAGTATTTCCCTCTGCCTTTTAAAATTATGCATATAAACATATCTTGATCATATCATCTAAAATTAAGTGATATTCTGATATAAACTATGTTTAGTAAATGCTAAAAGATAAAAAATTGTGCAACTCAGTAAAAGTATAATTTTCAAAAATAACTATAAAGAATCTGGGCCCTATCAACTTGAAAAAACTTGGACTGAGTTCCATTGCTTTTAAAAAAATGCAATTACAGTCAAGTATGGTTTATGAAATGTGTTCTTTAAGGTGAGCATGGCAAAGAGTCTGTCACCTTTCCCAGGCCGCTAGATCCAGGCCTGCAGATCTAAGACAGGACTGGAGATCTGGCCTCCAAAGCCAGTTTTGCAGCTGTCTTGTCAGATAGCATGGCCTTGGGCAAGTCACTGAACTCTCTGGAAACTCCATTTTGTCAGTGTGAATAGCAGGAGTTCCTCTTCTTTGCACAGAGATGCTGTGAAGATAAATGAAGGCTATGTAAAAGCTCCTAAGAGAGGTGCATTGCCCTGCCAGTCCAGAGGCTGGTGCTTTTGTAAAGCTGTGAAAGGAAATTTCTGACAATCTCTGGGAGAGAAACTAAATGAGAACCTCTCCCTTGTCCAGTTCTCTGTGTGACTCCACTACTAGCTCTTGACTTTTCTGAGCAGGGCAGGCACCCTAGAACTATTCTGGCTGAATGTTATCTCAGGGGTCCTAAAGAGTAAATGAATTGTCCAAGTCCTTTACAAGCAACATCTAGGCAACAGTTTAAACCACAATCTGAGAAATTTTCAAGCAGTAAGCAGGTATTTGCATTAAAAACAAAACAGATGACAGCCTCATCAAAGCACAAGGATAATTGCAAGTTGAAATGACATTTGATTAAAACAAGGGGGCCTGTAAGAAAGCAGCTTGGAATTGTAGTCTTGGAAGAAGCAGCTAATTGCTTGCTCTTCTTGTCACTTTGCTTCTTTTAAGTGACTTAAGCAAGGTAAACTCTTAAATTGTGTCTTTATAAATCTTTTCATTTGTGTAATGTGAAAATTATTAATGTGTGATTATCTAGCCTTTTTATCCAGTCTCATCTATATAATGTATCGCCTCTTTTGGACAGTTAATGAGCTTTTGTGCTGTTCATCCTGGGAAATAAGTAACTTTGTTTCACGTCTCCTTTGCCACACCTTCTTTAATTTGGATTGGTTTGTATATAACTGTGTTTATGTATTTTTACTTTATGTATAAGGATAATGCGAATATATGAAGTCTAGTTTTCAACTGAATTCTATTTTGCATATACTAAGACACCTAGTCTCTTCATTGGCTACCATCTCAAAAAAAATTAATTGTCTATGGAATTGGTGACCTGTTTTTAAGAGAACTTGTAAAATCTTTCTAAATGAAAAATTATTCCAGTAGTATCTAATATTGGCAGTTTTCTTCTGTCTGCTTTTAGGACTTATTGGCCAACCAGGTCAGCCATTATTAAAGTTCAAGGGATCCAGTGGGGAAAGTAATGATTTTTTGCTACTAAATGATTTTTTGCTACTATGAATTTTACATGTCGCCATTTTCGTCTGTTCCAGCATCATCTGTTCTCACATGCTACTAAAAACTTAGGGAAGTTTTAGACCAAATTCAGGGTCAAGGTTAGAAGAGTGATGATACTTCTGACTCATTCTCTTGGAATTATGTCACCCAAATTATCTGCATACCATTTTGTGCCAGGGTACGTTTTATCAAGTCATTTGAAAGAGCTTAGTATAAGAAGACTTTTTTTTTGGTCTTTTCACTTCTTAGAAATTTACTGTACTCACTGAACAAGTAGGTATATGCTATACTGAAACAGTAGGGAGTTCTTCATTTCTGAAAGTAACTGTGTTTTTTGCTTAGCAAAAACTTGGGGAGGCAGAGTCTTATGCAACATTCTTTTTGAGAGTCCACTCTTCAGCACATGGAGTATGTTAAACAGATGCTTGATAAATATTTGTTGAATTACTGAATACATAAACTGAACACTTACTAGGAGTGGCTTCTAAATGTGTAGTTACTTAACATACAAAATCAAGTAGTGGATTTAGGGAAGTGAAGAGCGACTGAAAAGATTTGTAGAAAATCATTGTGGGTCAGTTGAATGGTTGGTATACCTCCTCTTTTGAAATGAAATGAAACATTCATGTCTCATAAACAAGTTGCTTTTTAATTTTTCTAGTATTATGATTATCTCAAATGAGAAGAGGGGGGAAAGTTTTGAGTTTTGAGAATCAAATACTTCATTTCTAAAGACAGAAAATATTATACTAAGGAGATAAGTGTCTTGAACTGAAAACATTGGAGAGGGCTTTGTCCTTTATCAAGTGAATAGCACATTTGAAAATCGGTGTTATTTCCAACTCTAGATTCTGTTGCTTACCAATGGTGTTGGAGAACTGAAATCCATCATAATAATGATTGGAGAGCCCTCTCAAAGGAGCAACATACGCCAAAAGTTTCAAGTGTCTTGGATTTACTAAACAAGAGGGGAATCAAGACTTTGAAGTGGGGAGTTAACTTTTAGCCGTGTTGCACTGTTGATTGCTATAGCAGCTTGGTTGATGATTGTCAGCTTCGCTTGTACAGTCCTGTGCTTGTGGCGGAGTCTAGATTTCCCAGTGTCTGTTCTCTCCTTCTTCCATAGGGCTGGAGTCCTCCATTTTGACCAGGTGTATGACCTCCCAGAACAGAGGCTCCCGCACGGCTAGTGTGGCCATGGCACTGAGGTCTGGCCGTTGTGGATTAAGTGCAGGCTTCTTGAAGGTTTCCTGTGGAGCCTTCCTTGAGAGACAGCCTGTGCCACTTTTCTTCAGGATCCCTTCTCCTACTTGCTGCCTAGGATTAGGAAGCCGCTATCTTAACTATGGGGGTGAGGCCTGCACCCTAATAATGCCATCCAGAGTGTTGAGCTGGGAGGAGCCATGGTCCCTGGGGCTTCCTGGAGCAGAATTGCTATCTTGGAAGAGACAGATTTGTGCCCTGTTTAATCCAAAGTTATTTTGGATTTTTTTTTTATCCCTTGCAGCTGAATGTCAGCTCATCTGACGTAGAGGTGGAAATGCTGAGTTTTCTCAGATTGGAATCCTGGGGTATAAGGTCAGGGTATAGGTAGATCAGGCCACATTTTTCACCGTATTCAGAGCTATTTCAAAGTTCTTATTACCTTGCAGATTGCTGGGGAGTCATATGGCTCTTCAGTAAGGTTACCCACCATCTCTACTTTCCTGGTTGTGGATTTGGCCTGATTGAGTCAAGAGTTAAACTTGTCTTTCAGAGATTTCCTGCGACTACCTCCTGGCGTTGTCTACCCAGATGTTGTAAAGATTAGGCGCTTGGTTAGGGTGAGGATACTGATTAGATAATGAACAGATCACTGCTCTTTTCAGGCATCCTTATTTATTCATGGTCTAGCCATGAGTGTTGTTTCCCTGAGGTCATCTATCTCACTATTATTTTTTTTTAACCTCACTATTTATTGATGTCTTTTAAAAATAATAGTTGATTGTTATGAACTTTGTGATGTTGTGATCTTTTTATCAAAGTGACAACAAAGGCCAGATCATTCTGGGGATTTCTCCTATATTTAGTATGGCCAAAATTTCTAGGCTTTAAAAGTTAATTAGAAGCATACTACTCTCTCACTCTTCTTGTGAAGCTTAAAGTCACTGGTTATAAGGTACCGCAGTTATTGGAAACAAAAAGTCTTCCCTTTAGCAGTGCTCAGTCATGTATTCACATGTCTTTTCTTTTTTTTTTGGCCACACTGTGGGCATGTGGGATCATAGTTACCTGACAAGTGATTGAACCCAAGTCCTTTGCAAGGGAAATGTGGCATCCTAACCACTGGACCACCACCACAGGGACATTCCCAAATGCTGTCTTCATGAATATTTATTCTGTGTGTCTGTGAATCACACCGTTTTTACATTTTCTCTTAAAATGGATGTGTGTGTCAGATATGGGCTGTGTGCATGCTCAGGAATGGGAGGTGGAGAGTTACTCTTCATTTAAGTAATCATTTTAAAGGCTATTATGTACCAGACTCTGTGGTAAGTGTTGGTGTTATAAAGTTAAAAAGAGACAAAGATAAAAGGAACCCCTGCTGTAAATAATTCAGAGTATAATGAAAAAAAAGCAAACAAAGAAAGGAAGAATACTTTAAATTAAAATTCAACATGAGACTTATTTATGGGCTCACTAAATCCAGAAATCTGAAGGGTTTCGTGAACTCTTAGACCAAAGAAAGCAATTCTGTTGAGAGCCCTTGAAACAGCAGCACTGGTCTCCCAAGAGCCAATGAAAGATCTTTCTAAGGATATTTTTGAACACTTAAAATTAAGATTTTTAAGAACATGGGCTTTCCCAGCTGTTTTGTTTGATTTTTTGGTTTGCAGCCACATGTTTTTCTTCTGATTTTCTTCCTGGGATATTTTATAATTGTCAGAATTCAGTACAGTCCAGTTTTAATGTAGTCATTTTAGTAATTCAAAGGTATATCCCATATTTTTATTCTAAAAGAAATTCTGAAGGAGAACATTTAACTTTGTGGTGTTTCAACGTAGTCTAATATTGGACCAGTGAGGAAAGTACAGAGAAACCAGGAGAAAAGCATACTGAGTGTGTATACAGGAAACTGTAAATCATGATACAGACTTTTCCTTCATGTCATTATCTGGAAGGAAGATGCAATCTTTTAGCCAAGAGGATGAAAGCTGCATTTTAGACAAAGGTGGACAGGTGAGCAGGGAAGAGCTGAATCTCAAGGATTTGGAGTTGCAGGATTGAGTTTTGAGGGTCTCTATCCTTTAGGACCTAGAAGCGTCTGTGTATGTTTTGGATAAGTTTTTTTGAGCCTGCATTTTCTCATCTGCATTGCAGTAGCATTAGTCTTATCCAGCTAATACTGAGTATTGAAAAAAAATTATTTAAAAATTAATTTTGTTGTCCTCTTATTTAGAAGGACAGATTCATTGATGTTAGTGTTTCAAAATTGTGGGAAGTGTGTTATCTCATAAAAGCATAATATTTAGGGAAAGCTTTTGTTGGCTGACCCAAGTTCAGGGTCCCCCTGCCAACCCCCCACCATCAAGAGCTTTTAATAGAATTGCTTTGGTCTAAGAATTCATGATAGACTAAATGAAATCCTTCAATCCACTGGATTTACTGAGACCATAAATTAGCCTCATGGTGAATGTATCTTTCTTTTTCTTTTTTCACTGGACACAATTCATTGAAATGATGACTACCCTATAAGTGGTTAGAATTTTATGTGTGGAAAACTCGAAGAGGAAAACTTTTTAAAGTAAGGTGTCTGTTTCTTTCACCATAGTATTACCTGCATTGGATTCTTTTCAGTGTGCTTATGCTTGAAAATAGATTTCAGTATGTGTTCCTTGATATCTGGACCTCAGAACTGAAAGAGTTTATATTCAGAATAGATTTTTCCAGCACTTTTACTATCACTTGTAGGGCAAAGCTGGGCATGGTCCAGTTTTCTTCGGTGGAGTGAAGCAAGCTTGCAGGACGGCTGGGGCTAATGGGCTTGCCTGTGGGTTTCCCTTTCTCCCTGTTAACTGGTGTAGAACAGGTTGAGAGGAAACCAAGGGAGGTATCTTGTGGGTGGACCAGTGTGGAGCAGAGAGGTCCCTGTGGGGTCCTGTCCTGAATTACCTCAAGGTTTGTATCAACGAAGACGGCCTCCTGGCTCCCTCTGATCTGGAGGAGTGCAAGCCTCGGGAGGTCGTTATGACGCTGAAAAGAGAAGTGTCTTATATCAGAATCAGGCTTTCCTATTAAAATATTGAGACACACAGTTCTTTGGAGTTGCTGATACACTGGACACAACAAATTTCGGGAAAATCTCATACAGTAATACAACAGAAGCAGCAGTTCTGTAGAATAAGAACAAGTTGCTGTTGCGTTTTCTGGTTCGGTAGTGTGTTTTGAAAACACACATGAAACCCAGTCACATTTTTAGGGATATTGTTTATATGTCAAGGAAAAGGTATATTTTTCCCCTCTGAATTTTTATTTCTTACATAAATAACAGTAAAACCGGAGGGGGGGGAGAGGAGTAAAGAAATCACCTATAACCCCAAACTCATTTTTTTTTTTATGGTTGTGTCTTCATTTATAGGCCTTGGACATATGCTTACTTAAATCTGTGGTTATAAACACAGTGTAAATATATCTTTAAGTTATGGCTAAAACTGTATTCATATACAGCCAGGAGGAACATGTGAGCTTTACTGGTGATGAGTTCAGATCTGCCAATGGTGAAGAAGTGGAAACCTTTTGTGTTTAGGATCCAGTCTCCTGGCCAGTGCTGCAGTAGGAGTGACCAGTTGTTGGAGGCCCTGTGTGGAACTCTGAGCACTGTGGGCAGGATCATGGGGGCGGCCGTGCTGACTGACAGGAGCTCTTCTGCAAGTGGCTTAGGCATTATTCTTGATTAGGAGGACTCTAAGCCTGACTTTCTGATCCTGCAGGTGATTCCATGAGCTGCTTAAAAGTCTTTAGTAACTCCCCTTTTCAGTTGAAACTAGGTTATGTGCAACCAGGAATCTTGTGATGTTGAAATACTGTATTTTAGCATTTGGATGATGTATTAAGAACCCAGAGTTTGAGGGAAAACTCTGTTCACATGCTGGCTGTGTTAATTTGGGTAAGATACTTCTCCAGCCCTCTGAGTTTCTCAAATATTGTTGTTGTTTAGTTGCTAAATAGTGTCTGACTCTTTACGACCCCATGGACCGTAGCCACTAGGCTCCTCTGTCCATGGGGTTTTCCAGGCAAGATTACTGGAGCGGGTTACCACTTCCTTCTCCAGGGGATCTTCCCAACCCAGGGATTGAACCTGAGTCTCCTGTATTGGCAGGTGGATTCTCTATCGCTGAGCCACCAGGGAAGCCCTTTCCCAAATACTACTAGTACTTTTATTATTATAGTAATGATAATTAAATAAAATGGTGTGGTACCTAAGAAGCTTGGTGTGGTACCTAAGAAGCTGTCCACCAGTGTTGCCATCTTTGTTATTGTCATCACCACGATTAGTGGTGCTTGTTGACTGCCAACTTTTAACTAGACTAATAGAGTTCAACAGAAATGGGGACAAGTCATGAATTGGATATTCTGGCGAAAGTTAGTATATAACAGAGCACAACTGTGTTGTGTATGTCTTAGCAACTGAGCTCCATCTCTGCTCCTCTGCTTGTTGTTCAGTTGCTCAGTCATGTCCGACTCTGCGACCCCATGGACTGCTGCACGCCAGGCTTCCCTGTTCTTCTCCATCTCCCAGAGCTTGCTCAAACTCATGTCCCATTGAGTCTGCTCCTCCTCTGGTTTCTCTTAAAACATGGAGAGAAGTAGGGAAGGCATTTGCAGCCATTTAAGATTGGTTTTATTGGAGTGAATGACATTAAGTACTGAAATTAACTGCCAAAAGAATTTGATTGTGAATTAAAAATAAAAGGCTTTTGGTAAGAGTTAAAATTTTGCATTTAATAAGAGAAGGGCTTAATGCATTTTAAGGTATTCCATTTATTGTTTAATATTCCCAGCATTTATTATTAATGTGGGGTCATTCTAGGATAATTAGAGCCCATATCATGATGATGATGTTTTTAGAGAAGGTTGAAAATCTACAGTTTTTTTCAAACTAATGTAGTAGGGAGAATATAGCATCTAAAGCTTCGAATAGTTTGCTGATCTCATAGGAACACTATTGAGGCTGTGTAGAAGCATTAAGTCATTCAGGAAGTTACTTTTATGCCAATTCCTGCATTTCCTTGTTAAATTCTTAAATGCAAAGCATCCGTTTGGTAATTGGGGGTTGGGAATATGGGATAAAAGACAGAGAAAGTGTATGAGACTATTAATACCATTATGTTAACAAAACCAAAAATTTATTTGGGAAGAAAGTGGTAAAGATGATAGTTCGATCTTTATAATAATGATGATCATTATAAAGTTAATCTAATTAGTTATTTTTACTAGTTTTATATAAGATCTCTGTGACCTATTAAGAAAAATTAGGAGAGCAGAATACATAGAAAAAAAGGGTAAGGAAATGTTTAAATGGTTTTAAACAATATTTTAAACTTTTTTATCTTGTGAAAAGGTTACAAAAGCAATTGTGTTTCGTAGACATAGATAAGTAACATTTTGGTCACAGAACTGAATTATCCTCTAGATGCTCATTCATTTACTTGTGATGATGAGTTAGCGCAATGACTTGGTATTCTAGCAGGATTTCCTAAACGGAGAAATTCCCTGAGAAAAGAGATCCATTCAAAGCATTAGCATTTTCTATATAAACAAGCCCAGAAAATATTTGAAATTCAAAGGGGAAAAAGTTGGGTAGCATGAAGTAAAATTAGCTTGTTTCATAAAACTCACTATAAGTAATAAGCTGATGTGGGGGCATTTTTGAAGGGGTGGGACGTTTTTAGAAATCTATTTCCCAAGGAAGAGACTCAGAGTTAGGACAGAACTCAGGAGAGCCTGACCCAGACCTAAAACTTGAAGAATTAGCTAGCTATCAGGGACTCTTGGAGAAGTGAGTGATCAATCATTAGCTCTCAAAGTACGGCTTTATTGTGAAAAGACCTTGAATGTCTACTTTATTTTGGGCTGTCATAACAAAACACCATAGACTGAATGGATTAGACAGCAGACATTTATTTTCTCACAGTTCTAGAGAATGAAAGTTCAAGATCAGGGTGCCAGCCTGGTTGGGTCCTGGTGAGGACTTTTTTCGGCTTGTGGACGGCCACCTTCTCCCTATGTCCTCACTTGACCTTTCCTTGGTGCATGCCTTGGTGCATGCTTTCAGAGTGATCTCTCTCTACCTCTTCTTCTTTGAGGGTCACTAGTCCCCTCATCAGGACTCAATACCTAATCTAATCCTATTACCTCTCAAAGGCCCCTCTTCAAATCTCAAAGGTCCCTTCTTCAAATACATGGTTATTTGTTACAGCAGTCATAGCAAAGTAAACTGTTTTACTATGGTAGGGTGTTTAGTGCATTTTTTCCCATTAAATTTATTTAGTTTTAAATGGAGGAATTGCTTTACAATATTGTGTTGGTTTGTGCTGTACATCAACATGAATCGGCCGTAGGTATACATATGTTACCTTCCTCCTGAACCTCCCTCCCTCCTTCCACCCCATCCCACTCCTCTAGGTTGTCACAGAGCACCAGTTTGAGCTCCCTGCCTGTCATACATCAAATTCACATTGGCTGTCTATTTTATTCATGGTAATGTGTATGTTTCAATGCTGCTTTCCCAATTCGTCCCATCCTCTTCCCCCCCCCCCACTATGTTCACAAGTCTGTTCACTATGTCTGCATTTCAACTCCTGCCCTGCGTATAGGTTCATCAGTACCATCTGTCTAGATCCCATATATATGTGTTAATATATGATATTTGTCTTTCTCTTTCTGACTTCCTTCACTCTGTATAATAGGCTCTAGGTTCACCTATCTCATTAGAACTAACTCAAATGGTTTTTTATGGCTAAGTAACTGTGTTTATGTACCACAGCTTCTTTATCCATTCATCTGTCAACAGACATCTAGGCTGCTTCCATGTCCTAGCCTTGTAAATAGTGCTGCAGTGAACATTGGTGTACATGTGTCTTTTTCAATTATGGTTTCCTCAGGGTATATGCCCAGTAGTGGGATTGTTGGGACATATGGTAGTTTTATTCCTAGTTTTTTTTAAGGAATCTCTCTCTGTACTGTTCTCTACAGTGGCTGTATCAGTTTACCTTCCCACCAGCAGTGCAAGATGGTTTCCTTTTCTCCACAGCCTCTCTAGCATTTGTTTGTAGAGTTTTAGATAATGGCCATTCTGATTGGGGTGAGGTGATACCTCATTGTAGTTTTGATTTGCATTTCTAAAATAATGAGCTGTAATAAAGGTTGAGCATCTTTTCATGTGTTTATTAGCCATCTGTCTGTCTTCTTAAATTTTAATTTTCAGTAAAGACTTGACTTGGTTTTGATAAGTAACTGTTTTAAGAAAGTTATCTAAAGGTTGATCAGAATCTGTAATCTTTTCAGCACTGAGTATTACTGAGGAAAACGAACAGTGTTACTGGGTGCTATTTTCCGTCTAAGGCTTGTATTTTTAACCCCTTTGACAAATATTTTTCTAAAACTAAACTTATTTTAAGAGTAAGGATTACCTCTGTTTCCCTCAACATTGGCCACCATGATGAAAAATCTTGAGAGCCAGGTAAAGCATTTGATTTGAAGTTGCTGCAGAGAGATGTTGTTATAGGTCCTGATGACATACTTGTCTGGGATTACCTAGTTGGAACTAGAGAACTTCTCCAAAAAAAAAAAAGTCTGTTACTACTTGGAGAATTGTGAGGTTGAATATATTTATTTATGTATTTATATACTTATACACATATTTTTAAAAATCAGCTTTTCAGATAAAGATCTGTTGATTTTTTTCATTAAGTATGTGTGTGCAGTCTGAATCAAAAATAAGGTAATTTGGGGTAGACTGGGATTTCGTCAGTGAAATAGTTGTGGTGCTAGACCCATGAAGTGATTATTTAACCTCTAGTGGGAGATGTGGTACCTTATAATCAATAGTGAATGAAAGGAGTTAATTATTTTCCTCCCATGTTCTCATACTGTGGTCTGATTACTTTAAATGCCTAGAAGTCTTAATAAACAATTTAATCACTCTAGCTATTAACCTAGAATAGACTTGCTATGTTAGGCCCATACAGAAGTGTCCAGTGTCAACATGAGTACAAGTCATTATTATAAGAACCAAGTCACAGTTTTCTGATAAGCTATATTTAAGAGTTTTAGGGCTGTAAGCAGAGAGAAATTTAAGAAATTTAAGAAATCTAAATTTTGGAGTTGTAGAACTGATAAGAATCACACAACTTTCAGATGGTATACAGATGGTGAAACTGAGACTTCAAGATATTAAATGACTTTTTTCCAATTAGAACTTAAGTACCTCAGGAATAAAGACAATTCCTACCATGCTTCCTTAACAGTACAGCTTTTGATGCTCCCTATAGCTTAAAAAAAATACTGTGGAATATGTAAAAATGTCGATGAGAAATTTGTAAGAGAAAAGTAGTATTCCAAAGGGCTAACAAATGGTCCTAAATCAGAGGAAGTGCACATTACCTGGAAAAAGAATCACTTTCCACATTGTAAGATCATATAGAATTTGCATTTATAGTAAAAAGAACTGTCACTGAGAAGTAAAAATTCAGAATTTTGATCTCTTATTCATTTTATCTTTTGGTGGTGAAAAGTGGGAACTTGGGGGTTGGGGTCTACTGCTGATATAATTTGTGTTCTAGTATACTTTGATTTTTGATTTGTTTGTGTTTTAATTCATACACTTTGGTCACAGAAACATTATGATTACTGAAATAATAAAACTGCATTGAAAATATGTGACATTCTCATCTATTAAGATAACATATCTAAACATTCCTCTACTAAGTCCTGCTTATAGCACACCTTATTTTTTCCTTGATTTACAGGTACCTGGTGTAAATAATCCTTTGTGTGACTTTGGGCAGTGATTTCACCTCTATGACCTTCACTTTTGTCATTTTTAAAATGAGAGGGTTGACTTTGCTCTATGTCTCTTAAAGGATTCCCTTCATTAAAATAGCTCGATTTAATTGTGTAAAATACTGCAATGAGGTCGGCTAAGGTAAGAAGTATGTCTTTGGTGTTTGGTGGTGAGGAAGTCTCTGTGTATCTTTGTTTTAGTTAACAAGTGAGGGTAGAAGTGAGATTGCCATTGGGTGGAGACTGAATAGGATTTATTGAACAAAGACCCCCCAGACAAAAACATCTAGTAGTGAACGGAAACAGTGGACAATGGTTTGAACCTTAGGCAGGTTGTGGCTTAAAAAGACAGAAGCATTCTTGGAAGTAAATGAAGAATAGCCAGAGGAGAGGAAAGGATGGAAAATGACTAGATAATGCTTCATGCAGAGGTGGAAGAAAGTTGAGTTTTAACCAACATGGGCAGGATTATAAGTATCTTCACATATAGGCTACTGTTACCAGATTCAGTTCAGTTCAGTCACTCAGTCATGTCCAACTCTTTGCAACCCCATGGACTGCAGCCCACCAGGCCTCCCTGTCCATCAACTCCCGGAGTCCACCCAAACTCATGTCCACTGAGTCAGTGATGCCATCCAACCATCTCATCCTCTGTGGTCTCCTTCTCTTCCCGCCTTCAATCTTTCCCAGCATCAGAGTCTTTTCAAATGAATCAGCTCTTCGCAGCAGGTGGCCAAAGTATTGGAGTATCAGCTTCAACATCAGTCCTTCAAATGAACACTCAGGATTGATCTCCTTTAGGTTGGACTGGTTGGATCTCCTTGTAGTCCAAGGGACTCTCAAGAGTCTTCTCCAACACCACAGTTCAAAAGCATCAATTCTTTGGCGCTCAGCTTTCCTTATAGTCCAACTCTCACATCCACACATATCTACTGGAAAAACCATAGCTTTGACTGGATGGACCTTTGTTGACAAAGTAATGTTTCTGCTTTTTAATTTGCTGTCTAGGTTGGTCATAACTTTCCTTCCATGGAGTAAGTATCTTTTAATTTCATGGCTGCAATCACCATCTTCAGTGATTTTGGAGCCCAAAACAATAAAGTCAGCCACCGTTTCCAGTTTCCCCATCTATTTGCCATGAATTGATGGGACCAGATGCCATGATCTTAGTTTTCTGAATGTTGAGCTTTAAGCCAACTTTTTCACTCTCCTCTTTCACTTTCATCAAGAGGCTCTTTAGTTTTTCTTCACTTTCTGCCATAAGGGTGGTGTCACCTGCATATCTGAGGTTATTGATATTTCTTCTGGCAATGTTGATTCCAGCTTGTGCTTCATGCAGCCCAGCATTTCTTATGATGTGCTCTGCATGTAAGTTAAATAAGCAGGGTGACAATATATAGCCTTGACATATTCCCTTTCCTATTTGGAACCAGTCTGTTGTTCCATGTCTAGTTCTAACTGTTGCTTCCTGACCTGCATACAGATTTCTCAGGAGGCATATCAGGTGGTCTGGTATTCCCATCTCTTTAAGAATTTTCCACAGTTTGTTGTGATCCACACAGTCAAAGGCTTTGGCATAGTCAATAAAGCAGAAATAGATATTTTTCTGAAACTCTGTTACTTTTTTGATGATCCAGTGGATGTTGGCAATTTGATCTCTGGTTCCTCTGCCTTTTCTAAATCCAGCTTGAACACCTGGAATTCACGGTTCATGTATTGCTGAAGCCTGGCTTGGAGAATTTTGAGGATTACTTTACTAGCATGTGAGATGAGTATAGTTGTGTTATCAGATTATCTATATTTAACTTTCTCTTTCTCTTTTACTCTTTCTGGCAATCATAATAAAATTACTACAGATTTAAGGATTTCTAATTATGTAGTTTTAGCTGACTTATTAAAGAAAGAAATCAGAATAAATCATTATAGGAAGAAAGAATCAATAAGTGTTTTGTTCAGGGCTTCTGTGGTAGCTCAGACAGTAAAGAATTTGCCTGCAGTATGGGAGACCCAGGTTCAAACCCTGGGTCAAGAAGATCCTCTGGAGGAGGGCATGGCAACCCACTCTAGTATTCTTGCCTGGAGAATTCCATGGACAGAGGAACCTGGTGGGCTGCAGTCCATGGAATCACAAAGAGTCAGACACAGCTGAGCTATTAACGTTATATTGTGTTGCATTCATTGGGATTGTTTTAGAGAAAGATGACCCAATATTTGGTCTTGGAAACAAAATTAAGTGTCTTTCACCCAGGCTTCTTATTTTTTATCTTGTTTATGTTATGATTCATTGTAAAAAGTTAAAACCCAAATTAAATTAGAAAGGAAAAAAGTATAGATACTTAGTTCAGTTCAGTCGCTCAGTCATGTCCGACAATTTGTGACCCCATGAACCGCAGCACGCCAGGCCTCCCTGTCCATCACCAACTCCCGAAGTCCACCCAGACCCATGTCCATCGAGTTGGTGATGCTATCCAGCCATCTCATCCTCTGTCTTCCCCTTCGCCTCCTGCCCCCAATCCTTCCCAGCATCAGGATCTTTTCCAATGAGTCGACTCTTCACATCAGGTGGCCAAACTATTGGAGTTTCAGCTTCAACATCCAGTCCTTCCAGTCAACACCCAGGACTGATCTCCTTTAGGATGGACTGGTTGGATCTCCTTGTAGTCCAAGGGACTCTCAAGAGTCTTCTCCAACACCACAGCTCAAAAGCATCAATTCTTCAGCGCTCAGCCTCTTTCACTGTTCAACTCTCACATCCATACATGACTACTGGAAAAACCATAGCCTTGACTGGGTGAACCTTTGTTGGCAAAGTAATGTCTTTGCTTTTCAGTATGCTATCCAGGTTGGCCATAACTTTCCTTCCAAGGAGTAGGCGTCTTTTGATTTCATGGCTGCAATCACCATCTGCAGTGATTTTGGAGCCCCAAAAAATAAAGTCTGACACTTTTTCCACTATTTCCCCATCTATTTCCCATGAAGCGATGGGACCAGATGCTATGATCTTAGTTTTCTTAAGCCTCTAATTAAATAAGAATGTTTAGTAAAGGGCAGGACTTAGAGCAGAAAAAAACTTACATCAATTTATCTCGTTCCTTTTCAATTCTTTTCATTGTTCTTCTCCTAGTTTTCAAATTTTTATTATGAAATATAGCATACATAGAGTAGAAAATAGTATAGTGAACTCTGAATCTACCTCTGTTTATGTTTGTTTCAGATGCTTTTTACTTTTTACAGAAATGAAATATGCTGATGGTATCAATAGATTATAGTGTTTTAGATTTTTATTTTTTAAAAAAACTCTATGATACTTTGATTTCTTTCCTCTTCTCCTTCACCTGAGGTGACCATTATCTTGAGTTTGGTGTTTTAGCCTCATGTATTTATTTTGCTATATCCATAAATGTCCATGAGCAAAAAGATAATTATATTTTGCTGTTCTTATATTTTATATAAATGGTAACAAATATGTATATAATTCTATAACATGCTTTTTTTTGTTAAGTGTTTTTGAAATATAATCCATGTTGATACCTGATAGAGTAAGAAAGCACTATTTTTGCTTTTCAGAATTTATTAACTATTTCTGACATGATTCTTCTTCCTGAATTTTAAGATAAACTTATCATATTCCACCAGAAAACTAGTGAATTTGGTTGGATTTTAATTAAAATCATGGATTAATATGTAGAGAATTAACATTTTAATTAATACTGTCTTTTTACTCTTGGAATTTTCTTTGTGAAAATATCTTATCTCTTCATCAGGAACTCTTTTGCACTCTTCAGTGAGGTTTTATGATTTTCTTCAAAGATTTTACACATTTTTGTTAAATATATATGTCAGTACTTTATGTTTTTTTATTTATTACTGTGAATGAAGTCCATTTTTCTATTCAATTTGATAATTTAATTTTGCTGTTTTATAATAATTTTGTTTCCTTTTTATGTTAATCTTATATCCAGTTACTTTTCTGAGATGTCTTGTTAGTGTTTAAAACCTTTGTTTATAGATTCTCTTATAGTTTCTAAGCCGTCTCATCTTCAAATGGGGAGGCTTTGATTTGTTTCTTCCTTTTCTGATTCTCTTATTTCTTTTCCTCTTTTGTTTTCTGGATCTTCAGTTTGCTAGAACTTCCTAGAAGAAAAGAAGTTTATTTTTTCCCCCTTATATTTAATTACTGCAATATATTTCCCACAACTGTTGAAATGCACAACTGTCATTGCTCAATTTTATGTTTTGTTCATGTTATTTCCATTATGATTTCTTATTTAATTTATTTGTTAGTTAGTAATGCATTAATTTTTTAAAATAAGGATTTGGAGAACTAATGGTTTAATCATTGAATTCTAACTTAATTACCTTTTCAGCAGATATAGTCTAGCCAAGTCAAACAACCTTTGACAGCTTTATAGAGCTGGAGGACAAGGTTTAGAGATCCTTGGATCTAGGGTCTACAGAGGTGGGAACTGTTGCAAATGTCCCAGTTGTTGTTGTTCAGTCGCTCAGTTGTGTCCAACTGTTTGTGACCAGGTGGACTGCAGCATGCCAGGAATCCCTGTTCTTCACTATCTCATGGGATTTGCTCAAACTCATGTCTGTTGAATTAGTGATGCCATCCAAGCATCTCATTCTCTTTCTTAGGTATTTGGGGCCCCCCCAAAAGACTGTATCCTAGGAGTTAATGTGCACTGGAAGTAAAAGGGCTCTACATTACTGTATTTTACCTTCAAATTTACCTCATTGGCCTAAGAATTTAATACGTGTAATTGGATGAAGGTGATCCTAGACTCCTAGCGTTCCAAGAATCAAATCAAAATCCCCTCTGGAGAAAGTTAACCATTTTCATATTCATATTTTTCATAAAGCAGCTTTTCACATAGTGTGGCACATCATGGGAGATAGTCACATAAAGAGACATGACAACACAAATGGAGGCCAGGGCTCTGGCGATTGGAACTATTTAAACAGAATTTTTGTAATTGTAGCTTATTCAAGATGTGAAAAGAAAGAAGATTGAAAGTCTGTAGGGACCTTATTTGAAAAAGAGTCAAATAGAATATCTACAAGCAAAGTAATTGAAATTGGATGGATTTAATTCAAGGGATGTATTTAATAGCAAGGTAGACATTATCAAAGAGAGAAATAGTAAATTGGAGGCTAGATGAGAGGAAAATACCCATAATGTAATACAGAATAATGAAAAGATATAAAATATGAAGAGAGAATAAGAGATGGAACTTACAGTAGGGAGGACTAACACAGACTCATTTGGAGTCTTGGGCAGGAGAGAAAAAGTGTTAAAGCAAATTTCAAAAAATAATTGTACCTAAGCAGTGTGACAAACTGTAAGCAGGAGTTTACTAAATGCCAGCGTTAAAAGTCCTAATAAGTGAAGTTTTGTTAAAAAAATCTTAAAACCAGATAGAGACACAGGGTACATTATCATTGAAAGACCAGAATTTGACATCACAGCACATCTGCATGGATTGAATTATTAGAAGAAAGTTATTGCAGATGGAAAAGGAAGGAAGGGCAATGAAATGCTACATATTTGAGTGTATCAGAATGAACAGAAACTTTATAAAACAACAGCAGTGTCTTGTGAATTTTAAGATGTATGTAGAATTGAAACAATGTCAGTTATATCCTATATGTCAGAATGGAAGAAGTATAGATAGTGTTGTAAAGTTTTTGTATTTTCCAGGCATCAGTTAATTACCAAGTTTAACTTGGGCATGTGTTTATGCAGCATAATTATTAATAGTATAAGAGTATATAACTTCCAAGTTGACAGGAAAAATAATGAAGAAAAAGTACTAAATCACTTTAAAAGAATACAAAAAAAGGAGTGTGTGATGACTAAGAAAATTAGCTTTCAGTAAATATAAACTTAAACTAAATATATTAGAACATACTTTAAATGTACAAACTTTGTCAATAGTAAATCAAATCAATGTGATATATGTGCAAAGATAAACATATGAATCAGTGGAACAGATTACAGAGTCCAAAAATAGACTCTTAAATATTTGGTTTCCACATAGGCAATATGATAGTTTCATGGGTAAATGGTGTGTGACCAATTGGATATGTGTACAAAAATAATAAAAGCAAAATGTGACTCCTATCTCAGTTCATTAAATTAACTCAAGATAGATCATCATCCTAATATTCTTAAGCTTCTAATAGAAAACATACAAAATTATCTTCATGACTGTGAATAGGCAAAGATGTCTTAGAAAAGACACACAACACACCCAAAAGGTAACAATAATAAAGAATTGCTACATTGGACTTAATCAAAATTAAACATTTCAGCACTCCAGAAAACACTAGAAAGAAAATGGAAATACACACCATTAACTTGAAGGTGTGACAAGGGTGTTTAGCATTGGGGACTCTCATTTAGTGTTGGCTGGAGCTGAAAATTGTTACAGATGCTTTGAAAAATGGTTTGACAATATCTACTAAAGCTAGAGATTTGCATATCGGATGGTCCAGAATTCTACTGCACATTTATACCCATCAGAAATGTGTATACACCTGCCTCAGAAAACATGCAGAAATGTTCACAGCAGCGTCATTCTCATTGCAAAAGACTGGAAACAATTCAGAGGTTCATCAATTGAACAGATGTATGTGGAGTATACTTATACAATAGAATATACCTTACAGCAATGAAAATGAATTAACTACACTTAAAATTAACAAGAGTCACTCACATAGACATATTGAGTAAAGGAAGACAGATGCAAAATAATACACACTGTGTTAAAGATTCAGTTGGAGAGAGAAAGGGTGGCGATCATACAGAATGCCTTTTCAGATCCCAGGAGTATTCTATTTGGCACTCAAAGTGGTTATGTGGTTTTGTCTTATTCACATTAATTTTTAAAAGATTAATGTGTTATGGAATAGATAAATTTTAATATTTTATGCAATGAAGGTATGTTACAAAAGTATGTTTAAAATACAATTTTTGAAATTTTATTTTTGTGTGTAGACACACACATACACACCAGACACAGAATAAAAACCACAAGAACACAGATGTCTATAGATTTTACACAGAATATGTACTATTTATAACTAGAAAACTTCATTAAATATTATATAATGAAGTTAACACATCTGGAGGGTGTTGTCCTCTGTAGAGAAGATTGATTGGGTTTGAACGTGTGTTATTCAGGGAAGGATTTAAAGCTCTTTGGTGTGTAGTAAATAGCATTTGGGCAAAAGACACATTTGCAGTCACATAGAGACACTTCAGGCAATGGTATGATTGTTATTAATAACAAAATACACCTTAGCTGCAGGAAGAATAATGAAAATTACCCAATAATTTTTTAATCATTGACTTTCCTATAGGAACTTTTTTTTGTGCGTAGTTAATTAAAGTAAGGCGGCAATTTAAGTTGTTTTTTTTTTTTTTTAAAGGAATATTGTCTAAAGCTGTAGGATTTGATCAGAACACTTTATCTCCTGTGGCTTCAATTTTCTGTTCCAAAGCAACAATGCCCACCTTTAAGGGTTGCTTGGAGGGTAATGTAACATAAATGCTTAACCTGAAGCAATGGGGGTTAGGACACAATAGAATGGCAGATTAGCATGGGGATTAAGAGCTTGAGTTCTGAATTGGACCTGAATTTCGATTTCCGGTTCTCCCACTTACCTAGGTCTTTAATTATATACTTCCCTTCCCTTAACTTCTCTTCCTCCATTTCCCTTCTTTAAAATAAGAACAATAATAGTACCTACTTTAGAGTGCTCTGAGGGTATAATAAAAGGCAGAGTGTAGTGTGTAGCACAAACTAGCTGTTGATACAACTCTTAGCTCTTGCTATAGATGGAGCTGTTTTTGCATATGGCTTTACATTAGGCTTCCCTGGTGGCTCAGAGGTTAAAGCGTCTGCCTCCAATGCAGGAGACCCTGGTTCGATCCCTGGGTCGAGAAGATCCCCTGGAGAAGGAAATGGCAACCCACTCTGGTATTCTTGCCTGGGAAATCCCATGGACGGAGGAGCCTGGTAGGCTACAGTCCACCGGGTTGCAAAAGAGTTGAAGAGTTGGACACGACTGAGCGACTTCACTTTCACTTTACATTAACCTACCAGCAAAATTAGTTAAGTGCCTGGAACAGTAACCACTTTTATCATATATATAAAATATAAGTGTGCTTCCCTGGTGGCTCAGATGGTAAAGATCTGCCTGCAGTGCAGGAGACCCAGGTTCAATTCTTGGGTCAGGAAGATCCCTTGGAGAAAGGAATGGCAACCCACTCCAGTATCTTGCCTAAAGAATTCCATGGACAGAGGAGCCTGGTGGGCCACAGTCCATGGGTTCGTGAAAAGTTGGACACAACTGAGGTAGCTAACATGAATCATAAATAAGTATGTTGTTGTTGTTTAGTCACTAAGTCATGTCCGACTCTTTTTTTGAGACCCCATTGACTGTAGCCTGCCAAGCTCCTCTGTCCATGGGATTTCTCAGGCAAGAATACTGGGGTGGGTTGCCATTGCCTTCTCTAGGATATCTTCCCAACTCAGGGATCAAACCTGTGTCTCCTGCACTGGCAGGAGAATTCTTTACCACTGAGCCACCAGGGAAGCCTGTGAGGGAGGGTAGGGCATTGCTTTTATGGAAAACCTTCCTTGACTGGTACTAAGTCACTGACCACACAGAGCCGGTGTTTTAGTTGTATTCTTTCACCGGTTTAGAGAGGTGATATTGAACCTTTTGAGGCCTGCAAGCCTAAGGCTTTGTTGGAATATCTTACTTTATCATCCTTAGTTTGATTTACTGCTTCCTGAGTTCCAGAAATAACATTGATCTTATTTAGAGGATTTCAAGCCTATTAGAGTAGAGACACTGACGCATCCTAGGTGCTAGAGCAAGAGGAGCTTGAAAGTTAAATAAAAACATTTCTTTCTTTATGGTCTTTTTTGAAGGTTAGGCACTTGAGAAAAGGAAGAATTTATAATGTGTAGTATCATGTTCCTTAAGGTTTTGCTTGCTTTAAGTCTACCTGGGATTGTCAAAACTTCCATTCAACCCCCGATGTCATTTTCTTTGATGTCCTTTAGGTTACTGAGTATGTTAGCTGGATGGGTCTGGAGTTAAATACAATATGGGGCCCTGGTTTGTTGCCTGTTAAGTATGTGGCGTTTGAAGTCTTAAATGCAGTATGAAATGAGGGTAAACAGTATCCCATCAGTGTTTAACTTCGGTGAGGAAAAGTCACTCACACACAGCAATTTATGGTCTCTAGGCACATCAGTTTAGTGACACAGTGACAGAGGAACAATTTTAAGGAAGCCCAGTACAGTAGCTGCCAGTTAGGGCGAGAATTACAGAGTGTAGAATGGACAGCCCCTTCTGAGTACTGCATCTTGTGCAGCTGCCGTCGTGATGGCGCACCCTGTCGCCATCTTCCATCATGTCTCCTGCTTCCTGAGCACAGAGGGAGTAGAAGCCTCCCCTCCCCACCTCCCCTCTCCTCTCTTTCCTTCCTTCCTTCTTACCTCCTTCTTTTCCTTCCACCTCCCTCCCTCCCCTCCTTCCTTCCTTCAAAACAAGATGTGATATTACTCAAAAGAAGTGTGGAAGGCAGTCACTTCACTTTATGGTCTTGAGCAGCTCAGCAGTGTCCTCAAGGACCCAAGGTCTTTCCATCTTCTGTTGCATCGTCCTCAGTGTGTTGACTTTGTCCTCTTGCTTGTTTCCCCATTGCTGCAATATGGCTTATGCTGCTCCATAAGCCGTTTGTCACACAACTCAGACAAGGTTTTACAGAGAGCCTGTGTAGGAGTCCACTCAGCGCTCTTCTTTTTTCAGACATCTGCAGGGTGAGGAGCTTAATCTGGGAGCATAGTATGGGGAGAAAATAGACAAAATTATCTTTGAGGAGACTTCATAATCCATCTTGGGCATGTGTGCAAATTAAATGATTGTATTTTTTAATATGTAAATTGAAAACACTTATATCCTAAGTGGCATGTATATATTCTAAAGCCAATACAATCTTGAAATATATGAGAGTCAGGGTCTGATTTACTTCACTTAATCCCTAAAAAATATGTGAGTGCTTGATAATATTTTAATTTTTACTTTTTTTGCATGTATATGTGAAAAGTTTCCTCTAAATCAGGTCCTGTCCACTTTAAATGTTTTATTTTGGAGGCATGTTTTCCCATACACATGACCTCAGGACACTGTGGATGCACAATGAAAACTACTGATGGGACTGACTGTTATATTCAAGAGAAGCCTTTCAGTTCACAGAACCATCTCCTCTCTCCTTAGCTAGAAACCATAGTCTTTGTGAAATGAACCAAGGGAATTTTGAATTTATACTGTAACTAACCCTCTTGGCCACTGAGAAAATGCATTACTTCATAGGCTATGTCCATGACTTTAGATGAATTGAATTACAAGCTGTTTGAAGATGGTTCCTGATTGAAGACATTATCTTGCCCTCAGTTTTGATGGTGCTCGCAACTCTTGATAAAATTCTCACTTTGAATTGTTTATTCCTGGGCTTATTCCTCCAGCTGTCTGTTAGTCTTCCCTTTCTGAACATCTACAATTATATTTTTGTTTATTCAGTGTAGTTTCTTCCTTGATAGTCATTGGTCCCTGACTTGCCTGTTACATGCACATTTATTTCCATCATATTGTTTGACATAGAGACACTGACATATTGCCCTCCATTAATTGGTTAATATAAATATATTTTGCTGTGCAATGAGGAGCGCTCCATTTATTGTGCATAAATACCTAACATAGTGACTTACTCAGTTGTTTATAAAGATTTGGGCTTAATTTCGCCTTTTTTGGTTTTTTTCATGAGATGGTTGTCAGCAACCCTACTAAGGTCATGTGAAGCTCAGGCAAGCCAAGCACAATAGGAAGATTTTATGCATAAAACTGGCTCTTTCAAAAGTGGCTTCCATTTTTAAAGAGACATTGAAAAAAATTGGACTATAATGAATTCATAATTTTATTCAATCATTTCTCAGTACTTTTGGAGTTATCAAAACAGTCCTTTAGTAATTATTGATTTTTCCTTGATAAACATTTATGGCATCTTTTTTTTTTTAAAAAAAAACATACTCTTTGGTAATCTAATAAGAGTGGAAAGGAGTTAGAAACCCAACCTATAATGATATGCAAGAGATGACAATACTGACAGTGAGTAAAGAAATATGGTGACATTGTGTTTATTTCATACTCTCTACCTGTGATGAGCTTAAGCAGTTTCATTCATGAATAGAAAAACTTTAATTATTCATGGTGCTTTGGTGTACTATAAAAGTCAAATTATTGGCACTGTAATTTGTTTGGATACCCTCTAGTAGGAAAATGTATCAGAAATAACTAATCATTTTCAACATATGATAAGGCAGCTCTATCTACAGAGGACAATCAGAAAGAATAGCAGTGGGATATTGATTGCTTTTTAGACAAGGGAAGAAAAAGTCTGTTCCATTTCTAAATGTTAACAATTGTGAGAGGAAAATCCCCACTTGGAGAGAATGTTTTCCAGGTTGCTTCACTGCCAGGTGTTTGACATTGTGTGGAGTCTTAGATGAATAAGGCTTATGGCAGTCTTAGGGAGCGATGTCCTAAAGGACTCTGCTTCCTGCTGTGAAGGCTTCTCTATTCAAAGCGGGCTCGAGTCGGTGGGAATGTTCCAGTGGTCTCTGTGCACTACTTCTAGCGAAGCACAGAGTTTTCTCCCCCACTGAATCTGAGAGAGCTACAGAAGAGGACATCTGCCTGCTAACAAAATAAATTTCAGAACATTGCCAGTGACTAAATTGCATGTTTTCTACTGTTTATGGGATTTAACTCTTATCATTTATCAGTGGGAATAAACCTTGCCACCTTGGGTCCCTTTTCAACATACCTGCATGCTACAGACATGATTTACAGTCATTCTGAAGTTTAAGAAAATCCAGATCATATGATAGTTTGCTTTGAGACCCTGCTCATTTCCCCCTTTCCCTTTCTCTCTCTCCTTGACCTAGCAGCAGGAAGCCTTTGTTTGAGGTGTTCATCTGGAACAACTTTTCCACACTTGTTTTCATGTTCTGTTAGATTACAGGGCAGCAGGCCTACCTTTGAAGCTCCTTTCTCTTTTGTTTCTTTGCTGTGCACTCCAGTAATTAACTTTGTCCTTCTTTTATTTGTTCCAGTCAATCGCAGGCCACTCTGCTGAGCATCTTCTCCCAGGAGTACCAGGTTAGAAGTTTTCTCCTTTGTGAGGGTTGACAGGTGCCTAATTGAATGATGAATGTCCCTTTATTTCTTTGTAATTGAACTGCCAGCTCTCTGATTGGGTTGGAGGATGTTCTCCTTTCCACATCAAGCACCGCCTGCGTCTCAGTGGAGGCCTGCCAAGCCTACCCATCCATCTGTCTAATAACATCTAGCCTTTGCTTATTTGGTGGACCTGTAATAAATTATGCTAAACCATTATTATTCTGACAATAATAATTTCCCCGTGTTGCGTGGTTCCATGTGCTAAATGTTTGCTGACTTGCACTGTCAGTGCCGCTTTCCATTGCTGACAGAGATGATGATAAATGACCATTGCTGGAGTGGCAGAAGGCAAGAGAGGCAGAAAATGGAGTCATTTATCATGAGATGACAGGTGTCAGTCAAGTGGCAAGTCTCTATGGAATTACTTTTTGTAGTTTTCAAATAAGTTGTTTTTAAGCAATGTTCTTCCTGGTTAAAAATGGCAATTGGATTGTAAAACTAGACTGCAGAGGACTTGGATGGAATTGAATTGAGGGAAAATTAATACAAAGGTTGAAAGAGGGAACAAGTTTTCCTCTGCCCTCTACAACCCTAAGCAAACTTATTTAGATTCAATTACTATGACCCTGTTGGCTTTTACATATATACTGTACCTTGCGGTACAGACTGGAGACATCCCAGCCATGCAATAGAGATTAAAATGCATAGGTTCAGAGAGTAGAAGGGAAAAAATATCTGCTGCCACCCAAATCCCCAAACTGTTATTCGATTTGCCCTTTTTGTTAGACATGGGGATCAAGAAATATGTCATTTTTGTTCTTGAACCTGATCTGTGACACAACATAAAGATCTTTTTTATTTTGTTTCAGAAACATATTAAGAGAACACATGCCAAACATCATACTTCAGAAGCGATTGAAAGTTATTACCAGAGGTATGACCTGCCTGCCCCACTAGAGGGTATCATAATACCTATTAATTGTAATAATAATTATGAATAAATTAAATTAATAAATTGATTTTCTATGTAACATTCCAAGACATTTTGTTTAAGTCTGTTATTTAAGACTTAAAGTATATTTTTAAAATTTTTCAAATACGATGTTATATAGATTTAAAGAATATGGTGAGACTATCTTAACTTACATGTGTGTGAAATCTTTACTATGTAAGAAAAAGTTACAATATTAGAAAATCCCTGTAGGATGCTTGAGACTTACTGTAAGTGCATATCTTATGTAGATGCATATGTTCATGCATGCATATATCTGTGTGTATATATGAACGTTCTCAAGCCAATTTTTATTTCTCATGTAAATCAGCAAGTTGAAAAATATATTAGAAAGTAAGATTGAATTTTGGTACAGTTGTATTTTGCATTGTAGGTATTGGTTAGCCATTTTAGAAATGCAAAAAAAAGATATATATCAAGTGAGGACATAATGGAGATATATAATAATGTACAACTGTCAGATTTTAAGAGGGGTTTATATTTTAAGAGGAAATCTTTCAATTTCAGCCTAATTTATTATAGTTCCCAACCTTTCTTGTTCTGAAACAAAGTCTTTAAAATAGGTCCTTTTTTAAAAAAAATTAAAAATTTTTATCTTTGTAATATGAGTGAATAACTTATAATGGTAAATAATAATGGTTTGAATTAGAAATTGTTGGTTGCTTTCTGAAGTATTTTAGGGACAAATTGAATTGAAAAGGAAAACTTTGAAATATAATCTAAAATTATTATATACTTAAGATTGACAGAACAGTCTTTCTATGGTGAGAATGATACCACTGACTTTAGATGAATGATTTTTATGCATGAAAATTCTATGAATTAAGTGAATATACAGATAAAATATTGGAATTATGTTTCTGTAAAGTCATATTTTTAAAGAATTGAGAAATGTTTATTGAAAAGTTATTCAAGTTAGGTTTTGAAAAAAAGTATTCAGTATGCCAAATGCGGTAAAGATATGTTCTGTTTTGAGTGGAAGTGTCTGTTAAAGAAATATACATGCATACACACCATACTTGCAGGCCACCCCACCCCCACACACACACTTTTATGTCTCGGAGAATTACTCTCTAAGAAGTGTTTGTAAAGTTTGAATTGACTTATTCAAAAGTCATAATCTCCTCAGTGAAATTAACATCTAAATTAAAGTCATCACCTAAATCATACATATAAAATTGAGAACGGCCCATAAAATGCCATGGAACCAGTAACTGCTTTGGCAACCAGACCCTCCACAGAAAGACTGAAAAGTGGTTCATGTGTCAAAAAGTATATTCTTATATAAAACTTTCTTAGGCTTTCATATAAAAGTATGGTTCTATATCCAGACTTGAAGGCCGTGTTAACATCAACAAAGGAGAACAAAGCATTTTCTAGAAATTTGAAGATCAGCTAACAGGCCATGGGACTGCCCTCTAATAATCTTTTTTTTTTTCATTGTATAAAGGCTGTTTTAATTAGATGATTCCTAAGAGCTCTAAATACTACTTTAAAAAAAGTTAGGTTCATTAAAGAGTATAATTGATTTCTAAAGTATGAACATACTTTATTGGGTTATCTGGATAGTTTAGGCCAGAAACAAAAATCTTTCCTTTAAATATGGTTACTCAGTTGAGTGGGGAATAATGAAAATGCAGGAACATATTTCTGTTTCTTTAAATTTCGTTAAATATAAGAATCTCAATTTTGTTGAGTCACAATGTTTGAAACAAAAACTTAGAGTTAGGCTGTAATGGACAGACTAATAGGAAAGCAGTCTGACTCATTTCTTACTTTATTACCCTCTTTTTGCCCCACACTGTGTGCTTGGAGACAGGCTTTGTTGTTACTTTTCAGATGATTTGACCTTATAGGCCTCTTCTAAGTGTGTAGGTTGAATGTCTCTGTATTCTGTGTGGTAAATTGGCCCCAAAAGATTTTTGTTTTCCAGCTGATTAGCATAAAGGCAAAATTATATCAATACATGCTTAAGCAGTTTGACAATCTTAACAACTTATTTTTTTTTATAAAAGTAATACTTGCTTATTGTGAAAATTAAGCACCTGTGTAATGGTATAAAAAAGAAATGAATGAATTGCCTGTAATTGTGATGTCCATAGATAACCACTGGTATTTTTCTTCTCGGTCTTCTGTCAATCCATTTTTACATAGATGAGGTTATACTGTATCTGCAGCTGTGAATTCTGAACTTTATACTTGGAAAAATGTGTATAACATAATATTATTTTGAAGAAAGCTTTTTGTAAACATTTTGATACATCATCATATGAAGGTATCAAAGTTCATTAAAATATTCTTCTGTCACACATATATGTTTCCAATTTTCTGATATAAATAATTCTGTGATAAATATTATGGTGCTTAAGTCTTTGCATTTTGGATTAGTTTCTCAATATTTCTGTATATGGAACTACTGGTGCAAATAATGAACACATAAGATTTTATTGTGATGTAATACAAACTAGAAATAATGTAATTATAACCTAGAAAGGTTGTAATGGTTTCATTTCTACTAGCATTATCGGAGAATTCCCATGTATTCTTGCTAGTATTGAGATGATCTCAATTCAGAATTTGAAGTCTGTTTTTAAGACCATATAGTCCACAGTGTGATTCCATTGTGGTCAACTGAAATTTCAAATTATCCAGACACCAGTAGAAAATATTTTCCCTTTGAATTACTGAAGAAATGTCCTCAGTTCTTCATGTTGTGCGTGTATAGACAACAGCTTGAGTGTTCATACTGAAAACAGCTTTCTATTCTTTCCCACTGTAATAATGGTATTTTAGTTCTAAACAGGAAACATACTTTGTAAAATTTATTTAGATTTCTCTAGATTGGTGCACACAGGCATATACGCACATGTGGGTGCGTGTGTACACACGCACGCACACACACACACACACTCTCTCTCTCTCTCTCTCTTTCACAACTTGGTCAGATTTGCATGTTTCCTCATCAGTAGCAAAGTTTATAAACATTGTCTCTCATCTCCTCCCTTCTCTCAACACAGTACTGTCCAAGGGGCCACCTTTATTAGCTTTGAAGAATCAAATCAATTAGATTTTATTCAGGTGTTCACATGGGAAAAAAGGTTACTTCAAATACGATACTGACATCAAATGATATAAATAGTTTCTGAAAATTTGAACGGCTTTTTTTGTTTCATTAGCACTGTTTTCTGTGCACTCAGTGTGTCCCATCTGCTGTGCTAGGAACCAAGTATAAGAACCACCAGTACCTGTCCTCAACTACTTTGTTCCCTGGGAAAACAGCTGCAGACATGGAGATGGGTTCCAGAGATTTTTCAATATAGAATCAACAAAGGTGGTGTTCAGATGTAAGCTTAGTGAAGAATTTTGGTAGTTTGTGAAGTTTTACCATAATAGTTGTTATAAAAATATTAAAGATTAAATAACTCTGCCTTATGTTTAAAATCAGTACATGTTGTTTTTAATCTTAGATGCTAACAGATCTTTCACACTAAAAAAGTGTCATAAAATGGACCTTCTGTGAAGGCCTTTTAAGGATGGTCTCACCTGCAAGTTATACATTTGTTAGTCCTCCTGTGGCCGACTGAAGGATGGCGTTTAGTCTGTCATCTATTTTTTGACCAGCTCCTGTTTCTTTAAACTTAGTGGAAGTATCCTGTTGGTCATTACTAGGATAGTGACTGATGCAGCATTTATATAAACCGTATAATTTGGACTCGAGATGACAGTTTTCTGGCACAGGCAGTGATCTGGGATCTAGCTGTCCTCTTTCATTCTTTCCAGATCAACCTCTGAGAAGAGATTCTGCTCTGGTAGCTCTAGAGCCTTTCCTGGTCCTCAGAGAGCCCAGGCCCGTTCCTGACGTTTGTACCTACCATTCTCTTGTTGGGAATATTCTTCCTCTGATGGCTTGCTGCTTTCCATTTTGTCTGTTTCTACTTCAGTGTCACTTCCTTAGAGAGGGACTTCCTGACCAGCCCATCTAATTTATATTGTGAAAGTGTTAGTCACTCAGTCGTGTCCAACTCTTGGCAACCCCATGGACTGTGGCCTGCCAGGCTCCTCTGTCCATGGATTCTCCAGGCAAGAATACTGGAGTGGGTTGCCATTCCCTTCTCCAGGGGAATCTTCCTTAACCCAGGAATCGAATCTGTGTTTCTCCTGCATCACAGGCAGATTCTTTACCATCTGAGCCACCAGGGAAACCCAACTTATATTGTAGCATATGTCATTATTTTATATATTTCTCTTTTTCTTCTCTGTCTTTTCCACTGCAGGATAATCTCTGTGATGGTAGGATCTAAAGTTTTGCTCCCTGCTGCTGCTTCAGAACCTGAAATAAGGTCTGACTAGTTAGCTCTCAAAATGTTTATGGGATAAGTGAATGTTAAGTCAAGAGTTGTAAAGATATCCTATTATAGGCTTAAATACCCTGACCCAGAATCAGAATACTTAATGGATTAGTTAAGCATCTGGTTAGTTGCTCCAATCTGATGGAAGTGATTGGTTGTTTCTTGAGCAGGCCTATCAGTGCAATGGAAATTCTGTAAGTTCATTGTGAAAGTCTTAGCTGACCTATTTCCTAAGGATCTTTCTCTCAACCACACTTGCCTTGTTTGTTTTTCCTTTGATCTTGAAATGAAAGTACTTATTTCCCAGTTAGATTCTTAAACAATTTATTTAAGGAAGGGCCAGCAGATGAATGGATTTATTAGAATTACTTTGAAGTTATAATGATCCTGAGACTTTTATCCACCTTAAATAATTTTATTTTATTCCACTTTGTTTATTGGAAATTATACATCTTTATAAACATACATGTAAAATAGTATAATTTAATTTAGTATTTTCTCCTGGCAGTTACAAAGAAACCTCATCTATTGACTTTGGTTTTTACTGTCGAGCAAATGTCATTAATGTATTCAATCAAACAGTGTACTGTAGAGAAAATGTTCATACTTAATTCTATTTTCTTGTCTAAAATGTTTTTAATTATTTGATTACTCATTTATTAAAGAAAAATATGTATTACAATATAATTACCTATTATAAGCCAAGAACTGTACTAGACATAATAAACTGAATAAAATGAAAGTTTTCTACCCTCATGAGGCTTTCAGTCTTACAACTGGGATGTGTCTGAGGTGGATGAGTAACTCAGCAGATACAGTGTTCTGGGCTAAGTGATGGAGAGATGAACAGGGTGCTCCTCCATTGCATATTGAGGGACACTTAACAGAGTTCTGGTTGTGGTGGATGAAAAAGGTGATGTATGATGTGGATTATGAGTTATCCAGGTGAAAGGTCAGAGTGGAAAACAGTGTCTAGAGATGAGGCTGGCTGAAGAGAGTAGATAGGAACCAGATTACAAAGAACCTTACAAGAATTTTTAGGTGATTATAATTTAATTTTGAGATTTTGTGTGGGGCTTTTGAAATGTTTTAAGAAAGGGAATAGTACGTTCAGATTTTTGTTTTGAAAAAAATCACTCTGTCTTCCACATCTGGGATGAGTTTGGGGACTTTTTTGTTTGTTTGCTTTTCTAGTGTTAGGGGACAAGGAGAGCTAGAGGCAATGACAGAAATCTAGAGCAGATAAGATGATGGCTTGTGGTGGCTGTTAAAGGGTTGGTGACCCACTGATGAAAAGTCCGTTCCATTCTTTTTCCCTAATCAGGTGCCAGCCAACCTCACGAACTAAAAGTAAATCAAAAGGTGATATGCTTGCATGGATACTTTTTTCACGAGTAAGCTAATTTCCTTCCCATGAAGTGGTTATGGTATAGATAATGCCAGGGTAATAGGGTTAGTTCATTTCAAAATCACCTCTGTGTTCACCTTACACGTTAGGAGGCGAAAACAAGGAAGATGTGTATGCTCAGACCTCCTGCCCTCAACTTCACTTAGTTAGTTGCCAGTGGGTTTGAGTTAAGCTGTTTTTGTTATCCTTTTCCCCTCAGTGCTTTCCTGTGACAGAAGCATACTTTAACTAGAGCAGAGTGTGGCATTTGCCCAGGAAAAACATGTACACACAGGGAATGCTGACAAGTCTATGCTGGCCTTTTCTTGTCACTGCCTTACCACTTGGCTTTGTCTTATCTAGGTATCTGAATGGAGTGGGGGAAAATGGAGCCGCCCCAGTACTCCTGGAGCTAGCCAATGAGGTAATGTTATTGTTGTTATTTTATTTAAGCCTACGTAAAACCTAAGGGGCCTGTGTAGAGTGGCTCTGCTTAAAATTATCATTAACCTTTAAAAAAAAAAAAAGATTTTGAAGTGCAGTAGACATTTAAATTGTTCCCTGGTCTCTTTGTACTTTTAATAATTGGACTGAGAGCTTCATGTATTAATAAATCAGTTAACTTAATTAGTCTGTTCCTTTTAAAATAAATGAGTAAACAGCTTCTTGATTTCTTATTTTGTGGGAAATTTCCACCAAACAGTTCAGGACATGCTCTTCTTTAGATGTGTTGTCTTAATTTAGTGTGAGAAATACCTGCGTCAGGTACAGAGATGTATGGCAAGACAACCCATGCCGTTACAAAAATGAGGAGAGAAATTGTACACCTAAAGGTGTAGCATTTACTTGACTCATTTTTGTTGTTAGCAAACTTTTATTATATTAAAAGATACATGCCTTCTAGAAGTCTTTCTTTATATGGAGAA
>ML661889.1:1851835-1864335 GCA_007570785.1 Antilocapra americana | reverse complement strand
TTTCTTCCCCTTCACAGCAGCGACCTGGCTGGCCTTTGGCAATGAAATTCAATGCACATGGCTCCGCAGTCAAATCATCAAATTTCCCTGTGTGTATATTAGAGTTTTGTAATGTGTTTCCATTATGAAACAATGCAGGGATAATTGTCTTTGGTAGCAATTAGCTAACAGGTTTGTTCAGTGCTATTGGCAGAGGCATCCATCATCCCCCTCCCTGACCACACTTTTTGTCTAGTGTGGACTATGGAGATCAATAGAATTCTATATAGGGGAAATCACCTCAGCTTTAATGAGCTGTGAGTCTCAGTCAGTCTTGGTTTGTATTTTTAATTTTTTCCTCTTAAAATTAGAAATTGGAGAAAAGAAATCCTATTCCTTTGGGAGTGGAGAGTACTATGTATGTACTATTACTTCCACTAGATCAATGCTCAGTTTTAAATTGTTTTTTTTTCCTTTATAAAAATGTAGCATTAATAGTATGAGCCATGTAAGTCGTGTGATTTCAGTAACATATGTTAAAAATGTCTACTCTTAAGGAGTACTGATGGATTTCTTGTGGGATCATTTTTAGAGTATGATGTGTATTCCACTCAGCATCTCAGTAGTCAACAACAGACCTGAGTTGCACTTTGATAACAAGCAGTTTTGTTGTACTGATTTTGCCATTGCCCCTGGTTAAGTCCTGTGTTTACAATGCTTTAGGATACTTTGATGTTGTACTATTACTTACCCTCCCAACAAAATCTAACATATTGATAGGATAGATATTATGAACTTCGAATTGTAGAAAGGGTAAGTGACTTGGCCATGGTCCTATGGTTATTATTTCATAAAGCTGATACTTGAGCTCAGATTCCAAAGTCACGTTGTTCAATAATATTGAATTGAGTTGTTTTTCTTCCTTCCAACTTAGTCTGGGGAAATTTACTCACATTGGGCCATTTCTTTTCTTCCTGAAATCCTAATGAACTCTAAAGTTGTGTTGTACTGAGGGTGAACAGTAATAAGCGTTTCTGTGGTTTTCTGTGGCTTCCAAATAGCCCAGGTGAGGCAAAAGGGGCCAATTTATAGGTGAGGAAACTGAGACTGTCCAGCATTTCTAAACAGAGTTGGCAGTGAAGGGCATGGCAGTCCATGATGGTGCCCAAATCCAAGACTTCTTGCTCCTAGCCAACAGCTCTTTTTACTGTGTTAATGTGAACGAAGTAGCAGTTAGAATAATTGTTGAGGAAATGCTGTCAGAATAGTCTCAGGTCTTCCTGTCACAGCACAGACCTGAGCAAAAGTAGGAGATGAAGCTCTCTTTACATCTTGTGCCATCATTTCAAGTGATTAAACCCTACCCTATTCAGCAGATTTTCTTCCTAGCATGAGATATTACCAATAGCATTTTAATTAATGATGAGTAGCGGGTAGACTACCTTTGGGGCTGTTTTTTCTTAAAAGTGAAAGCCCTTATATTTTGAACTGATCCTATATATATCAGAATACATTTTTTTCCTATTTTGTATCATATTTTTAATTGTACCAGGAGAGAGCATAATTGGAAAGTGATGACCAGTTATAGACTGTAAAGGAAGCCTGAGTTTTAATTTCATGTTTTATAATCTTCTTCTGGAATCTCCCTTTCCCGTCTTAACTTGCTCAAGAAGGCTAGAATTTGTATCTTTGTTATTTGTAGTTTTTCTTGTTGTTGTTTAGTCGTGTCCAACTTGTTTCAGTAGTGTCCAGCTCTTTGCTACTGCATGGACTGCGGCATTCCAGGCTTCCCTGTTCTTCACTGTCTCCTGAAGTTTACTTAAACTCACATCCATTGAGTCAGTGAAGCCATCCAACCATCTCATCCTCTGTCACCCCTTTCACTTCCTGCCCTCAGTCTTTCCCAGGATTTGGGTCTTTTCCAATGAGTTAGCTCTTTGAATCAGGTGGCCAAAGTATTAGAGCTTCAGCTTTAGCATCAGTCCTTCCAATGAATATTCAGGATTGATTTCCTTTAGAATTGACTGGTTTGATCTCCTTGTAGTCCAAGGGACTCTCAAGAGTCTTCTCCAACACCACAGTTCAAAAGCATCAATTCTTCAATACTCAACCTTCTTTATGGCCCAACTCTCACATCCGTACTGGAAAAACCAGGGCTTTGACTATATGGACCTTTGTCGGGAAAATGATGTCTCTGCTTTTTAATATGCTCTCTAGGTGTGTCATAGCATTTCTTTTAAGGAATTACATGGCTGCAGTCACTGTCTGTAGTGATTTTGAAGCCCAAGAAAATAAAGTCTGTCACTGTTTCCATTGTTTGCTCATCTGTTTGCTATGAAGTGATGGGACTGGATGCCATGATCTTAGTTCTGGAATGCTGAGTTTTAAACCAGCTTTTTCACTCTCTTCATTCACCTTCATCAAGAGACTCTTTAGTTCCTCTTCACTTTCTGCCACTAGGATGGTGTCATCTGTACATCTGAGGTTGATATTTCTCCCTGCAATCTTGATTCCAGCTTGACCTTCATCCATCCCAGCATTTTGCATGATGTAGCTATTCAGTGCTCCCCAGTGTTAGTGGATTTCCTGCTCCCTGTTGAGTCTCAGGTATTAAATGTGCGCACGCGGAAATGAGTGGATGTCACACTAAGCATGGTGACTTTCTCCTGAGAGTCATACCATGGGTGATTCTGTTTGTGGAGACTTTCATGAATGGAGTAGATAAGCAGAGGGAAATATCCTTAAACAGTAGAAGATTATCTGAATGTTCACAGTTCTTCCATGAAAATCTTCCATGTAAGAGCTGTTTTTAATAGGGAGGTTGGCATTACAATAAAATTATGAGCATATTGACTGTTCTTGAATCTAAATATAAGGCAAATTAGTTTTGAAGAACCTTTGGGAAAATATCACTGTTCACATCAAAAACTGATGGTTTTGTTTACCTCCTGAAGATTTTATACAGCTCTTCTTAGCTTTCTTCATATAGCAGTATATCCTGCCTATTTTCAGATAGCTCACCATTAATACTAATAGGTCCTTTTAAAATAAACAATACAGTTGAATGAAATTTTTGTAGTGAGGATGAAAATTTTGTAGAATTCCAGTTCACTCTCTTGGGTTTCTTAAGGGAATATGCTCTTCTACCTAACATGCATGTAATTACCTCTCTCTGGTAACTCAGTAAAGAATCTGCCTGCAATTCAGGAGACTGGGGTTTGATCCCTGGGTCAGGAAGATCCCCTGGAGTAGCAAAGGCACCCACTCCAGTATTCTTGCCCGGAGAATTCCATGGTCAGAGGAACCTGGCGGGCTACAGTCCATGGGGTCTCAAAGAGTCGGCCACCACTGAGCAACTAACACTTTCACTTTCATCCCTCTCTCCAACCAAAATTATGTTTTTCCCAATGGAATTACTAATCTTTGTTCTTACTCTTTGAATGACCTTAACTTCAGTTAAAAAACAGAGAAACACTGATGAAGAGCTTTGGGTAGTGTTCCAGGCAATCAATACATAGTATACTCGTCTTTAAAACTCTAACTTGAATGGAAAAAGGGTGAGAAAAGCATTCAGTACATATTTGGGTCTAATTAGACTTTGAGTGGCCTCTTACTACCTGGAATATTAATTCCTTTGGAATTCATGTTCTTTATTTTTCTGCAGTTTTTCAAGAGTTATGTGAGTACTGACTATGTTCTGGGCACTACCTTAGTTGTGGTAGGCAGAAAGAAACCTAAAACTCATAGCCTTTCCAACAAAGAGTTCTCAGCTTAGTGGGATGTATAAAACATGCACTTAATAGTTATCATTCTACATATGCTTTTAGAGGTGAAAACATGCTGGAAGAAGTAAATGGAGAGATGTGTTCTGGTTTGTAGATTTAGAGAGGCTTTATGGACTGAGGGAGTATAGCTGCAGGGGAAGATAACTGAAGACAGAGAAATGTGTGAACCAAGTATGAGATCTGCGTAAGAAGAGTTCCAGAGTCACCAGCTGAGAGCTTGTGTGTGCAATCACGGTAGGAATTAAAGTTGCACAGATTCAGTTCAGGTCAGTTCAGTCACTCAGTCGTGTCCGACTCTTTGAGACCAACTGCAGAATGCCATGAACTGCAGCATGCCAGGCTCTGCCCCCCACCCCACCCCATGGACTGTGGCTCACCAGGTTCAGTTAGGAAACAGATAATAGAAGATAACTGAATTCAAGACCTAGGAGTTTATGTTGAAGTAATCATCCATGGATGATTCTAGATAGCAGAGTGCCAGAATCTGAGCTTTGGGTTTTGTTATGGCAGTGCTTTTCAACAAGACAGAGGTGAAAGATATTATTTGGACCTAGGGGTAACTAGGATTTCCAGGATTTTCCTGTGACTCCCCTTCCACTCTTCTACTCAAGAAAATTTTGAAACACAATGAAAACAAGTAATACTGTTATATAAATATATAACTCAGCTTTAATTTATTAAAAATACATTTACTTGATAGTAGTTCTAAATTATTTGCAGTACACTTTGTAATTGATCATGACAGCAAGCTGTGTATTGTGACAGCACTTAAGAGCCAAGGTTGAGGGCCTTCTCTGGTGGTCCAGTGGTTTAGAATCTGTCTGTCAAATGCAGGGGAAGCGAGTTCGATCCCTGGTTGGGGAACTAAGAGCCCACATGCTTTGGGGCAACTAAACCAGTGTGCCGCAACTAGAGAAGCTCACATGCCGCAGCTGAGGACCCCATGCAGCCAAATAAATAAATTGAATATTTTTAAGAAAAGAAAAAAATGAAAAGAACCAAGCTTGAAAATAGTATGGCAACACTGTGTAGCATGGATTGAAGTGAGGAGGTGCTGGCTGTCATGAGAGAGAACAATAAACTATTGCATTTGTCTTAGAAAATTTGTAAGGGAAAGAGGAAATAAAGTCTATAGCACAGGGCAGTTTACTTGATACTGGTGATGAGGAAGTGAAAGGAACCTAGGATGAATCTGAAATTTCAAACTGGATTATCTCCTCTACAATAGAAATAAGAGTTGCTTCAAATTGGGAAAGGAAGAAATTTGCGTTCAGTTTTGGCTACTAATTGGGGTTCCAAAGCACATCTTACAGGATGCTTCTATATAGTTGGAAGTTTAAGGTTCCTTCTCAGGAGCATGATGTGGATTTTTAAGTCATCTGTAAATGGAATGTTCTTTCCAAGACACTTCAAATGAGAGGAGGCCCTCCTCATTCTGTTTATGAACCTCATTTAATTCTTAACTGTTCAAGTACATTATTTAATCCTTAAATTATTAATGATTGAATTTTTATTTGCATGACACCTTAAATTTCTCTGCCCCCTTACTGATGGTAAAGTGATTGTAAGGAGCTGATGCACATTCCAGGAGAAAGTACTCATTGAGAGGAAGTGAAGGCACAGAACTTCTTTCTGTAGCTCAGTGTAGAGGAGATTGTTTCCAGTGCTTTGCAAATCTCCTGTTTATTGATTACATGTTTAGTTAAATGGCAGAGTGTATTTCCTTACACATGGCATGTGGGTGGCTTTCATTCTTTTATATAATTTTAAAACATTTTTTAAAGTCTTAATTAAAAGACTTTCAAAGTTTCTACACCATATGATGTTTTCCATTTCTTCAAAACTCTGCTACCCTGTACTGTCTTTTGAAGCTTGCTAGTCTAAATTCAATTCAGGTGAAATTCCAGGAGTAGTTATTTTAGCTTATTTTGGGCTCTTAGCTTTTGTTGATAAAAATCATATCCATGGGTAGGCATGTTCTTATATCTATTTATAGACTTGCTTTTTACAACTGGTGGAATGAGAAAATGACTTATTTTCATTAGTTTGAAAAAGAAATATAGAAGCACATTCATTGCATGATAAATATTAATGATAATGACTATACCGAAAGCTTTTGTCATTCAAGAAGCTCAGAATTGGAAATTAGATTTCAGCTATGCTTTATATACAGTATAGTCAGCAGCATTTAATGAACTCTCTCTTCATTAAATCCGTGATCATGGATATAAGCAGTGGATGGTTACTTGAAATTAAGAAACAATCTACCTTAGCTATTAATGTTGATACCTTGTTGAACTTCTTATAGATCATTCTGGCTATAGAAAACTTTGATTGATGTCCATCCTCTTTTATTTTTCTCAGCAACTTGTGAGAAGAGTTAAAAGATAGAAAAAGCAAACTGATCAATGAACAGGTTGTTGGGGATGGAGGGTTAATTTTGTGAGTGGGTCGAAGGGAAGGGCCAACGATAGGCTTGCAAGATTGATTCACAGCCTGAGAGATAAGAGTAATCAAGGATTGATGATGAGTTGTTGCTTGACTTTCGTAGAAGTAATCCTCATCCACCCCTACTAGAACTCAAAAAAAAAAACTGGTTTATGTATGCATGGTTACTTCTGTATACTATATTTTCTGCTATAGTCCTGATTTCCTGTATTTTTTGTTTAAGGAAAATCATTTTAAAATTTTACAATAAAGCAGAGTTGTCTTAGAATTTGAAAAGAACTTTTCTTTGCATAGATTAATAATATGTAAGATAACTCTTTGTTCATCAGTATTTCTTATTTTTTAGTTTGATATGAGATATTGATTATTGACATTTTTGGTCATTCTAGAATATTTATTGCAGAGCTATGTTGATTTGCTTTTCTCCTTTAGAAACACAGCAATTTACTAGAAACACTTTTTGTTTATCTTAGGAGTGGTTCATTTGGAAGTCAAAGTATATTGTATAGTTTTCCTTTTTAATAAAGAGCTATTTCTTCATTTATATTTCTTTTATCTAGGTAAATTGACTTGGGGGAAGCATAGGGGAGAACAGAATTTTTGCCTGAGCCTGTCAAAGACACCATGCCATTTTCTGATAATTTTGTAATTATGAAGTGGAATGTGAAAATTATGGAATGGAGAATGGTGATTTTTTTCCTTTCCCTCCCAAATGATGAAATACTTTAGACTGAGAAATATCATGGCTTAAATTTTTGGGAGGGTTAACAGCTCAGTTGAACTGCCACAAAGCCAAGCCTCTTTGCAGTTGCTCCCTTCTGCCGTCTACTGGTCATCATCTGACCTCACCCCTGCTGACACTTGCTCTTGCGCCCCACATAGGTACACATCTGTGGACGACTGCAAGTTTATCAGAATGGTGTTCTTAGTTATTCTGCTTTTTGTATAGATCTGTGTTGATTTCTGTGTTGTTTTCTCATTGAGGTTTAAGCCTTGGATACCAATTTTTGCCTCAATATTTAGAATTCCTTTGAGCCTAATTAATTCACTCTTTCTACAAAGAACTTTTTATTTTGTATTGGGGTATAGCTCATTAACAATGTTGTGATAGCTCCAGTTGAACAGCAAAGGAGCTCAGCCATACCTGCACATGTACCCATGATGGCTCAGTGGGTTTAAGAATCCACCAGCAATCCTGGAGACAAAGGAAACACAGGTTTACCCCTGGGTCAAAAATATCCCCTGGAGGAGGAAACCCACTCCAGTATTCTTGCCTGAAAAACCCTGTGGACAGAGGAGCCTGGCAGGCTACAGTCCAAAGGGTCGCAAACAGCCAGACATGACTGAGCAACTAAACATATATACATTCTCTCCCAAACTCCCCTCTCTCATCCAGGCTTCCATATAACATTGAGCAGAGTTCCATGTGCTACACAGTAGGTCCTTCTACAGATAACTTCTGAACCTCAAATTTGATTTTTCTTCTGGAGTTGAAATGCCCCATCCTCCTGCATTCTACGAGTAGCTAATCTCTCATGGCTGTCATTATATTGGGTTGGCCAGAATGTTTGTGTTTTTCCATAAGACGTTACCAAAAAACCCAAACAAAGTTTTTGGCCAACACAACATTTCTACCACCTTATCTACTGGCTTAGATCATTCTTCAGTTTTGATCCCTTTTTGTGTCTTTATTTAATTACTACAGGCTTAAAGGAATTCAGGTAAGCAATGATAATAATATTTGATATTCACATAGCACATTGTATATATATGCCAGGCACTTTCCGGACTTCCCTGGTGGCTCAGACGGTAAAGCGTCCGCCTACAATGTGGGAGAGCCGGGTTCGATCCTTGGGTCTGGAAGATCCCCTGGAGAAGGAAATGGCAACCCACTCCAGTATTCTTGCCTGGAGAATCCCATAGACGTCAGAACCTGGTAGGCTACAGTCCACGGGGTCGCAAAGAGTTGGATACGACTGAGCGACTTCACTTTCTTTCTTTCTTCTTTCAGGCACTTTCTAAGAGCTTTATGTAATATCGGGGTATTAATCCTCAGAACAACTTCATGAGAGAAGTAGTAGTAGTAGTCCCATTTGCAAATGAGAAAACCAAGACACAGAGACCGTGAGTGTCTTGCCCTAGGTCAAACAGTAAGTAGTGACTGCAGTTCCAGAGCCTAAGCTCTTAATGATTTCACTTAACTGCCTCTCTAGGAAAAAGAGTATTTTGTCACACAACTCTGTGTTGTGAAACTTCTGTAGCTTAATAGTTTTCGTGAGTCAGAAAGCTTGGTAGTCAGCACTGAAGTTTACGAATGTTATTGCCTGAACATAAACTCATCAAGTTTCCCTGTTTATCCAAAAAGAGGTCTTATATTTTTGTGACTGTTGGACGTTTAGTGCTTGTGTAATTCATTTACTTATGTCATATAGTGCTATATGTCTTTATAAAAGGGAGTCTTAACATATAAGTGCTTAACCTTTACTTCTTAATGATGAGCTTTTAAATTGTTATTGTGCTGACATAATTAGGTGTAACGCCTAAAATGCTTTGTGTGTATAGCTATAAAAAGAAAGTAATGTGATCTAGGATTGACAGTAAAGCTGTATCTAGGAAAAAATCCTATGGAAGGTTGAAATTG
The DNA here is from genome assembly GCA_007570785.1 of Antilocapra americana. Taxonomy (NCBI): domain Eukaryota; kingdom Metazoa; phylum Chordata; class Mammalia; order Artiodactyla; family Antilocapridae; genus Antilocapra; species Antilocapra americana. Next base: position 1,855,482 of record ML661889.1, on the reverse strand, counting down.
AATGTGGTAACTGCAATTATCTAAAAGGAAGTCTATTACCTTATGATAAAACTGTCAAAATAATGATTGGGTACTCCCACAAATTGTGCAGAGAATCAATAAAACCAATATTACGTCACGGTTTGAGAATTTAGGAATTCCACTTTCTCCTAATTCATGAGAGAATGTTAATATATTTAAGAATAAGATAATTGTGTGGTATATTTTTTTCCCTGCTTCATTTTGTAAGAAAGTCTTTAGTAGAGTAAATATTTTTGCTCAAGTAGCTTTATGAACAACATTCTTGGAAAATACAAATAGTATTTATTCATTAACCAGATAAAAATGTACAGACAATATGAGCAACTTTCCTTTGCCTTGCCAAGGACATAAAATGCAACCTTTGAGTAGATCTCCTTTGTTGATGACAGATAACTTCTGCTTCATTCAGGGCCCATGCCTTGACCTTTGGGCTCATGGGCAAACTGTGATGTCATTGTATATGAGCTAATCTTTGTATAATGGGAATTACCAAATTATTCTTGCTAAAACTAAATTGTGTAGGTCAGCAAATGATTTATCTTCTTCATTATGTAGCCTAACCTCCAACTTTTTGTTTTTGTCTCTCAATCTAAGACATTTTGTATAATTAATACAGGAATAATTTTTGATGGCCTGCATTCCTTGTCTTGGTTCATTCCCTTCTCTCATTTTCATAAATATTTGTTGACCGAATTACATATTTTGCTGATAATGTATCTACCTACCTTTTTTTGTTGAGTAGGTAACACAGGAGTACAGGGCATTTCAACTCCAGAATTCAGAGGAAATTTAGGAATTTTGCAGATAACTCATAAAGCATTGAAATAGAACTTTATTCTTTAAAAAAGATTTGATACGTTTTATTTGACCAACCTAGACAGCATATTAAAAAGCAGAGACATTATTTTGCCAACAAAAGTCTGTCTAGTCAAGGCTATGGTTTTTCCAGTAGTCATGTATGGATGTGAGAGTTGAAAAGTGAAAAAGGCTGAGCGCCGAATAATTGATGCTTTTGAGCTGTGGTGTTGAAGAAGACTCTTGAGAGTCCCTTGAACTGCAAGGAGATCCAACCAGTCCATCCTAAAGGAGATCAGTCCTGGGTGTTCATTGGAAAGACTGATGTTGAAGCTGAAACTTCAGTACTTTGGCCACCTGATGCGAAGAGTTGACTCATTAGCAAAGACCCTGATGCTGGTAAGCACTGGGGGTAGGAGAAGGGGATGACAGAGGATGAGATGGCTGGATGGCATCACCAACTCAATGGACATGGGTTTGGGTAGACCCTGGCAGTTGGTGATGGACAGGGAGGCCTGGCATGCTGCAGTTCATAGGGTTGTAAAGAATCGAACATGACTGAGCGACTGAACTGAACTGAACTGATTTGACCTATGCAACAAATGCTCGACATAGATAACACATATTTATTTTATAATTTTGTAAGTGATAAACAATACTCAGGATAAATGACCAGCCTAGTCATCCAGTTAGAGAGGGCAAGAGCTGAGACTTGAACTCAGAACACCAAGCCCTACCTGCTCCTCTGCTTACCCTCATTATGTGTCTAAATGCCCAAAGGATTGAACAAAAGCAGTGAGAAAAGGAAGACTTAGGTCTTTTGATTTTAGAGTCATCTTCTTATTATTTAATGAATGTGAATTAATAGCATTGCTTAGCGTATTACCCAAGTGTTTAGCTTCTCTTAATGTCAAAGAGGTATATCTCCTTTCTACGTAAATCTTACCTTTTACAATTTTCCTGTATTTCTACTTGTTGAGTTGAAATCCCAGTTGGATCCTATACTAGTTGTCACCTTGTTAAATTATTTGGGAATCATAGTTTGCTTTTCTTTAAAACTGAATAAGAACATCTACCTTTCAAGGTTATATACAGATTAAGGATGATTTTGTAAAGTATGTAGCATGCTGCTTAGCACATAGTACCACTCAAATGATGGTGACTTTTGTAGTAGTAGTTAGTGATATTCTAATAATTACTTGAAACCCATGAAGGAATTAATTTACCCTTCATCTTCTTTAAGTACTCTTCAAATTTCAATTCTGATAATTTTGGAAACCCTGAAACCTCTTGAAATACTTTTTATGATGGAATTTATGGGGAGAAATGGAAGGATTCACTACCATTTCTTAAATTCTTTTACCAACTTATTTTATCTTGTAATGACAAAACAGCATTTGCTTGGTCTATCTTTATATTATGGAAATTTAAAACTATTTTTCTCTGCCATAATCACTTATAATTATACCTCAGGAGTTCTTTTAGCCAATACTCTTTCTTTTTTTTTTTTTTTTACTTGTTTTTGCCATACAATGTCATGATATCACCATGGGTTTACATATGCTTCCCCTCCGGAACCCCCCTCCCTCCTCCCTCCCCCCCGGGAAATCTCGCTGCACCAGTCCCGAGCATCAATCCTGGGCTGGCGATTGATTAGACACATGACAATTAACATGCTTCAATACTCTTTCAAAAGCAACAGGAGTTGGGTTTTGGTGGTAAATGGAAGGATTATATTTCTCATGAGGTCATTACTCGGGGCAGAAAGTCCACTAGAAAGCTTTTACTTTTTTAAATCAAAGTGTTGTTGGGATACTTTCAGATTTACAGAAAGCTGCAAAGATAATACAGTGCATTCTCCCTATGCCTACCAGTCAGTTTTAGTTACCCCCAATGCTGTAATTTTACATCACTGTTTTACACTTGCCAACACAAAGACAAATAATTGTTAAGTAATTGATACATTACTGTTAATAATGTATTGATTAACAGTATTAACAATAATTTATTGATTAACATTATAAAGTTCAGACTCTATTTGAATTTTACTTCTTCTTAAAATTAATGGCTCCCCCGGCCCCAGCCAGTTCAAGATCCTATGCAGGGTCCCATGTTGCATTTAGTGATCACATTCCTGAATCTCCTCTGGTGTGTGACAGTTACTTAGCCCTCTCTTGTTTTTGATGACCATGATGGGTTTGAAGAATATCCATTTGGTAATTGTGTATGTCCCTCCATTTGGGTGTGTCTGATATCCATTTGAGTTGTTCTTCTTATGGGACTAGATTGTAGCTTTTATAATCATACTGTATCAAGAGGTACATGATACCGAAACAACTTATCCCTAGTTATGTTAACCTTAGTCTCTTGGTCAAGGTGATAGTTGCCATATTTCTCCACTGTCAAATTGCTCTTTTCCTTGTTCCATATTTAAAAAAAACATTTTCTTGGCTGTGCTGCACAGCATGTGGGGTCTTAGGTCCCCATCCAGGGATCAAACCTAAGTTCCTTGTATTGGAAGTGCAGAGTCTTAATCACTGGGGTAGCCAGGGAAGTCCAATACTCTATTCTTTGGAAGCAAGTTGCTAAATCTAGCCCACACTCATATTGAGGCAGGAGATTAAACTCCACCTTGTGGAGGGGATTGTTTGGAATTCTTCTATAAAGAAATTTTATCTCTCTTCTCTATATATTAACTATATATGTGTGTATATTTAGATACTTATGTTTATAACTTGTGTATATTTTTTGAGTTATATTCTTACTAGGCACCTTTTATTTTAATTTAGCTGTTAAATTTGTGCCACACCGTCTAACCTTTTAATCCCATA